>CM062249.1:23374016-23946400 GCA_031216285.1 Syzygium syzygioides | reverse complement strand
TCTCCGTCGCAAATTTGCGACGGAAACATGATCTCCGTCGCAAATTTGCGACGGAAACATATCTCCGTCGCAAATTTGCGACGGACACTTTCTTATCCGTCGCAAATTTGCGACGGAAACGTTCTTATCCGTCGCAAATTTGCGACGGAAACGTTCTTATCCGTCGCAAATTTGCGACGGATACCCTTTTCCGTCGCAAATTTGCGACGGAAACCCATTTCCGTCGCAAATTTGCGACGGAACAGTTTTTATCCGTCGCAAATTTGCGACGGAAAAGGGTCTCCGTCGCAAATTCGCGACGGAACCATTTTTCTCCGTCGCAAATTTGCGACGGAGATCCGTTTCCGTCGCAAATTTGCGACGGATAAAAACGGTTCCGTCGCAACTTTGCGACGGAAATGTCATTTATCCGTCGCAAATTTGCGACGGAAAAAAAATTTCGTCGCAAATTTGCGCCGGAAAAAACGATTCCGTCGCAAAATGGCGTGGCCATTCTGCTCATCCGAAGGACGGCGAGGTCTCACCGGTCATTACACCGGTGATACAGATACGAAAAAAATTTAAACATAAACATATATTAAAATGAAAATTATAATGCAACGACGAATAGTTATGAAGTTAGCAATTTTGCACTTACCGGTACAAAAACTTCACCGAGATTAATACATCCGTGCGCGGATTTTGCGGATTTCAGATATATGAAAGCGGAAGAAAAGCGATAGAAAGAGAGAGAGAGAGCGAGACACAGCGAGAGAGAGCGAGAGACGGCACATTTGCGAGCGAGAGAGAGATACCACAGGTTGATAAAGTAAGAATTTGCGACGGACTGACAATCCCGTCGCAAATTTGCGACGGACTGACAATCCCGTCGCAAATTTCCGACGGATTTGGCGACAGTTGTACTATTCGTCGCAAATTTGCGACGGAATTTTTTCCGTCGCAAATTTGCGACGGAATTTGCGACGAGAAATTTTTTCCGTCGCAAAATTGCGACGGAATTTGCGACGGAAAAAATTTCCGTCGCAATTTTGTGACGGAATTTGCGACGGACATGTTTTCCGTCGCAAATTTGCGACGGAAAACATGTCCGTCGCAAATTCCGTCGCAAATTTGCGACGGAAAAAGTTCCGTCGCAAATTTGCGACGAATAGTACAACTGTCGCAAATTTCGTCGCAAATTTGCGACGAAAAAAATTCCGTCGCTAAATTCCGTCGCAAAATCCGTGTTTTTTTGTAGTGTACTGAATCTTCGTAGGCCCAGATCAAGGAGTTGGAAGAGCAGCTGAATGAACAATGGGGTGAGAGAGGAAACCATTTGGTGGCAAATATCTCCGCAAACTTGGATGAGGGAAGGGAACAGAAGTGCCAAGTTGTTCCACTTGTGCACTAGCATTCGTCCCCGCTAGAAGCATGTTATTAGCTGTCAAAAATTATGAGGGTCGTCGGATAATGAAAATGGAAGGGGTGAAGAGTTATTTTCTTCAGAAATACAACGCCTTGTTTACTTCGCAGGAACTAATTCCAAGCACCATCATCCAGGAACTCTTACACTTGAGTATCACAAGAAGAGAATGCCAATCTTGTGATTCTCCCTACCCCGACTGAGATTCATGTCTTAAAGCTGTGGCACCGCTTGAAGCACCGGGCCCAGATGGCTTCCCTGCTCTATTTTATACAGAACTCTAGGAGATTTTAAATCAGGCAACAAATTCTGTTCAACATTTCTTTCAAACAGGAATGTTGTGCTCGGCCTATACTGTTTTTTTGTAAGTGTTACAAAATTTTTCAAGATCATCACTAATCCTTTGAAGCGATACCTAGACAGAATTATTTCGCCTCGTCAATCTGCTTTGTAACAAATAGATATATCTTTGAAAACTCAACCAATGCACAGGAAGTTATGGATTGTATGCAGAAAAGAAGAAGAGGGGAGGTTATTGTGCGCTTTAAGGTCGATATGTTGACAACCTATTATAGGGTCGAACGGAATATACTCACTGCTATCTTGAGAGCTAATGGGCTGCGAAACCTTTCTGCAATTTAATTGAGCAGTGTATTTCTACTGTTGCTATACCTTCTCCTTAATGGCTGGGTTGGAGGCACCTTCGCACTCTCCCAAGGGCTTCAGCAAGGTGAATCATTGTCTCCTCATATATATTTTCGTAATATATTCAGAGACCCTTTCAAGTATTCTGCAAAGAGCTGAACAGATTAGATTTGTTGAAGAAATTAAACTGGGGAGACTAAGCCCTGTAATGAACCATTCGATGTTTACGGACGATCTTCTCCTGTTCTGCAAAGCCAACGTTGCAAAGATTACTGCCATTGCCTAGACTTGTACCGCTCTTGCACAGGCCCAGTTGTTAACACAGGAAAATCCTTCATTTTCTTCTCCAGGAAGACGCCACGGGAACGTCCAGAGAGAGTTCAAGATTCCTTGTCATATGAGCCATGCATGGCGGTACTAAATACTTTGGCAGTCCATTATTGACTTCTGATAGAGGGTGGCAGAACTTCAATTTCCTCACGGAGAGAATGGGTGACAATATGGAATTGTGGAAAAAGGAGAACTCTTTCCTGGGCAGGACGAGCCACGCTAATTCGTCTTGTCTGTCCAAAATATCCCTATCTACTCGACTGGCGAGAAGAGTTCCAACAAAGAATTAGCGACAACCTCGACACGATTATCTGACCCTTTTGGTGGGAAGTAGGAGACGTTGCTTAGCCTTGAGAAGCTTGGATGATCTCTGAACTAGGGGTGAACATGGTTTCAAGTAGAACCTAAGAGCCCGACCGGTGAGAACCCGTAGATTCCAAGTTCCAAAAATTGGAGAACCTATTTCGATAGGTAAGTCCAGGTTCTAGGTAGCTAAAATTTGGAACCTGAAACCTTAAAAAAGATTATAGTATTTTTTCTTGATTTATGTTTTCATGTGATCTTGCGGTATCCCATGGCATTGGATGATAAATGTATAATGTTGAATTACCAATTTGAGCTTTCATTTTACGACTTGTTAATTTTTCATAATCTTCGTAAGTCTAAATATAAATTGTGATTAGTGGATTATAACAGTAAGTGGTAGTCATTAAAGGTGACGATTCATTAATAATACATGTAAAATCTGGGTAGACCTTAGAACCGATTCTGGAACCTGTTACAAAGTAGATTCCAAATTTTAAGGTATGTAAGGTAGGTTTCAAATTCTAAAAAATGAGGAACATGTTCCTATGTATTGGTTCCCAGTTCCAAGTAAAACTTGTACGGAATTTGGAATCGCTCACTCCTATTCTAAACTCCCCAAAAGCCAAGGAGGGTTGGATTTCAGAAAAGAAGGGCACTTTAATGAAGCAACGCTAGCAGAGCTTGGTTGGAGAATGATCAAGGACTGGAGCGACTTGTTGTGAGCAGAGGGGCACATGGAAGAACAACAAAGGACCAATAGCAGCAGCAATAGCAAGGCACCATTAGGGACGAGTGAGTGTTGCCTACGATACAATTTATGGATGCTGAACACTCAAAACTTTATTGTATTTGTTAATTATTTTTTAGGATAAGTACATTGAAAGTTTTAAAACTTATCACAAGAGTACAATTGAGTCATAAAATTTGTAAAAAGTGAAATCAAGTCTAAAATTTGTTACAAAAGTACAATTGAATCCTTAAAATTTTAAAAAGTATAATGAAGTCCTAAAATTTATCAAATTTGTATAATCAAATCTTAAAACTTGTTAATATTTTCTATTTGTCAAGTTGGATATAGTTAATAAAAAAACTTCAGTTTTAAGATTCAATTACATCTTTTGAAAGTTTTAAGATTCAATTGATAAGTTTTAGAATTTTCGGTACGATTTTATTTTTTAAAACTTCTAAGGCAATGTTTTTCAGTTCGTAAAATTTGGAAAAATCAAGATTTCTATTTTGTCCTCCTCAGCATAAAAATCAAGAACCTAGGAATCACATGGTACCAATCAAAAAGAACAGAACACACGTACTTCCTCCATGTCTGCCATCTCACTTCCCTCCCAAAATCGCACTCGCAGCTCTCTAGCCGGAGCCTTCAGCGTGCGAAGTTCGTTTGTCTCATGATCTCCTTCTCTGGACGGGAAACATTCAGAAACATAACCTTCCGATGCTGCTCAAAAGCCGCTCTAGCCGATTCTCCTTGCTCTGCCTCCACCCTCCTCCATTTCATTCAGCTCTGCGCCGAGGATCAATCTCTGAGACTGACCCGGCAGTCCCACGCGCGAGTCCTCGTCAATGGCTTCGCTCGGAACACTTACCTGGGAACCAAGCTCATGTCCGCATACGCCGCCTGCAGGAGCGTGCGGGATTCAAGATTGGTTTTTGACTCGTTTGAGCACAAGAACGTCTACTTATGGAACACGCTGATTAATGGGTATGCGAAGAGTCGTGCGTATGAGGTTGCTTTTGAGCTGTTTGATCAAATGTGTCTAGGGAACGTGGTTCCCGACGATTACACGCTCGCGACATTGTCGAAAGTTGCGGGCGAGTGTGGGGACTTGGTTGCTGGGAAAGTCGTTCATGCGAAGAGCGCGAGGATTGGATTCGTCTCGGATGTTGTTGTCGCCAATTCTCTAATGTCGACGTACTGTAAATGCGGAGAATTGGATGAAGCGAAGAAACTGTTCGATGAAATGCCCGATAGAAGCATTGCTTCTTGGAATGTTCTGATAACAGGGTATGCGAGCTTAAATGATGATAATAAGGGTAAGGAAGTATGGGACGTTGTACAAAACATGCTGAACATCGGCTTAAAACCAGATGCGTTCACGGTGTCGAGTCTTTTGCCTTTGTGCATTGGTGATTCTGAGAAATATAATCATGGGAAGGAGCTTCATGGTTATATGTTGAGGAATGAGTTGGAGCTTCTTCTGGATGCAGATGTTCACTTGGGTTGTTGCTTGATAGACATGTACTCCAAGAATAACAAGGCAGATGCTGGTAGAAGGGTATTTGAACGTGTGAAGTCTAAAAATGTATTTTCTTGGACAGCAATGATCAATGGTTATGTTATATTTGGAGATTCAGAGGAAGCCCTCTCTCTTTTTAGGGAAATGATGGTCATGCATGACATAGAACCCAATGACATATCTCTGGTAAGCATTCTCCCTGCTTGTGTAACACATGCTGGTTTATCAGCTGTGAGAGAGATTCACAGTTTTGCCATCAGAAAGAAAATAGATCACGGTGTCTCATTTTCTAATGCTTTAATAGATGCATACTGCAAGTCAGGGGGCTTAATTTCTGCAAGGAGAATATTTGATGGTGCTTGTTTTAAGGATGCTGTCTCTTGGAGTTCCATGATTTCTGGATATGGACTTCATGGGAAGGGTGAGGAAGCCGTGCTTCTGTACAATGAGATGCTACATTTACGAATCAAGCCTGACATGATAACAGTAGTAGGGGTTCTTGCTGCCTGTGGTCGATCAGGAATGGTCAACGAAGGCCTTAACATATATAGCTCAGCAATAAATGATTATGGGATTGAACCAACAGTGGAGATCTGTGCTTGTGTTGTTGACATATTAGGTCGGTCAAACCAGCTTGACCGAGCACTGCAGTTTATCGGCAATATGCATGTGGAAGCTGGTCCAAGTGTTTGGGGGGCTTTTGTCAATGCTTCTGTAATGCATGGGAACCATGAGATGCGAGACTTGGCTTATAGCTTCCTTGTTCGTATGGAACCTGAGAACCCTTCGAATTATGTATTCCTATCTAATCTATATGCTTCCTCAAGAAAGTGGGATGTGGTAGCTGGAGTGAGGAAAATGATGCACGAAAAGGGTTTCAGGAAGGAACCTGGATGCAGTTGGATTGTTATTAATGGTAGGACTTATTGCTTCTATGTCGCTGATAAGGTACATTCTGCTTCTCATTCCATCCATGAGATGCTGGATAGCCTTTTGGTGGTAATGAAAGGAATTGTTAGTATTGCTGACAATGAGAATCAGATATAGATCTTTCAGCATTTTGTAGTTAATGATCTATGCTGAAGGGATTCTCAGCTGAAGAGAAGTCCATACTACAAAAGGGACTTTTGATTTGAGGTATGGTTTAAGTGTACTTAATGCCATTCCTCTGAACTTGTAGGTTCTTAAATCTGTAACCTTCTGGTTCTTTTGTAGCCAATTATACGGTTTTAAGACCGCTATATATTCTTTGTCACAATGTCACACAGCTGTGGTTGAAATTAATTATCGTGAAAGTATGTATATTTCGTTAAAGTATATATATTTGAGTTATTGATATATCTTTACAGTTGATTGGCTGTAACTTTAAGTCATCTTTTATGCCAAATCACACTTCCTGTGTGCTAATCAGCAATTTGAAGCAATCTGTAGGAATGACGAAAGGATTGTTCTATCTATCTCAGCATGAGATTCTGATTCAACTTTCCATCTGTAGCGATAGCAATTTGTGAACAAATGTTTGAGCTTGGAAACAAATCCTTTTCTTGCATATCTTCATTGCTAAACTGGATACAAGTGCCAAAATCATAGTGTACTAAAATGTCTTTACAAGTGACTTATCTCCTAGTTCACAGAAGTATCTTTAATATTTTACAATTTGAAAGCGACTGACTGGAAGTATCTGTACTAGATATAGGTTTCGTTAAGTGCTGGTAGAAGCAAATTCTTCTGGTAACATTCAGGAATGTAGTTCTGGTTTCAAGGTCATGATTTATCACAAGGTTTTATTTTTATCGTCGAGCAGATGTAAGCACTTGCCTTCACTTATGAGTTTTTATATGAAATGTGTTGCAACTGAGAATGCCAGCTCAATACTGCTATCTTGGACAGGATAAATCTTCTCCATCTACTTGAGAAGTGGCCTGGAGGAAAGAGTGAAGCCATCAAAGGTCTTATTATTTGTACTTCTAGAAGGGAGATCAATGACGATAACTGTATCTTCTCTGAGGCTTATCTTTCTTCTAAGCTACAGCCTTCAACCTCCGCGACCACCTCCTACATTCTGGATTGTTTTGCTGAGGAATAGTGGGTGCATGAGAGCCAGTTTGATCATCTCTTCTGCCTCATTCTCGCCATGGTCTCCCTGCGTACTGGGATCAATGAGTTTTTATAACTGCTTATAATAAAGCAACTGACCATCCCGATGAATGATGCGATGTTGATTCCTTTCATAAGCTGCCAAAGATCAATAAAGCTGCAACCACGGATGATTTGAAGGATGATGATCCCATATGCATGTGTCACGGTCAAGAGGTTTCTAACACTAAGGACCGTGACACATCAATGAAGACCCGTTCAAAACCCAACAAAGCTTCCGGAATCTTCCCAAGGACGGGCAAGACGGTAATTGTGCCGGGGTTATAGAGAGTTCTCGGCATAAATGCCGGTAGTTGGTAGCTCTCGGAATAAATGTCGGTAGGTGGTTGACGAGAACGATACGATCTCGGCCACCCATCTAGAAATCGATCAATGGTTGTAATCCGAGGCCCTCTACTATATAAAGGGGTGTCCTCCTTCTCATTTGAATCATCCAAAAACAACAAGAAGCAGTTCCTTTCTCTTCCAGAACTTCTCTCTCTACGATCCGAGTGTCCGAGTGAGTGAGTGATCGGGAAAAGGCTTGGCCTAGGCATTCCAACGATCCAAGGAAGTCTAAGCCGCCGCACGGGTCATTCCCAAACTATCGGTCCGTGACAAGTGGTATCAGAGCAAGTAGAGAGTCCATCCAAGGAGATCGAGGAGCACACCAACTGGTCAAGAGAATGTCGAACAACGAACAACTCGCTTCGGTTGTTGTGGATGAAAGGGCTCCTCAAGAACCGGTTCCCAATGAGCCGGATGCCCAACCAAAGACTCGTGGAAAATCCAAGAAAAGGAATGCTTCGTCGAACGCCATAGCCGCGATCGATGAGAAGCTCACGAGAATGAGAACAACAATGTTGGAGTTCATCGAAGAACTCGACGAAGTTAAAAGGCGGATCGACGAGGGTGAAGAAACTCTCCGCCATGAATTCACAAACGTCGTCAATCGCACGACGGCCCCTTTGTTCGATAGGGCTGATGTCCTCGAAGCATCCATCGAGGCCCTAAAGCTTGAAGTCGTGGAGCTCAAAGAAGGCAACTCCTCGAAGACCGAAGTCGAAGCCTTGAAGATGGAGGTGCAAGAGCTCAAGACCGAGCTCATCCTATGTAAAGCAAGCATCGCGAATGGTGCATTACCCATCCATGCGGCACACAAGCTAGAGGTGCCGAAGCCGAAAGAATTCAAAGGCAACCGGTCTGCCAAAGAGGTAGACAACTTCCTATGGAGCATGGGACAATACTTCGACGCCATTGGAATCCAAGAAGATTTGGCCAAGGTACGAACCGCTTCTATGTTCTTAGTCGATAATGCCATGCTTTGGTGGCGAAATAGATGTGAAGAGACAAAACAAGGCGCCGACCCCATCACTACTTGGGATGGATTTGTCGAAGAATTTCGGGATTATTTCTTCCCCGAGTATGCTAAACAAGAAGCCCGTAGCAAGCTCCATCGCCTTGAGCAACGAGGCACGATCCGAGAGTACGTGAAGGAATTCACCGAACTCAAACTCTAAATTCCCAATCTTGGGGAAGAGGAGGCTCTCGGGGCGTTCATGGATGGATTGAAGCCGTGGGCACTACTCGAGCTCAAACGAAGGGAAGTCAAAAGCCTTTCGCGAGCACTGGTCGCGGCCGAGTCTCTCGCCGACTTCACCAAAGAAGCCCCAAAAACAAGAGGAAGCAGGTGGAGATCGGATCGCCACCATGATGAAGAAGACCAAGCTGCTCGTGGCAGAAAAGACTCGGACAGTAGTCCTAACCGTGGCCGAACATATCATGGTGGACGTGAGAAGACATGGGGAGAAGGATCGTCCAAGTCAAGCGATCCCAAGTGGAAGCAACCTCAAGGAGACTACAAGAACAAGTTTGATACTCCACCACCGTCTCCGTGCTTCATTTGCAACGGTCCTCATTGGACACAAAAGTGTCCAAAGAAGAGTAGGATCAATGCTATTCTTGCCGTAGAAGAGGATGAAGAGCCGAAGCAAGAAAAGAAGAAACGCGAGGTGCGACTTGGGACCGTGAAGGTTTTCAACTCAATCCGAAGAATAAACAAAGAACCAAGAGTTGAGAAGTCTGTGCCTGAACTTTGCACCAAGCCAAAGCCGAAGGTGGATCATCCTCTTCAACACAACATGCCGATCCATGTCCTATTCCCGGAGGTGACGAATTCACCGACCAACATGGAGGAAGCCAAATCAAAGGAGCCAAATGCCCGACAAACTGAGAAGCCGAAGAAATCTCGGAAGAGTCGAAGGCGCTCCAAAAAGCCAACAAATAAACCCCAAGCCAAGAACGCCGAGGACGTCGCTCGAATGAGTGGGGGAGAATGTCACGGTCAAGAGGTTTCTAACACTAAGGACCGTGACACATCAATGAAGACCCGTTCAAAACCCAACAAAGCTTCCGGAATCTTCCCAAGGATGGGCGAGACGGTAATTGTGCCGGGGTTCTAGAGAGTTCTCGGCATAAATGCCGGTAGTTGGTAGCTCTCGGAATAAATGTCGGTAGGTGGTCGACGAGAACGATACGATCTCGGTCACCCATCTAGAAATTGATCAATGGTTGTAATCCGAGGCCCTTTACTATATAAAGAGGTGTCCTTCTCATTTGAATCATCCAAAAAAAACAAGAAGCAGTTCCTTTCTCTTCCAGAGCTTCTCTCTAGATTCTCTCTCTACGATCCGAGTGTCCGAGTGAGTGAGTGATCGGGAAAAGGCTTGGCCTAGGCATTCCAACGATCCAAGGAAGTCTAAGCCGCCGCACGGGTCATTCCCAAACTATCGGCCCGTGACACATGCACATCATTCTTCACCGGGCACACCTTATGGAGGTACTCTGTAGCAATATGGCCCGGTGTACTGCCTGAACTAATTCAATCAAAGCCAATACCTTCAGAACAACTTTCTGCTACGACATCGTCCAGAGGATGACGCTGTCCCAATCCTGCCTCATTGGACCGAATTCAATGTATGACAGTGAATTTTGCCAATACAGGTAGGAGGGTTAAAATTTGCATCCAACAACATGGTTGCTGAATTTTCCGAAGACTGCATTTTGATGAAGATACGATAACCCTCTTGCTATTCCCAGTGTTATGCGCTTCCAGGTGCTCCAATTGAGAGGAGGCTGCGATTAGGGCGATTACGTAAATGAGAAGCCACGCTCCCATGGACTATGAATGGGTATACAAGCCAAGGTTCCTGCTGTTAAGTTGCCACGCAAGAGCCAGTAACTTGAAGCAGATTCCGATACACGGCCACATTGCTCACCTGTAGCTCTGCTCGGAGTTGTGGCAAACCATGCTTTGAGATCTGCTTAGTGTGTTTTATTGGCACTAAAGATCCATCACACAGGCATCCGTTGTTGACCCATACAATATCCACCTTAACTAAGGTTTGCTGTCATTGAAATTTCCGGGTGCTACTAGCAGTTCCTGGTGAGTAAAGCTCCTAAAATTTCTCTGTTGCTATCCCATAATAAAGTCTTCAGACATATTCGCATCCTAGGATTTCTTCGGTCTCCAGTACGAAATGTTGAACACTGGGGTTGTGAACCCCAAGAGGAGAACCGACTGCAGCTCGACCAGCAATTGCTCTAGTGACGGCGTTGCCGAATGGCAAACAAACCAAAAGTTCTAACCTCATACTTTTAATTTACCTGAGGCTCTACTTGGTCTCGTCAATTTGCACACAGGAGTGCAAGATTTGAGTACAGGGATAAAGCAATGTTTTGAAGTTCACCCACAAGATGCATCTCTCCCTCTTACACAGGCGACGTTGTCCGCGCTTGATTTGAGGGTTTTAACAACCCACCCTCTCACTGACCCTTAGATCAAAGGTCGATAAGACAGCATGTGTAAAGTTTTCTTGCACTGGCGGTTTACATGGGCGGTGTATGCTCTAATTTTCCATTTTCCAACGGCTAGCCTATGATCGCATCCAATAATACGACAGTACTTATATTCTCAGCCTTCATTTAATATTTCGTCTAGTTCTTGAGAACTTCTTTACGTGTTATGTATACTATATTTCGTTGTGTAATGATAAGCTGGAAAATTATTTGTCTTAATCTTATGAGTAGTGTTATGCCTATTCGAGCGTTGCAGGAGAGTTCACTGCTTTATTCATGCTTTATCGCTGTAATTCATTTTAGGTTAATACCACAAAAATTCCAAACTGGTACACCTATAATAAATTTATTTAAAACTAATTTTTTGACAACGAAAAACCTCAAACCGATACACCTATAATAAATTTACCTTAAACTAATTTTTTTACCACCAAAAACCCTAAACTAGTACATTTGTGACAAATTTTCCTTTCTTTAAATTGAATTAATATCATGAAAAACCCCCAAACTGGTACACCTGTAACAAATGGAAGGTCAAACCCCAAACTGCTACGTCCATAAAATGTTACGTGTCATCCAACTCGGAAATTTAATGGTAAAATTTAACGAAAATTAGCAGAAGATGAAATTGTCACAGATATACTAGTTTTGGGTTTTTTGTGGTGAAAAAATTAGTTTTTGGTAAATTTGTTAGAAGTGTATCAATTTAGGGTTTTTCATAGTACTAACCCTTCATTTTAACCAAAATTAAATGACCAGAACCTCCACCTTTTAAGAATCGGCGCCTCTTAGTATTAAGAATTTTCACATAATAAAGAAGCCACGAGACCACTTACTTTGGAAAACCTCTTCGGATAATTCATTTTCATGCATGCAATGCAAAACAAAAACATTGATAAAAAGAATAAATTTTGTCTATAGTATGTTCGATACAACATATCCGCGCGTGCGCGGGTCGGGTCAATGACTAGTTTTCACTAAATGACCGCTCAATCCTACACATGTTTTCTGAAAAATGAGGTAACCCATTCATCCAAAGTCAGTGGAGAGTTCTTTCCCTACTTCTTGGACGGTAACTACTTATTAATTAACCCTCACAATGTCTATTTACAAAGTGTTAGTAATATTTATAATATGAGACGTGAGATAAGAGAAGAGAGAACTTATTTAACGATAATATTTGCAGTCATCTGAGTGGTTATTGTATTTTGCGAGAAATCTAAATGGTTTGAAAGTTAGGACTTGATTGTAGGGATTTCAAAATGCTCGAGACATTGCATTTTTTTGAAATGTTTTGACTTGATTGTGAAGTGCAGAGACAAGTTCAAGGAGATGACCAAGCGTGTGTGATAGAGAGGGAGAGAGAGAGAGCGAGAGCTTAGGGCTGCAAAGTGATGATCAGCAACAGAGGTGGGCGGTGGCGCCAGTTCGGCAAGGCGGTGGCAACGGAGAAGCAAATCTGGGGGCATGAGGCAGAGGGGCTCGAGAGAGACACAAGCGAGTAAAAGAGTCGAAGCATGTTTGACGGAAGAGAGAGGGAGAAGGTACTTTGGTCATGCTACATTGAGGGTGAAAATAGCCACATGCTTTCCTTTTCCCTTTTAACATCAAGTTGGGTCGTGCTTTTCCGGAACAACGTCGAACACATCATGCTTACCTTGCTTTCATTCTACTATTTACAGAAAAAGAAAAGACCTCGTCTTAGGGTTTCCCTAAAGAACTCATTGGAGATGAAGTATGATGCATCAACACTTGACAATCCCAACAAAAAACTTTGTTGTGAATGATTCAAGATTGCCTCGACACATTGGAAAAGTTCAGCGAAAGGGACACCCTGAAAACACAACCACAGTTTGTAGCTAATATCACTAGGATTCAGCAGCAGCGCAGAGCCATATCCCTACCAATTTCATTCGTTAATTCGACAAAAAGAAAAGACTCGTGCAAAACAACGAGAAGAACGAGTAGATTTTAAATGGTAACAAAGTAAAAACTAAAGCTTATTGGCAGAACTGTAACATCTTAAAGACTTGTGTCCCCTATCAGTAGCATGATGAGTCCAGAGATCATTTTCTTCGACTGGGATCTGCCAAAAGATGTTTGGTTGAAGAAGCTAATGCCAGAAATCGATGGAAGCTACAAAAGCTGCAATTCCTTTTGAACTCCAAAATCACCATCCATAACCTCCTATAAGTCAGAAAACTATTTACATCAACAAAAATTTGAGCTCCACGTGGGAGGATGAAAAACTCAGGATCTCACTTTATACTGATGTCAGGACTCATCTGTCGAGTCCAGGACCCCCCACTTCCTCAGAAAGCTCTTGTGGCAAGTTGAGGTGCTGAAGATCTTGTCAAAGGTTCTCTGGCCTGAAAAAACCCTCAAGCCTTCTTTATTAGGGAACCAAATACCTTCACGAAATTAAGGATCACAAAGAAATAATGCAATTGTTAGAACATCCAGAAACCTCCCTTTTTTCCTGATAACAGCTTTGAAGTGATGAAGGAGAAGGAAAGTTATTGAAGTTTTTGGGCTGAGAAGCAATCGTTTTCAGAGTCTAAAATGGCCATCCAATCTGAGTTCCTTCACCGGACGACAGATGCCGAGTAATGGTAATCGCATGCGCACTTCTATTACCAATTCCAAAAGTGCAAAGACATCTCATGGTGATTTCTATGTCGGTGTCTCAGACTCTCTCTCGCGCCGGTAAGATATTACTGAGCCAAACACCACTCGTCCCACTCTTCTGTTTCTTCGTCTTCGTTTACTTAAGCCTCTTTTTCTGTCCTTCTCAACAGTATTTAGTGACACAGGCAAAAGATGAATCCACGCCATGGGCAGCAAAGCCACCGTAAACTGTATCAGAATCCCCACAGGCAGGCTTGAGTAATCGCCGGAGATGATCCTGATAAGTGATGCTAATCCAACACCCAGAAACCCGCTAAATATTGACGACAAACACAAGGCCGATGCTAAGAAAGATGCCAGAGATCCTTCACAGCCCTGTGGACATAAATTAGCAAACAGCACTGAAAACGGAAGGAGCTTAAACTGTGCAATTGTCTCTGCTAGACCAGAAAAACAAAGGGAGAACACATCATTGGGAATTCCCAACTTCAGATTGATCTGCCTCACCAGAACTAGGTCTAGAAGAAGCGAGCACGCGTACAAAACCTGCACCACTCCAATTAATCTCCTCATCGAAATATTTTTCCAATACCGGTCAAAGAGTATTGACGTGAAAAGTAGGAGCAACTGGCCTATTACGCGTGACATCCCGATAACTGGAGGATCAAGATGCAGGCATTGAGTTTGAAAGCAGAAAATCGAACCAGACAGAATCGGCACCATTGTGATAGAAAGCACGATCCAAGCAAGAGGGCCGGAGATGCTCTCTTCACGAACCGCACTTAACAAATCTGAGAGTTGAGTTCTAATGCTAAGCAAGATCGACTTCTTTTTTAGAGTGTTAACTGACGGCTGAGATACTCCAAGAGATGCTTCTTTTGTCATCAATGACATGGCAAACTGAAGGGAAAGGAGGCACATAAATATGAAGAACATGTCTTTTGGTGGTGTTCTAAGAAGAATATATCCGCCTAGCAAGTTTCCAAGGATTCCACCAGCTGCTGAAGCCATGAATGCATAAGACTGGAGACCACGTAAGTTGTGTTTCTGACCATACTCCGCAACAAGAGCATCCATAGCAACTTCACTAATAGATGCACCTATATTGCTGAGAAGAACACATGCCACGAGGTTTGGAAGAGCTTCACGAGCAAGAGGGATCAATGCCAATGGTCCCCAAGACAGAACCTGTAGAAGCACTGAAGATACGACCATGTTAAAGCTGTCCACAGATTGATATACTCAATAACAGTTGGCGAGATTCTAGAAAATTAAGGAGAATGGCCAATGTGAATAATGTGTTTCAGTAACAAGTGATAGAATGGATCTCTAATATCGACCTCCAAACATTAATATACAACGTATGCTAATACCATTCCATATTACGATAACATATCAAAAATCTACAAACATATGACAATAACTTGCTATCTAGCCCTAACTATGAACAGACTTCTGGAGAACTTAATCTTAAGGCGACATACGATTCATGTCTTCCAACGCAAGAAAAGAACAAACAACTTCAGGAAAACGTCACAGGAAAGGTCAATAGAAACAAGGAACTAAAGCATTGAAAAACAGCAAAGGAAGCTCCAAATTCCATTAGAACAATGCAAGACTCTAAAAAAACTACAAATTTCCTTCAAATACGAACTGTCAGCAGAGGAACATACAGTAGTTCAACTCGGATAGAGAAAGACATATTTAAGAATCAGAGGAATGTGTCAACAGACCTCCTGCCGAAAGATATGGCAACCTGTGAGCACCACCAACGTAAATAGCATCAGACAATATCCCATACAGAGGCTTGGCCACCATGGGCAGATTCCCAGAATTCTGCACAAGCTGCAGGGTGGATGGAGGCAGCTTGAGATTGTGGGCCATGTGGAAATTCAAAGCCAACCACGGGAAGCACCTGAAGCCCTGAACCCAATACCCAAAACCACACAAGCCCGCCATCTGTCGACCACCCACTTGAAGAAAATCCTTCCTTTCCTCGCATCCCCTGTTTTTCCTTAATCTCCCCTCGGACACCCGACTTGGGATCACCAGGATAGGGCTGGCGCTGGTCACTTTCGGCTTCTTCGATGGCTTGTTCATGGTGATGGGGTTCTTGTTCTGAGTACAGAGGATAGGCGCGGCACAAAGGGGCGATGGCTTCGGCGGTGGTTTTAGCATCTTGCAAGCGTTGACCGCCACGGATGGTTTGTCTGGCAAAACCGACGAACAAATCATACTTCTTCTCCCTTCCTGGGTTCTTTCTCAGGAACCCAAAATCAAGGTGACGAAATCCAACCACAGGGTGGCCTTATTTCCGGGTGGCAAAACCGGGCAACGCCCTAAACCAGGGATCGAATGGCATGACGCATTGACCATATAAAACGGCAAAAGGGGAGATGACAAAAAGAACAAGAATGCCTGAGAAAGAACCAGAAGAGAGCAGAGGAATCTCCCTCTATTCCTTCGCATTAGATCTGGAAGAGTCCAGTGGGTCGCTCGGACTCTCGCGTAGCGTGCAGCATCTTAGGGAGAGAGAGAGAGAGAGAGAGAAGTGAAGACAGAGAGTCTCTCGAAAAACCTTGTTTTGGTGGGTTTCGGACTTGTGCCCTTTCCTGTTGCGGGTCTCTTTCTGGTGGAGATCTCGAGGTGCGGGGTCCGGCCAAAGATCCCACGCGCGAGCCCTCCTCGCGCGTAGAGTTCGATCTCAGACACTGGACACAATTTCAAAAACAAAAACATCAAATTTTATCATACACAGGACATGATTTCAAGAACAAAACATCAATTTCACTTTGAGTGAAGATTTTGACTCAAAACTCTTTTTGTCTCATAAAAATTCACTAACTCTCGCTTAAATTTTAAATCTGATCTGAATAATTTAAAAATTTTACGTTACGGAGATTAGATTTGGAACTTCAATAAAAATTAGTATTTTTTATTGAGATAAAAAAATTAGAATTACATTTAAAGTAAGATTGGTGTTTTTTGGGAATTAGGCCCAAAGAGGAGGCGAAGAAGGGAGTTAGGAGAGCGTCTGACTAGGAATCCGGCGGGGGTGGATGGAGACTGATCAGGAGTTGATCTGACACCGTCCTTTTGGTCCGTCTCAGTATGATTCCATGCTTGATCTTTGCCCATTATGGAGCGGGAGAGAGCTTTGGGGCGATCTTCACGCGCCAGGCTCGTCACGTGCGGCCTTGGTTGGCGCCGCAAAGCGGCTGACGGTGGAGTCCAGCGTGAGTGGTGCGAGTGCGCGTCGGCTTTGTTGCTTTGGAGATCTCATCTGCTTCGCTGTCCGTTTATTAACATTTTAAATTAAATTAAAATTACGAAAAGCCTCAAATTTAATCATCAAAAATATTAAATTAATATATTTGTGACACACATACCCTCCATTAAATTAGATTGATATTACGAAAAATTACAAATTAAAAGATAAAAATCCTAAATTGATACATCCATAAACTGCCACGTATTATCAAACTCAGTAATTTGACAATAAAATTTAACAAAAAATAATTGAGAGAAAATTTTATCATAGTTGTACCAATTTGAAATTTTTTGTGATGTTAAAAAAGAAAGTGCTAATTTCAAAAAAAAAATACCAACTTTACTTTGACTGACAATTATGATCCGAACTTTTTTTGTCTTAATAAAAAGCACCCATTTTCACTCTAGTCTCAAATCTGGCCTTCGTGATGTAAAATTTTCAAATCGTTTAAGCCAGATTTGAAACTTAAGTGAAAATTGAATTGTCACTCAAGGTAAAGTTGATGTTTTTTTGTTTGGAATTAGACCTAAAAAAACCTAAATTATGTTCATTAGGACACAATACCCTAATTTTTTTTTGATGTTGTTAAAATTCCTAAATCATCGTAATGCAAATACCTCAAACTTTTTCGATGTCATAAAAAAGCTTGAACTTACTTATACCAGCATGACAAATATATATAAGTTTAAGTTTTTCCGTGACACAAAAAAAATTAGAGATATTTGTGTCATAGTGGACAAGTTTAGGGTGTTTTGCGACACAAAAAAAAATTGGCATATTTGTGTCACAGTGAACATTGTTTGGAGTTTTTTGTGGTATTTATCCTGTTTTTTTAGCTTATGCCCATGAAATTTACTTGTACAAACACGGACGCAGGAACTAGGGAGCTTCTATTATTCCTTTATAATCATTCAATCACTAATAAACTTAAATTATGTTTGTTTCGCGGAAAATGTGACATTTTTTAAGAAGCCATTTTTCAGGAAAATAATAATGCTTTCTGGTGTTCGACTAAAACCTAAAAAAGAACTAGAAAATATTTTTCTCTATTTGGTAGGGAAATTAAATTTTCCAGGAAAAGTTATAAAAAATCAATTTTTAATTTTTAAGTATTTTCTTTTTCTTTCCTTTATTCCTTTTCTTTCTTTTTCTTTTTTCTTCTTCCTCGGCCGATCACCGTTGTCGGCGACGGTCGACAATCTACCACAAGAGAGCTTGAGCCTCGCCATAGGCCGACAAGTTGGGTGAGACCTTGTCTTCCTCTGTTAGCATTTGGTTTTCATCAGTAACACCAAATGCAGTGGAATCTAGGTGATTGTCTTGTACTGATTTAAGCATTGTCAGTGCATCCTCCAAGTAAAAACTCCTGACCTGAAAAGCAAAGAGCAGTATAACCATATTCAGTTTCATAGGATTACTAAACCCAAAATGAGAAAATTGAAAGCAAATCATAGTAGCCATTACAGGATAAGTGAAACCCGGAACACGAATAATTGGGCAGCCACCAAAATAGTGGGAGAATCGTTCAGCATCGAGAGTAGCACTCATGAGTATCTGTAAATAAATTATCTAGAAAATTTAGTGGATATTATGGAAGAAAAAGAAGAAAAGAAAAAGGAAGCAAATGTTCTACATTCAGAGCATTATTAACACTTATCCGTGGTGAAAAATAAGAATGTCTACACAGGGTTATCATCCCATTATACAATGGGACAGTAGATTGTCCGTAATTAAATCGTCTAAATTTCGTTTTGATATCTTCGATGCAGAGAAGAAGGAAGAAAGGCACTAACCAGACGCAGGCGTGGGTACAATGGAAGCATGTCCCTGCAAAAAATACACACACATCACCACACTAGCTAGACTAACAAAAGTAGTATGTTAACATCAAATAAGAACATCAAATTTCATCAGCAGAGAGAGAATCATCCCCATTGTTTTTGCTGCCAACTCACGCAGCAGTCTTAGTCCTAGTAAACTAACAAACGAAACTAATGAACCCTCCCCAAGTTGTGCTACACGCACACACCAAAGTGTCCTGCATCAATCTCCAGCCTCCAGCAATGCCACCAGACCTTCAGCCCACCAGTGGAAACCGAATCATCAACCTTCCACACAATTCAGACCATTGCTAGCATAGTAGCAGCAGGTTTATTGAATAGGCTCTCACAACACATCTTACTTCAGTTGTTTGCACTTATCATCGCATTATACAATGGGATAGTAGCAGCAGATTTTTTTGTTTTTAAAAGTTTTAGGACTCAATTGCACTTTCGTGATAAGTTTTAAGACTTTGAATGCACTTATCCCTAATTTCAAAAACAAAACATCAAATTTTATCAGACACAGGACATAATTTCAAAAACAAAGCATCAATTTCATTTTGAGTGAGGATTTTGATTCAAATTTTTTTTTGTCTCATAAAAAATTCACAACTCTCACTAAAATTTCAAATCTGATCCGAACAATTTGAAAATCTTACATTTTTGAGATTAAATTTGGAACTTCAATAAAAGTTAGTATTTTTTTATTGAGATAAAAAAAATTAGAATTACATTTAAAGTGAGATTGGTGTTTTTTGGGAATTAGGTCCAAAGAGGAGGCGGAGGAGGGAGTCAGAGTGTCTGACCAGGAATCCGGCGGGGGTGGATGGAGACCGATCAGGAGTTGATATGAGACCGTTCTTTTAGTCGGTCTCGGTATGATTATATGCTTGATCTTTGCCCATTATGGAGCGGGAGAGAGTTTGCGGAGATCTTCACGCGCCAGGCTCGTCACGTGCGGCCTTGGTTGGCGCCGTAAGCGGCTGACGGTGGAGTCCAGCGTGAGTGGTGCGAGTGCGCGTCGGCTTTGTTGCTTTCGAGATCTCATCTGCTTCGCTGTCGTTTTGTTATCATTTTAAATTGAATTAATATTATAAAAAACTTTAAATTTGGTCATCAAAATTCTTAAATTAATATACTTGTGACACGTATGCCCTCCGTTAAATTAAATTAATATCGCGAAAAATTATAAACTAAAAGGTAAAAATCCAAAACTGGTACATCTATAAACTGCCACGTGTTATCAAACTCAGTAATTTAACAATAAAATTTAACAAAAAATAATTGAGAGTAAATTTATTATAGTTGTACTAGTTTGAGATTTTTTGTGATGTTAACCCTTTTCAGTTAATACTAAAAGAAAGAGCTAATTTCAAAAACAAAATATCAATTTTACTTTGAGTGACAATTATGATCCGAACTTTTTTTGTCTTAATAAAAAGCACCCATTTTCACTCTAGTCTCAAATCGGGTCTCCGTAATGTAAAATTTTCAAATTGTTCAAGTCAGATTTGAAACTTAAGTAAAAATTGAATTGTCACTCAAAGTAAAGTTGATGTTTTTTTTGTTTAGAATTAGACCTAAAAAAACCTAAATTATGTTCACTGGGATACAATACCCTAATTTTTTTTTATGTTGTTAAAATTCCTAAACCATCGTAATGCAAATACCTCAAACTTTTTTGGTGTCATAAAAAAGCTCAAACTTACTTATACCAGCATGACAAATATATGTAAGTTTGAGCTTTTTCGCGACACAAAAAAATTAGAAATATTTGTGTCATAGTGGATAAGTTTAGGATTTTTTGCGACACAAAAAAAATTGGCATATTTGTGTCATAATGAACATTGTTTGGAGTTTTTTGTGATGTTTACCCTATTTTTTGAGCTTATGCCCATGAAATTTACTTGTTCAAACACGGACGCAGGAACTGGGGAGCTTCTATTATTCTTTTATAATCATTCAATCACTAATAAACTTAAATTATGTTTGTTTCACGGAAAATGTGACATTTTTTAAGAAGCCATTTTTCTAGAAAAATAATAATGTTTTTTGGTGTTCGACTAAAACATGAAAATGAACTAGAAAATATTTTTCGCTGTTTGGTAGGGAAATTAAATTTTCCAAGAAAAAGTTATAAAAAATCAAAATTTTAATTTGTAAGTATTTTTATTTTTCTTTCCTTTATTCCTTTTCTTTATTTTTCGTTTTTTTTCTTCCTTAGCAGATCACTGGGAACGGCGATGGTCGGCAATCGGCCACAAGAGAGCTTGAGCCTTGCCATAGGCCGACAAGTTGGACGAAACTCAAGCTTGCCTGTGGCCAACGACCGACCAAGGAAGCAGCATAAAGAAAAATAAAGCAAAAAATAAAAATAATTAAAAACTTGATTTATTTAAAAAATGAAATATAAAAATTAAAATTAAAAGGTTTTTGGTGGAAGAAAATTCTTGATCTAGAGGTGAAAGAAAGAGGATGGAAAACGTTTTCTGCATCCTAAAAAGCATAAAACATTTTCTCTACTTTTGAAGGTGCTTTTTCCATTGACGAAATTTTTTTTCCTTGAAAAATTTATTTTTCGAGCACCGAACATTGGAAAATCCGAACAACTTTTTCCTAGAAGTTATTTTTCATGAAATGAATGGAGCCTTGGTACACCATATTCTTTCATTTCATCTTTAATACGTGAGAAAATGATATAAATGGTTTTTGAATTTTAGCACAAAGTATAATATCATTCCTATACTTTTAATTTGTTCGATGTGGTCCTTGAACTTTTTATACGTGTTCAATACAGTCCATAGACTATATGAAAAATGTTCAATTTTGTTTTTAAATTTGAATTAATGGAATGATAACATTGAATGTTTTCATATAATCAAAGGACTAGATTATATATATATCAAAAGTTCATGAATCACATTAAACAAATTAAAAATTCATTGAATACATTGCAAAGGTTAAAGTTCAAGGACAATACTAAACAAATTAAAAGTTTAAAAGAATATTGCACATTGAGCCAAAATTCAGGTATCCCTAATTCATCGACAAAGTTGATATAGAAATTCCTTCATGGGTGACTTGAGGGTTCCGTCGCATTATCAATGGCTCTGAACATCATCCACACTTACGAAAGTCATATGTCTAATGAAGTTATATGTAAAGAAGCGATAAAAGAAGAAGAAAAATATACCATCTCGTCATTCAATTTTGATTATTTAATATTATCTCTAAACTTTTTCCATTGATCCTCGCATCATATGATTTTTCTTTTGGTGTTGATCTTAACAGAAATGCTAACAGGATTGGTAAGTTGCCTTTTGATGTCGCGTCGACATCATGCATGGGTATTAACAAAAGTAGACAAAAGGACAGGGGGCGCAAGGGCCTGAAATGGCAAGGATCACAAACACGTCTCATTCATGATTGCGGCGCGCGCGCACATAGAATCAATCTATTCATCTGAGTTATCGAAATAATTTCTGTATTTTTCATTTCACGTTAATAATTGATTCGATCAAAACCCAAACTCGACACTAGCAAAAAATGTCATGTCAATATTTTTTTTAATGTTTGATGAAATGATCAATGGGAACAAAAGAAAACACACAACTGGGAACAATATCAAATAATTAAAATCGCTATCTAACAATGAATTGGGAAATTAGAGGGAGATATCAATTTATTCGACACTATTTTTAGGTAAAGACATCATATGGAATGTCATGAATAAATTTTGTGAATAATTGCTGCTTACGCCCCTTTTAAAAAGCATTACTCACGTAAAGTGGGTCCCACTCAACATAAAATGCAGTTGGCTCTTTCGTTTTCATTTTTTTTAAAATTCTTTCCATATTTTTTTTCTTTTTTCAATTATCTTTGTTGCATTGGTTAAGGTAGTATTTTTTTTTTTAAGATTCTGTTTGTTTAGCGAAAAATAAATTATTTTGGAAAGATGATAGCTTATATAGTTTGAAATAATTAGTCGATGGAAAAAATTTTCACCATCGACAATAATTTATGTCCATATATTTGTACACGATGAAAATATTCTTCGTTCCTGCATTTTTTAAGCGATAAAATAAATCACTTTTAGGTAAGATTTTCTAAATTTTTATTTTTCGTGATATAAACAGATCCTAACTCTCCGGTTCAAGATTTGCAAAATAAGGAGAAATTGACAGAAAAGGAAACAATGGAGAAAATAGGCACGCCCCTTTCGTTAATGGACAACGTTAACACCTGGACACGTGGTGGAGCCTGGTGCGTCCACGGTTGATTTTCTCTGCCGCAGCATCGTATAAAATAATCTTTTTTTGTTAGGCCCACTAAAAATAACTAACGTGTTACCGTTGAATTATTGACACGTGGAAGAAATCGATTGTCAAACTAACTTAATCACGCACGGCATTTATCTGGCAGTGAGCGTGTGAGTTCTTTTGTTACGTCGGTGATGCACCTAACCGTAAACACCTCTAAGGCTCTAACGGCCACACGTTCGGTGCCAATTTGAAAAAAATGATTGGTGTTACGAAAAATTTCAAATTGATATAATTGTGATAATTTTATTTTGGATTAAGTTTTTCATCACGAAAAATACTAAATTTACACCTATGATAAATTTATCCTAAATTATTTTTTTGACCACAAAAAACTGCAGATTGATACATATGTGACAATTTTATCCGAAACTAATTTTTTGACTACCAAAAACTCCAAACTAGTACACTTGTGATAATTTTATCCCAAACTAATATTTTGACCACTAAAAATCTCAAAATGGTACATTTGTGATAAATTTATCTTCCGTTGGTGTCTGTTAAAATGGATTAATATCACAAAAAACTATAAATTAATAAACTTGTGACAAATAGAGAGGTAAAATCCTAAACTTGTACACCCGTCAACTACTACGTGTCATCAAACTTAACAATTTGACAGTAAAATTTAACGGAACTGATGAATGGTAAATTTGTCACAGGTGTACCAGTTTTGGGTTTTTGGTGATAAAAAAAATAGTTTGGGTAAAAATTATCACAGGTATATCAGTTTGAGGTTTTTTATGGTCAAAAAATAATTTAGGGTAAATTTATCATTGATGTACCATTTTGGGGTTTTTCGTAATATTAACCCTTAAAAAAACTTACTCCAGTTTTTTCTTATAAAACTCTCCTGTCCCCTCCCCTAGCTTCCCAATATCATTTCCAGTACTTTGAATTCTCAGAGAGAGAGAGAGAGAGAGAGAGAGAGAGAGAGAGAGAGAGAGGCAACCATGACCGATCAATTTTCAAGATTCGTCCAACTAAAAACTTGCTTTCTTGAACATTTTTATTTGCATTTGTCATGTATCGGAAAATATAATGTTCTCCAATCTTTAGCACATTTATACACGTTTATGTCTTTTTTGCTAGTTATACAATAAAAATTTCGATTTTGTTTTTCAGCCTAAGAGAATATTTCTATATATATATATATATATATATAATATAAACACGTGTGTGTTTAATAGATTTTCTTCAGCATTGAGTTACACCAATGAAGCATATTTGGATTTCTATGCAAATTTAATTACAGCACAAAACTTGTGCGAGAACATGTGTTTTTCAAGGGTCCTAATGTAAGTACTCACATGTGCTAGAACTTTTTATACGCGAATGTGATGAAAGCACTACCTTGTCACTAATAAATAACGTCCCGTTAGTGTTTTTTATGTTTGGAAAAAAAATCAACATGAACTGAAAAGTATGTAAGAGTGCAAGCAATATTAGATGATTACAATGTTTATCTTAATAATAAGAGTTAATATCATGACAAAACCCCAAACTGGTACACTTATAATAAATTTACCATAAATTATTTATTTGACCACAAAAATCTCCAAACTCGTACACTTGTAACAAATTTATTTCAAACTATTTTTTTTACTACCAAGAACTTTAAATTGGTACATTTATGACAAATTTACCATTCGTTAGTTTCCGTTAAATTGAAAATACTATGAAAAATCACAAACTGGTAGACTTATGACAAACTGGGGTAGAACTCTAAACTGATACATTTGTCAACTGTCATGTGTCAACTAACTCGGTAATTTGATAATAAAATTTAACAAAAATTAATGGAGGCTAAATTTGTCACATGTATATTAGTTTAGAGTTTTTAGTGATATTAACCCTAATAATAAATTGGAAAAGTCATACAAATCATAGAGAGAGATATCGATATATTTGACACTATTTTTATGGGAAGACATCCTAAGGTATGCCATGAAATTTTTTTAGAATAATAATTGCTTTCTTTTAAAGAGCATTACTCGTGAAAAGTGCGTCCCACTCAACATACAATGCAGTTGGCTTTTTTTTTTGAATTCTTTCCATATTTTTTTTTCGATTTTCAATTTTCTTTATACGGCTTTACATAAAAGTGAGGCTCGTTTTTTAGCATCATTTTTCTTTTTTCCGCTCTTTTTTATTTTCTTTTTTCTTTCAATTTAATTGAAGAGAAATTAACTAATTTGCTCATTTTATTATTCAACATATCGTTATACATATGATTGTAATTTTTAATTTTTATTTCCTAATTAATTTACTCATATTGTTTTATTCTATTATCTATTCTATTTTTTCTCAAAATATTTGCAATCAAATCCAAATACAAGTAAATGATTCATTTTTCTCAAATCTAATAGAAGGAGAAAAAAATTAGGATAGAACATATATGTATCTTAATGTCACCGTCAAACGCCAGTGCATATGTAATTAATCTCTATATCATTAATGTGATTGATTAAGAAAAAAAAGTTCACATTGAGTCATTGGTTTTATGATCACAAAACAAGCAGCCAAATTATTTTCAACTGATGAGGAGTTTAAATTTCAACATCTTATGTTCCATTTGTTTTGTGAAAAATAAATGATTTAGAAAATATTTTCCTAAAAATAATTGATTGTATCGCTTGAAATAATCTCAATGGAACATATTTTCCATGATTGACAATAATTTATGCCTAAAAATTTTTTGGGGAGGGTGAAAATATCATTCATTTATTCATTCATTCTTGTAAGTGATCAGTTTTAGGAAAATGTTTTAAAAATCATTCATTTTTTTCCAAAACAAACAAAGCCGTAGGTAGACTTCAGATTCATTTGTTTCACGAAAAATGAACTATTTCGAAAATATATTCCTAAAAGTGATCGCTTGGATTGCTTAAAATGATTAGTTAATGGAAGATATTTTCATTATTGACAATAATTTATGTCTAAACATTTTCGTTGATAATGAGTATTTTTCATTTATTCATTTTTGTAAGCGATAAAATCGATTATTTTTTGGAAAATGCTTTCCAAATTATTCATTTTCTGTGAAATAAACCGAGCTTTCATTTCATTTTCCTATTGTAGCCACTCTTTTCTTCCCTTTCTTCAACGTCTTTGTTTATTTTTTCTTCATTATCTAGCTAAAAAAATAAATATAGAACCTTTTAATCAAGAAACTTAGTTTAGATAAGACTTTTTTATTCAGAAAACAAAGACACATCCCTTTGCTTGCAATATGCGTTACATAAAAAAATTTAACATATCTAATAGGAAAATACTTATGAAATATTCTAAGAGGATAGTTATATAAAAATAAATAGATGAAAATATTATTGGCTACTAATTATAAAAAGTTGCAAGATTTTTCAACGGTTTGAATTATATGTTAATCGTATGATTTAGCTGGTTGGGGCGGTATTTTCTTTTAAAAAATTTCAAGTTCAAGATTTGCAAAATAAGGAGAGCAATTTTTGAGATATATCAGATTTTCGTTAAGTCCGTAATTGGTGCTTTGGAATCTTGGATGAAGATTGTTTTTTTTTAATTGTATATATAATCTATTAACTATTTAAGGAAAGAAATTGACACAAAAGGAAAAAAGAAATGAAGAAGATAGGCACACCGCATCGGATATTGGAAAACGTTAAAATCCCTGGACACATTGCAATGCATTAGCCGTTGATTTTCTTTGCCAGAGGACTGTAATAAATAGGATTTAAATAGGATTAATATCACGAAAAACTCCAAATTGGTAACTTTATAATAAATTTACCAAAACTAATTTTTTGACTACTAAAAACTCAAAACTGGTACATCTGTAAAAATTTTACCATCCATCAGTTCCGTTAAATTTTATCGTCAATTTTTTGAGTTGAATGACATGTGACAGTTGACGGATGTACCAGTTTGAGGTTTTACCCTCCGTTTGTCACAGATGTAAGAGTTTGTGATTTTTCGTGGTATTAATCTAATTTAGCCGAGAGTAAATTTATTACAAATGTACCAGTTTGGGGTTTTTGATGGTGAAAAAAATTAGTTTTGGGTAAATATCACTACAAAAAAACTGGATTTTTGCCACGAAAATTTTCCAACGAAAAAATTTTCGTCGCAAATTTGCGACAAATTTTCCAACGAAAAGTAAAATTCGTTGGAAATTTCAAACGAAAAAAATTTTCGTGGGAAAATTCATTGGAAATTTCCAATGAAAAAATTTTTGTTGGAAAATTCGTTGGAAATTTCCAACAAAAAAAAATTCGTTGGAAATTTCCAACGAATTTTCCCACAAATTTCAATTTTCGGGCAATTATTTTAGGGTGTACAATTTTCATTGGAAAATTCGTTGGAAATTTCCAACGAATTTTCCAACGAATTCAAAAAAATCCGGTATTGGTCGGCATTTTTTGAAATTTGTTGGAAAATTCGTTGGAAATTTCCAACGAATTTTCCAACGAATTTCAATTTTCCGGACAATTATTTTAGTGTGTACAATCTTTGTTGGAAAATTCGTTGGAAATTTCCAACAAAAAAAAATTTGTTGGAAATTTCCAACAAATTTTTCTACGAATTTCAATTTTCGGGCAATTATTTTAGGGTGTACAATTTTCGTTGGAAAATTCGTTGGAAATTTCCAACGAATTTTCCAACGAATTCAAAAAAACCTGGTATTGGTCGGCATTTTTTGAAATTAGTTGAAAAATTCGTTGGAAATTTCCAACGAATTTTCCAACGAATTTCAATTTTCCGGACAATTATTTTAGTGTGTACAATTTTTGTTGGAAAATTTCCAACGAAAAAAAATTCGTTGGAAATTTCCAACGAAAAAAAATTCGTTGGCAATTTCCAACGAATTTAAAAAAAACCTGGTACTGTTCAATATTTTTTATATTCGTTGGAAAATTTGTTGGAAATTTTCAACGAATTTTCCAACGAATTTCAATTTTCCGAGCAATTATTTTAGTGTGTACAATTTTCGTTGAAAAATTCGTTGGAAATTTCCAACGAATTTTCCAACGAATTTCAAAAAAACATACTTGTTCCTTATTCAATTTCCGCACACACAATTTCCACACACACTCTCAATTTCCACACACACACTCTCTCTCTCTCTCTCTCTCTCTCTCTCTCTCTGGCTCCCCCTCCGCCTACTCCCCCGCCGCCCCCCCTCCTCCTTCGGCACCGGCTCCGGCTCCGGCGCCATGGACACCAAGCCTCTGACACCCCCGATGCCCCCGATGCCCCCGAGCCTCATCACCGGCGAGACGACGACGGACTTGACGGGCGGCGGCCTCGAAGCCTGCTCCCGCCCCTGCTGTTGCTGCTGCTTCTTCTTCTTCTTCTTCATCTTCTTGTTGGCGCAACAGCCTCGCCGGCGGCGAGCTGGGCGAGCTCGAGCTCGCCGGCGAGGGCTATTTTTCGACCAAAAAAAAATATTTTTGATGGAAAAAAAATTTCTACGTTTTTTCGACTAAAAAAAATTATAGTTTCCAACGAAAAAAAATTCGTCGGAAAAAAAAATTTGTTTCCAACGAATTTAGCCAGGAGTTTTCCAATGAATTTTTCAACGAAAAAAAATTTGTTGCAAATTTTCAACGAAAATTGAAATTTTTCGTTGGAAAATTTTCCGACGACGAATTACCAACAAATTTTTTTTTCGTTGGAAAATTCGTTGAAAATTCCCTTTCCAACGAATTTTCCAGAATTCTTTGTTGGTAATTTTTTCGGAAAAAAATCATTTTTTTGTAGTGTATGTCACAGGTGTACTAGTTTAGGATTTTTTTGTGATATTAACCCTAATAAATAATCCTCTTCTATTACACCGGCTATAAATAACATATATATATTTATCTCTGAATTATGTATAAACGACTCAATCACCCATGTTACTCGTTTAATGATAACTATGGAAGTTGCCTTGTTTCATTGGTGATGCATCTAAATATAATCAATTTTTAAGAATTTTTTTGCAAACCACCTCTAACTGCCACAACTTTGGTGCCAAAAAAAGGAGCTCGAGATTTTCCTTATAAACCTATCCATTCCCCCTCCCCCCGACCTGCGCAAATCAATTCCAATGTTTTGAATTGTCGTATATAGATATATATGTATGTATATAGAGTCGGATACATAGAGAGAAAAAACGAGACAACGTCGCTGAACTGAAATTTGTTAATGCACGTTCGACATATTTCCATGCAATTTCCCCCTTTGAATTACGATTTGGATCATGAATTGATACAAATTGTTTGCTGGTTAGGTTCGGTAAGTGTACCGCTGCATGATTTTTATGCCCGGATTGGTTCTTTCGTGACGGTAGAGTTGACGGACAAGAAATCAATCTCGCGTCATCACGTGTGAGCTTGCAATATTCCTCATCGGTCGCATTTAGATTCCTGCTTAATCCAGGTGATTCTTAGTTGACTTGTGTCCATATCAGGCAATTTATGTATCATATTCAACATGTGTTCTTGCCTAATCCACATGAAAATTTGCATTTAAAAAATATTGGATTAATGGTAAAATATCTTTCCCTCATTTTGTTTAGCATTTTTTAGGAGGCAATATACCAAATATGGGATTTTAAACACCTTACATGTTAGTAATTTTAGATCGGGTTAGTATTACAAAAAATCCCAAATTGGTATACTTATGATAAATTTATCCAAACTAATTTTTTGACAACAAATAACCCAAAACTGATACATTTGTGATAAATTTAGCCATCAAAATTTTTTACCACAAAAAATCCTCAACTGATATATTAGTGACAAATTTTTCCTCAGTTATTTTCCGTTAAATCCCAAATCTGTACACGCGTTAATTGTCATATATCATCTAACTTAGTAATTTGACGATAAAATTTAACAAAAACTAACGAAAGGTAAATTTGTCACATGTATATCGGTTTGTAGTTTTTTGTGGTATTAATCATTTTAGATTGCATCTCTATTTTTAAAAAATAGCAAAAATATGGCTAGGGGTGTAGTTAGGGAAATTTAGATTTATTTATATAATTGCTCGATTTATTCTCTTTGGATTGCATTCCTTTTTGGATTACACTTAAGTTTCCATAATTATAAGAAGCTCACTTTAGGAAGTTACGTAAAAATTTTCACATTTCCGGCTCTATCTTTCGAGAACAATATTACTTCTCCCACCTGCATCGCTTCCCTCGCCACCCAATCTCTCTCTCTCTCTCTCTCTCTCAGTCTCTCGCGGCCACCGGAGACGACGCCGGGCAAGCAGAAATCTGGTGCTGGAGCAGCTTCCGCCTCCACCAAGAGGAGTGGGAAGGCGGAGAAGCCGAAGGACGCGCCCGCGGAGGTGGAGGTGCAGCGGCTCAGAAGCGCGCGCCCCAAGAATGGCGTCCCTTTGACGAGGCCTCGTGCCGGTGACTCGGCGTGCGCTTTTGAGCTGCTGCTCCTCCACCTGCGCGGGCGCCTCCTTGGGCTTCTCCGTCTTCCCCCTCCTCTTGTCAGAGGCAAAAGCTGCTCTGGCACCAGATTTCCGCTTGCTTGGCATTGTCTCCGGCGGCCGCGAGAGACTTATCAGAGAGAGAGAGAGAGAGAGAGAGAGAGAGAGAGAGAGAGAGAGATTGGGGTGGTGAGAGAAGCGATGCAGGAGGGAGAAGGAAGGGCTTTTCATTGTTCTTGATTTTGGGGGAAGTCTGAGGCGAGTTTGAAAGATACAGCGGAAATGTGAAAATTTTGCGGGGATTTTGCCGGAGGAGGTAATGGTGGTTGAGGAGTCGGATTGCCCTTTCGCTGGGACTGCTATTACCAACGTGGAAGCTCAGTCAGAAATGGCCAAGACGATACCTTGGTTTGGGCAAGCTAGTCTTTCTTGTTTTTTCTTTCTCTTTAGTCCTTTTCTCTCTTATCAGCTCATTGACTTTTGATTGGGTTTTGGTGCTGATTTGTTTCTTCTTGTTGAAAAGCGTTAGCTTGAGACAAAAAAAAAAATTGATGCTAGAATTGTAACTCAAGTTTGTGCTTTTTTTGGAATTAGCCCGAAAATGGAACGGATGGTACTTATTTGTCAAATATGTATGATCAAAGACCATCACTTCGCCGCGAACATTCATCAATCCAGAAACAACTTGCAGAACGACCTTCAACATCTGCCTGAATAGCATAGAAAAATCCAGGATCCCTTTTATGATAATCTTTGAAAAATATTCAGCATCATTTGTGCATCATCATGCCCATATTATCAACACCTCCATATTCATTGGCCAAAACCGAGACAACTTTACTTTGTCGAACACCCGATTCATCAAGAATATGAATCAAGCTCTCACTGCACATTGATTTGCTTTTGTATCAATAATGCTTCGTGAAAATAATAAATTGTGATTATGCTCGTTATAAAATTTCATGTCAACCCATTTCCCATTTCTCAATGAAACTTTCAACATGGCTTTGCATCCTTCTCTTAGTTTCACCTCGAGGCATAGATACATTTCCCTATTTCAAACGTTTCATCGAACATGACCCACCCTTTAGAATGAACGAACTCTAGAGCGATAACCTGTTTGGTTTTTCGAGATTTATGTGTTAGACTTCTCCTAGTGCCAAATCATCTAGATTTTGCATAGTCATTGTAGTACTTTCGATCCTCCTCTACAGATTGAAATTCCATCCCAATGTATGGTTTGAAGATGGCAAATGACTGATTTGTTGTTAGTACCCTCCTTAGCATCATCATGCCTGCCATCCAACTTCAACCATTTTGACATCTGCACTGGAATCAGCCTCATGAACTTAATTTGTATCATGGTCAGTCTCTTTCGCGTGTGTACCTTCCATGTGGACCTCAAGTAGAAAATCATTACAACAGCAATGTATTAAGTGAGAACAAAATATCCACAATGATGCATATCATGTGCATATGGAATACCTCCTCTAACATAAACCAATCTCGTACTAGCTAGCTATCCCAATCATATTTGCATGTGTGGTCATGAAACTTGTCCAACAAAACACACTGAGGACTTGCGTGAGAATCACCTCGATAAAGAATTATCAGGATAACAAGAACTTGAACATTTTCAGGAAAGCAAGGACTTCGAAAATCATATTATGGTTGTGGATCGTGTTAGAGGTGGTAGCAGCTTGCCCGTGTTAATCTTGGGATTACAACTGTATTAGGGAAGTAAATGTTGATTACAACTTGATACAAATTAGCCTGTGAAAGAGAGAATTTATGGGACCTCTTAATATACTATTTCGAATTCAGAAGACTTCTCAGTCGAGTGATCTTGGATCGTTGTCGAATTAATTGAGGCAGTTATTTTAAAAAAAAATGCTGTTCAAGATTTGCAGGATAAGGAGAGCAATTTTCGAGAGATCTCAGATTTTCGTAACCCTGTAATTGGTGCATTGGAATCTTGGATGAAGATTGAGCTTTTTTCATCGTAATACTCTATTAAGGAAAGAAATTGACTGAAAAGGAAAGGATAAAGAAGATAGGCACACCGCATGGGACATTGGACAGCGTTAGTCGCTGTACACGTGGTAGAGTCTGGTACATTGATTGTTGATTTTCTCCGCCAGAGCACCGTAAAAATAAAGCTTTTCTATTTGGCCCGCTGAAAGTAACCTACAACTCCGTTGCCAAATTAACCCAATCACACACGTCACTTATCTAGCGATGAACTCGTAAGTTCGTGTTATATTGGCCATGCACCTAGCCAACATCTTTTTTAAAAAAAAAAAATTGAAAAGAATCTCTAACCGCCATGAATTTGTTGCCAATTCTTCAAAAAACTTGCTCGAGCTTTTCCTTATAAAATTCTCCGTTCTCCCTCCCACAACTTCCCAAATCAATTCCCACACTCAAGATTTGTCCCGCAAAGAAAAGAACAAGCCCCACTTTAAGGAACAATCCCAAAGATTAATGTCTTTTCCATCGGGTGCTTCGTCCCGTTCGGCTTCGGGATTGTTCCTTGAAGTGGAGCTCGTTCTTTTTCTTAGTGGATGAGGTGGAGTAGAAGAGACGGTGAGTTGTTGGCGGGAGGAGTCAATTTTTTGTTTCTCTTCCTTTCTATTTCCTGTTTTTCTCAATCTCTTCCCTATTTTGAGAACTTGATATATGTTTGATGACATCAGACAATTTCTCCCGGTACCAGGCACGAGAACATGTTTTCTTGAATATTTTTATCTGCATCCGTCACGCACAAGACACACTACTTTTCTCCAATCCATAGCCCATGTATATACATGGGAATGTCTTTTCTGTTAGTTATACAACGAACATTTCAACCATGTCGCGCTCTAGGGGGCTGGCAGCATTGTTGCAGTGGCAGTCGAGGACGCCGAGGCAGGGCAACAAATTCGTCCTCCAGAAAGCCAAGATCGAGCGGCGTACACAGCAGTGCAGTGGAAAAGGCCGAATTTCAGGGTCAGTTTCTCTACACGATTCTTGGGAATTTTAGGTTCATTCACTGATTCTTGAATGGCCTCTCCGACTATGTAAATAGTCACTAACTTTTTGTTTGGTGAGATCGGTTTTTGCATTGATCTGGCGAATGATAGTTTATTGTCGTTTTTTTCTCTTTTTCAAATTTGAAACTTTTTGGTTCTTGCAACTAGCTTTGGTCATCCGGTTCTTGAGTGAAGCGAAACTAATCAAACGTCAAGTAAAAGAGCAATCGAAGTGGTTCAAGATTTCTCACATGGGTGATTGTCGTCGTCGTCGCAAGTGAAGCTCTGCCTTAAAAATGCCTACAAGTGGAAGGTTCAAATTGCTGAGTATGAGGACGAGAGGAAATGGGGAGTCTCCTCCGCTTCATGGGGTCGGCGTTGTCGTTGCGGCAGCAGTTGAGGATGCTGAGGCAGGGAAACAAGTTCGTTTTCTAGAGAGCAAGATTGAGCGGCGGCCCCGGCAGTGCGGAGGAGAGTCCGAATTCGAAGGTCAGTTTCTGTAATCTTTTCAATATGATTTCTGGTGAAGAAATGCCTGATTTCTTTCTGTTATGATCATACGAGTCTTACATGATTCTTGGGAATTTATGTTCAATAACTGGTTGGAAATAATCACAAAATCTTTGTTTCGTGAGATCGGTTCTTGCATTGATCTGGTGAATGGTAGTCTTCTGTCGTTTTTTTCGTCTCTTTTTCGTATTGGAACTTTTCGGTTCTTGCAACCAGTCTTGGTCATCTGGGTCATGAGTGAAGCGAAATTAATCAAACAACGAGAAAAAAGAGGACATCTTTTTGTTTCAACATTATCTAATGAGGAAAAAATTGAGAAATATTCTAACAGGATAAACATATGAAAATAAATAGATTAAAAAATTACTGGGTGTTAACTATAAGAAGTTGGAAGAAATTTTCAACCGTTTGAAATGTTAGTTCATCTCCGACCAAAAAAAATATTAGTTGATCCGATGATTTAATGGTTATCAAGGCTAAACATATGCTTTACTAATCTAATCTGCTAATTTAAGAAACTATACAATAACTTGGGAAGTTTCAAAAAAGGAAAATTATTTGAGGTAAGCGCTAGCAGAACACCAAGACCCCCGGGGGTGACTTTTGGGTCAAATCATGATATCAATTGTAAGGCTATGTTTGGTCATTCGGATTTGGATTGGGATAGGATAGAATAAAGTAGGATTACAAATCCTCTCAATATCCTCTTGATTGTAAAAAATCCTATCATGTGTTTGGTGTAACCTGAATTGAAAATTTTTAAAAATCTTTAAAAATCCTCTAAATATCTGTCTCTAATCATCCTCCTCCATTCTTCACGCCTTCACTGTTTCACTAACGACGGGAGGAAGCTCCTCCCTCTCTCTCGTAGCCTGTTCGGTGAATGAAACGGCTTCATGTGTGGGCTACCGCGAGAGGAGGCCACTTCATCTCTAAATCCATTGACACCAACTTTTCATTGATGGTAATTACAACCGAGAGTTTGAAGGGCGTGATAAGAACAGTGAAAATAAGAAAAGAGAGAGAAAAAAAAGGAATCAAAGACCGCCTTGGAGGATCACACGTATATGGTGGACTGTCCCCAACTTCTTCCCTTTGCTCACCCAAATTGACAAACTTGAGATAAGAATTAGATTTGTGAATCTAAGATTGCATAGAAACATACACAACACCAAGATCCAGGCTTCCACAGGATGAATATACAATTCAAAAAGCTTGAAAGAGAAATGCAGAAAAACCCATTGAAAAGCCAGAGATAATATGATAGAAGGATTAACTACCCTCAACGTTCATCACCATCTTGATAAAAAGCCAATATCAAGACTTGCAAATTGGAAAAGTAACCGCTGTGAACGGATTTATTACCTTAAAATTCACAATTTCTTCAAACTTCAAGAACTCTATATGAACATCCTCGTAAAACTCCTCAAATGAGCGTTCAACCTCTTCGTCTGTGTACTGAAAAGAATCAAAACCTTGATCACCAATAGGAGCGAAGCAGAGTGAATTTCGGGAAATTTTCCAAGCTTTCTTGTTTTTGTGTTGGTGGTGGGTGAGTCATGAACGTGAACAGAGTAGAAAAAACTCCAAGAAGAAGAGGGAGAGAGATGAGGGAAGAGAGGGCAAAAGTTGCAGGGATAGAAATTTGTGGATAGCAATTTGCCGATATTCTGAAATTTAGTTTTCTTTTTTATTAACTTTTTCTATATTTTACATATTCTATCCGGATCTATCCCACCCCATAGGTGGGATTTTTTTACCCGGATTATATCCGGGCCATATTTGATCATATTCGAATTTCGCATCACTCCAAACACCGGATATGGTAACTTTTATCCTATCTGGAATTTTATCAGGCCCACCTAACATAGCCTAAGTCTATTAAAATGTTTCTTTTTTTGTTTTTAATATAATAATTTATTGGGCTAATATCATGAAAAACCCTAAACTAGTACACTTGTGACAGTTTTACCCCAAACTAATTTTTTGCTAATATCACGAAAAACCCTAAACTGGTACACTTGTGACAGTTTTACCCCAAACTAATTTTTTGATCACAAAAAATCCCAAATTGGTATACATGTGATAAATTTACCAAAAACTAATTTTTTGACCACTAAAAATCTCAAACTGATACATTTGTGACAAATTTACCCTTCGTTAGTTTTCGTTAAACTAGATTAGTACCACAAAAATCACAAACCGGTATACCAGTAACAAACGAAAAGTAAAACATAAAACTGGTATATCAGTTAACTGTCGCATGTCATTTAACAGAGCAATTTGATAGTAAAATTTAATGGAAACAAACTGAGGGTAAAGTTGTCACGGATTTACCAGTTTGAGATTTTGATAGTCAAAAAGTTAGTTTGGGGTAAAACTGTCATAGGTGTACAAGTTTGGGATTTTTCATTGTATTAACTCTAATTAATTTTCTTAATTTTCCATATTAAATCATATCATTTTTTATATCCCCTAATATAATATTTTGTTTTAATAAAAAGACTGCACAACCAATTTCTCGCTATCACGACCCTCTTGAGGCAACATGAGAAAATCTTCACGGAAAGTTGAAGGATTACCAAGCGAGTGCGAATGGTTCCTCAAGCAAGGTGGCTCCTGCACCTAGACTCAGGCCCTTCCAAGTTTTACCGATCATAACTTGGTTTTTTCTATTAATTAATTTTGAAATGTTGGACTAAAAAGCTGCCCCTAACCTTTTATGAATCAGGGTGTGGTGGATGGGAGAAAATATTGCGTGAGTGGAAGACTCCACGTCATCAATACACAAGTCCACTGAGCGAGTGACACGTGGCAAGCGGGGCCCACAAATCACATTTATTAAAAAATCTCATTCTTTTCCTTCTCTCTCCCATCCTCCTCCGTTAACTCTCCTCCGTTAGGGTCAAATCTTCACTTTTCAGCTCCTGATTTCTTTCTCTCTCCTTTACTCCTCCCGCTCGCGACTCTCTTTCTCCACCGGCGACGAGCTCAGAGCAGCTGAGCTGAAAATTTTTGAAAAAAAATCAAGCGCCCTCTCTCTCCACTCTCTCTCTCTCTCTCTTTCGCGCCCCCCATCCAGATGTGCTCTGCACTCCGTCTCGCTTGCGCCACGCCGACGCCGAGACGCCTCCGACGAGCGAGGTCGGCCGTTGCCCACGAGCAACGTCCGTCGCCTCCCACGAGCAAGCTGCCTCCGACGAGCGAAGTCCGTTTGCTCACGCCGACGCCGCCTCCAACGAGCGACGCCCTTGCCTCCGACGCCGCCTCCGCCCTAGCCTCCGATGCCAACGCCTTCGACAGGCTGGGATTTCCTTCGCATCGCTTGATAAGCCATCGCCTGATCTGAGAGCTGAGGCCTTATCAGCGAGTGCATTCACGATCCATAAGGCATGACATTCTTCGCTTTTGTTGTTTTTCCCCCCTTTCTCTCAATCTCTCTTGCTCTTTCTCTGCTTGGGTCTCTTTTGGCTTCCTGTTTTGGTCCCTGAAATTGGGTGATGAATTCTTAGATTCTTGAAATCGATTGCAGCGGGATGTTATTTGCTGCTTATGATTCGTGACTGGGACGAGGTCTGCAGTTGATAAAGATCGCTTTTTGTTGATAAATTCTCGATTACTATTTTAAGGAGGACACGGTTCGGCTGTGCTTCAATTGCCCCAGAGGATGCTCTATTTGATCTCTCTTTCGTAAGAGAGGAAGGAAGCAATGTGGGTGTGGAGTGGCTGTCAATTTTTTTTTATGGTGTTGTAGCTTTAGAGCTCTGTTGTCCTGTGCATGGTTGTAGTGGTGGCCACAGAAGTGATTAAGTGATCTTTTAGCGTGTTGTACTTTTAGAAAATGCTTTGTGCAAGGATTTGGCATTGCGCAAGTAGTTCTGCACAACGCCGAGTAATCAAATTTTCTTTTCATATTGAAGGATTAGAAGCTGTTAAGTGCATATAGACAGATATTGAAAATCAGCTTATATATGTTTTAACTGCTATAGTTTTTGGAAATATAGCACCTCTTAAAACGTTAGAAGCGAGGGTTGAAAAGTCCTCTCAAACACCTCCGAAGACTTCAATTTTATTTTACCTTTTGGTTTTGCGTGTTGGCTATAAGAAACTGCAAAAAGGATGATCATCTTGTTTTGGTTCCTTGATTAACATGCTGGTCTCTGAATCTGCAGATGAATTCTCATGCACCTGGTTATATATTGACTGTGGTTCTGGGGCTATTTCTATCCCTACATGCAAATGAAGTTTTCTGTTTTCAGTGTCTAGTACAGAAGATGAGCTACATTATGTTTAGTGGTGCGAGTGTGTTGAGGTTGTTCTATTCTGTGTTTGCCTCAGGACTCTAAAGAAGAATGGTTTTTCTGGGTTCTGCTCTTGTTGGGTTCCTTTGCCTGAGGTAGAGTTGAAGTGTATTGCTTGGTGGGTGTTTGTTTACCTGTGATTTGAGGTTGAGCTTGGATTTACAAATTACAAAATAGGTGGATTTGAGGTTGAGCTTGGATTTGCCTAGGCGTTGATGCCCACCTAGCCGACACTAATGCCGCCTCCGACGAGCGAGGTCCGTCGCTGCCCATGAGCAATGTCCATTGCCTTCCACGAGCGAGGTATATTTCATATTGTGATGTCTTTTTTCCTCAGGTATATTTTCATTCACGACATTTAGTTGACATGAGCGTGCTTGTCAAAGGGCTTCTCGCTAGTACAAGTTGGGATGAGCTTCTTTATGTTAGGCAACATGGGACTGATCCGAGAGCTCCTTAAATTAGGATAAAAATTTCATTTTTTGGGATTCCCTCATTGAGTTGTGTCAACTTGGGATCAGGATTCTTAATGGCCAAATTTGAAAGTATAATTATCGTTCTATGGTTGTTCTTGGTAAATAACTTGCAAATAATTAGATTGTAAATTAGATTCAATAAAGCAAGGAAAATTTCTATTTGCATTATCAGAATGGGGAGTTTGCGCTTGTTATGTTCACCTTGTATGGTATTGCATCAGTGATGGTTCTCCTGTGTTTGTTTATTGCTGCGATTGTTATAAGGATCTAGTTGCTGTGAATGGACCATGGAGATTGTTCAATCAAATGATCATTACTGTTTTTTTCATTATCGTGAGAGGTACTAATCTCTCCGGTCATATTCCTTTTCTCGGAATTAGAATTGCCACTGCTTAAAGGCATCTTAACTTCTTTCGGATCCAGATCTTGGTGCTGTTGGTCTTCATTGTTGATTGTGACTGTTCTTATCTTCGCACTGTGCAGCTTATTCAACATAGCTATTTCTTCATTAATCTAATTCAATAATGAGTTCCTCTGTATTATGTTTTAACCTATACACCATGTGGTCTAAGAAATTTAGAAATTATTCTGCTTATAATTGTTATCTTGACAAGTTGCATTGTGCACGTTACGTAATCCATAGTTCCATGGTTATGTTTCGTGTGGAGACTGAAGTGAGGTGAAGATTTTGTGCATTCAACAATCTGTTCTTTGCTCCAACAGGAAAAGGGTCAGCCATTGCCAAAGTTTGGTGAATGGGATGTGAATGACCCTGCTTCAGCCGAGGGGTTTACTGTCATAAAAAGACTGGTGGCAAGCCTGAATCTCCAGGAAAGGCCAACCCTCAAGTTAAACACTGTTGATCTGAGCAAACCTCCAACTGTAAGTTGTTTCTTGAGAGCCTGGGAACAACCTGTTTAAGACATGTGGGATGCAGTAATTATTGCAGTCATTTGTTCTGGGATAATCTTTTAAGATTGCAATTATGTAGTAGTTAACCCGTCGAACAATTAATTTTAGACTTTCTTATATGCTATGCTAGTCTGGATGAAAATGTAGAAATGCAAAATAGAAATCTCAAACTTGCACAGATAGGGGGAAAACTTGATATGACAGTGTCATAAAAACTAAGCAGGTTGGGTGCTCCTTGCTAGTTAGTATTTGAATTATTCAAAATGACCATCCAAAAGATGCTACTATTCTGTACAGCGTGAGCAAGAATTGAATGAGAGCTGGACTCAATTGTGTATGAACCACGTCTAGTTGCTGGGAAACTTTTTTTTTTTTGGGTAAGGACATTTTTTTTTTGTTTCATGACTCAACTTTTGCTGATTCGCTCTCTTAGTGTGAATTCTTTGCTGCACTCAGAAGAAATGGTTTTGCTGCATTCAGAGCCCAGCAGAATCTTGACGAGGCTCTGTGGCGAGGATCTTCCGAGAAAGATGCGCTTCGTTAGGCTAAAGCAGCCCCAGAATGTTCACTTGAAGAAGATACAAACAGTTTAGAGCCATTGTTATTCTTGCTGGAATCCTTCCTCGTGTAAATGTGGGGTCTGTGGAGATGAGTAAAATAATGAAGCGTTATGCTTACTATAATCTATCAGCAGTATGCTTCTCTCTCTCTCTCTCTCGCTCTCGCTCTCTCTCCTTTTGCTTAGTTCTATCGTTAATTTATTTAGTGTCTGCTTTGCGTATTTGTGAATTGGATCTGTCTGTAAAATGTCTTTGCCTATATTCTCCCCCCTGGTTTAGTTTATTGTTATACATCGTCGTTGAAGGCATGCTGTTGAAGGCATATAAATACGAGCTTACGACTGTTTCCTCTATCATCAAGCTAACAGATGTTTCTGGTTGGGGGAACATCATGAGCCGTAGCCATATGCGTATTTCATTTCTCTTTCTATAGTAATCTTAGGTATTAATTCTCGGGATTGTTCAAATGACGATTTCAAGATATTGGTAATCCAGCTCGCAAAAGGAGAAACGTACATGCTCCCTTCTTTGTTTACGGAAAGGGAAGAGTCTAAGGCATATCGACCAATGTTGGACATGAAAGAAAAATGTCTCTAAGTGCATGTGTTCCAAAAAGAACGTAAGTTCTCAAAAAACGGGGTGATTGTGGTTGCGGACTGGCCTCGCCTATGACCTTTTTGCCATACATCATCGATGTAGTCAATAAATTCCACAAATTGGTTGGATCAATCGATCCTTTGCTTTTTCCTCTTCCTTTATCCTGCAACCGGTATGAATGACATGGCTCCAATATCACCCGTGCTAATGGTGCTAAACCTGCTTCTGTTAAGCGTCACCGGCAAAAGACCTCAAGATTGAGACCAAGGTTCAAAGCCCGGTAAATGCAACTCCTAAACTGTGAGGCTATGGCTATCCATCTTTTCCGTCTCTTTTGCTTCAATTTGATACGAGCTTCACTCTCTAGTTAGGAAGTTATAATTGCCATGAACTTAACGATGGAACCTAATAGAATTCCCCAACATTTCTTCATGGCCTGACGCATTCTGTTGTTTACCTCAAATGCATCTATCATATCACCTTTCATAAAGTAAACAGTTTCCCCGTCTATACATGTCTCCATGGATATTTAAAAGAAAAGAATCAAAGACTGGTGTTGGTAACCAAAATCTCTGATTAATTAGGCATCATCGGACAATATCAATGTAAACTCCAGAGATACTGAGCTTCCTCTCAAAAAGGCGGCAGAGAAGGTAAACTTGGGGAACACTTGCCCCAATAAGTGCTGCTGACTCGAAGAAAGCCTTATGGATTGCCCTTCTGCTCATTGCATCGTTTACTGCGATCACAGATCATCATAGAATGAGTATTCATTGAATGCGATATCTATGTGATGTCCATCATTGAACACAATATTTGATTAGCAAGGTAATCCCCATTCCATTCCGTGTGCTGATCAGATACTTCAAAACATCAAGCAGATTACACATGGAAACGAAACCCATGACCATTTGAAACCCACTCGACCAAACACGTATCTTCTTTTTTTGTTGCCTTCTTTGTTTTCAAAGTCCACTTTTTCAGCTGATGCCGAGTTAGGTATGTTTTATTATTTTCAGGATCGTAAACATAATAACTGACTAGTTATGTCAATCAAATGGATAAAAGGAGCTTGTCAAAGGCTCTAGAAATAGCTTTTAACTTGTCTTGTGAGACATTTACTTCCGAAGGTCTTTTAAGAGCAGACGTTGCGATAACCTTTGAAATTTAAAAGAAAACGAGAGTTGAATGAAACTATGGTGGTCCACTCAGCATTAAATAGAAAAGTTATTTCCGTTCGAGATGAAACAGGGTTGGAATAGCAAGAGGACTTGACATAAAATATGTTACCAATTGCTTGACGCTCAGTCTGAGCCTCCAGCCAATGCTGCTCAAACTGAATGTTGGAGAGAGCCTCCTCCAACTTCCCTAACTGTTCCGACAAGGGGTTGATATGCTCTGCAGATACATTCACAACTGATAAAAAAGAGTTACACATGGTATATTCATAAAGTTTTCAAGAGACAAAAAAACAAAACAAAAAAAAAAAGCAGAGTCCTATCGTCCTTTGCATGTTGATCGTAGTATGCAAAATGGCCAACATTTACATCAAAGTTGATGGTTTCATGATACGGAGACTTGTTAGTAAAGCAAAACCGATGGATGAACACCCTTATGGTGAGCCATAAACTCAAATTTCTCATTGATCTTATCATGTGAATCTTGAATCTGATTACCAGAAGGTCCTTTCACCTAACAATTTCGAAAGTTGCAAAGAACGTACAGTTATCTAGGTCATTATCAAAGGATTAAAAATCAACAAGCACACTATTAACAGAATTAAGGAATTCAATAATCAATACATGACTTTAATTCAAAGCATATCCTGACAAACATGAAAAAGGAAAACTAAATATGCATATGCGAGATCTAGTTGACCCATCTAGGCTACCAAAGGCTAATAAACTACAATGAAGAATCTCCTTTAGGAAGATAATCAGCATCCCTCACAAAAAAAGTATATTTGAGTACGATATTTCATGTACATTACGTTCAATCCATTAACCATGTGCTATTACGTTTGATCCCCATACTATGTGCTATTAAGGACTCTCACCTACTTTCCGAGATTAAGTGCGTCACAATATATGCAGCCAAGTAACTTCTAATCAATAACCTCATAATTACCCAAAACAAGCCTATACTGGCTTTACCCCATCTATCTCCTGATATCCAAGAACCAACATTTTGTTGAAAATATTTTCAAGAAGGGATACACAAACATAGTGTCAATATTTGCCAAAAACAGTCACAGCAATGCCTCATATGAGGCAGCAGAGACTAATAAGACGTTCAAAAAATCGAACAACTGATCTGCCCCTTTAAATTGTTTGACGACTTCCAACCAAGGAGTTAACCGGGTAAGAATAGAGCAAGACATGACGATCATCCCCAAAAATAAATCATCAAGGAATCACCAGCTTTCAATGAATGCTGAACACAACCCAGTTAAGTCAATGACATAAACCACTGCACTTAGGGATGAGCACTTGTTGCACATCAAAGAACAGTCACCACAATAAGTAACTTCTCAAACAAAAGCTGAAGCTTACCACAAGATCAACACCATCTTGACTGTAATGCCAAGCTGAATCAGATTTGATCACCACGAAAGATACATGAACAGTGTCCCCTTCATACTGAACATCATGGGCAAAGCATTCTTCCCTACCAATCATAAATCTAATTCCAGATACCGCATGTAGGGATAGAAATAGCCCCAGAACCACAGTCAATATATAACCAGGTGCATGAGAATTCATCTGCAGATTCAGAGACCAGCATGTTAATCAAGGAACCAAAACAAGATGATCATCCTTTTTGCAGTTTCTTATAGCCAACACGCAAAACCAAAAGGTAAAATAAAATTGAAGTCTTCGGAGGTGTTTGAGAGGACTTTTCAACCCTCGCTTCTAACGTTTTAAGAGGTGCTATATTTCCAAAAACTATAGCAGTTAAAACATATATAAGCTGATTTTCAATATCTGTCTATATGCACTTAACAGCTTCTAATCCTTCAATATGAAAAGAAAATTTGATTACTCGGCGTTGTGCAGAACTACTTGCGCAATGCCAAATCCTTGCACAAAGCATTTTCTAAAAGTACAACACGCTAAAAGATCACTTAATCACTTCTGTGGCCACCACTACAACCATGCACAGGACAACAGAGCTCTAAAGCTACAACACCATAAAAAAAAATTGACAGCCACTCCACACCCACATTGCTTCCTTCCTCTCTTACGAAAGAGAGATCAAATAGAGCATCCTCTGGGGCAATTGAAGCACAGCCGAACCGTGTCCTCCTTAAAATAGTAATCGAGAATTTATCAACAAAAAGCGATCTTTATCAACTGCAGACCTCGTCCCAGTCACGAATCATAAGCAGCAAATAACATCCCGCTGCAATCGATTTCAAGAATCTAAGAATTCATCACCCAATTTCAGGGACCAAAACAGGAAGCCAAAAGAGACCCAAGCAGAGAAAGAGCAAGAGAGATTGAGAGAAAGGGGGGAAAAACAACAAAAGCGAAGAATGTCATGCCTTATGGATCGTGAATGCACTCGCTGATAAGGCCTCAGCTCTCAGATCAGGCGATGGCTTATCAAGCGATGCGAAGGAAATCCCAGCCTGTCGAAGGCGTTGGCATCGGAGGCTAGGGCGGAGGCGGCGTCGGAGGCAAGGGCGTCGCTCGTTGGAGGCGGCGTCGGCGTGAGCAAACGGACTTCGCTCGTCGGAGGCAGCTTGCTCGTGGGAGGCGACGGACGTTGCTCGTGGGCAACGGCCGACCTCGCTCGTCGGAGGCGTCTCGGCGTCGGCGTGGCGCAAGCGAGACGGAGTGCAGAGCACATCTGGATGGGGGGCGCGAAAGAGAGAGAGAGAGAGAGTGGAGAGAGAGGGCGCTTGATTTTTTTTCAAAAATTTTCAGCTCAGCTGCTCTGAGCTCGTCGCCGGTGGAGAAAGAGAAAGTCGCGAGCGGGAGGAGTAAAGGAGAGAGAAAGAAATCAGGAGCTGAAAAGTGAAGATTTGACCCTAACGGAGGAGAGTTAACGGAGGAGGATGGGAGAGAGAAGGAAAAGAATGAGATTTTTTAATAAATGTGATTTGTGGGCCCCGCTTGCCACGTGTCACTCGCTCAGTGGACTTGTGTATTGATGACGTGGAGTCTTCCACTCACGCAATATTTTCTCGGTGGATGGAGATTTATCAGGAGTTGATCTGACACCGTCTGATTGCATGCTTGGATTCCTTACAAAGGACAGTTTGGATCTTTACCCATTATGGGGCGGGGGAGGGAGATAGAGAGCGTTTGGGGAGATCTTTGCATGCTGAGATTCTGTCATTTTATTATTATTTTGGGTTAGTACTAAAAAGAAGAGTTAATATTACGAAAAATTTTAAATATGTATCTTTATAATAAATTTATTCAAAACTAATTTTTTGATTATAAAATACTCCAAATTAGTGCTCTTGTGACAATTTTACCTTCCGTTAGTTTTCGATAAATTTTACAGTCAAATTTCTAAATTTGATGCCATGTGACAGTTGATGGGTGTACTAGTTTGGGGTTTTATCCTTTATTTATCATAGATGCATGAATTTGTGATTTTTCGTGGTATTAATTTAATTTTATGAAAGGTAAATTTATTATAAATGTACAAGTTTTGAGTTTTTGATAGTAAAAAAATTAGTTTAGAGTAAATTTATTGCAAGCGTATCAATTTGGGCTTTTTGTGGTCAAAATATTAGTTTTAGATAAATTTATCACATGTGTACCAGTTTGGGATTTTCGTGGTATTAACAAAAAAAAATCTAAATTATGTTCATTAGGACATGAATACCCTAAATTTTTTTATATCACTAAAATTCTTAAACTTGCCCATTGTAATAGAAAATACCACGAAATTTTTTTGTCATAAAAAAACTCGAACTTATTTATACCACCATGACAAATATACCTTGGATATAACTGAAATATAAGGTATATATATCACATATGTATAGGTTTGGATTTTTTTGTGACACAAAAAGAAAGGTTAGGGGTATTTGTGTCATAGTGGGCAAGTTTAGGATTTTTGGTGATACAAAAAAAAAGTTTAGCGTATTTGTGTTACTGTAAACATTATTTGAGATTTTTTATGGTATTTACCCTATTATTTTTAGCTTGTATCCATGAAATTTACTTGTACAAACACTAATGCAAGAACTGGGGAGCTTCTATTATTCCTTTATTATCATTCAATCACTAATAAACTTAGACTTTATCTATTTTGCGGAAAATGTGACATTTTTCAAGAAGCCATTTTTCAGGAAAATGATAATATTTTTTTATCTTCAACTAAAATTTGAAAATGAACTACAAAATATCTTTCGCCGTTTGGTAGGGAAATTAAATTTTCCAAGAAAAAGTTACAAATAAAATCAATTTTTTTTAACTTTTAAGTAATTTTCTATTTCTTTCCTTTTTTTTTCCTTTTTTTCCTTTTTTCCTTTTCTTTTTATTTCTTTTTGCTTCTTCCTTAGCTGATCCCAACCATGGCGACGACCAGTGATCGGCCACAGGTGAGCTCAAGCCTTGCCACAAGCCGACAAGCTTGGCAAGGCTTAGGCCTCACGCAACTCGATGGATCTAGCAAGACTTGAGCTCATCGGAATTTGGCGAGGCTCAAGCTTGCCTATGGGCGGTCACTAGCTAAGGAAGAAGCAAAACGAAAAAGAAAGAAAGGAAAAAAAAGAAAAATAATTGAAAACTCAAATATAAAATATAAAAATATAAGGAAAAGGTATTTAGTGAAAGAAAGTGCTTGGTCTAGAGGTGAAAGAAAGAGGATGGAAAACGTTTTTCCACATTTTAAAAAGCGAAAAACAATTTCCCTACTTTTGAAGTTATCTTTTTCATTGACGGAAAATGTTTTCCCTAACAAGTTTATTTTCTGCAAATCGAATGTCGGAAAATCCAAAAAATGTTTTCCTAGAAATTATTTTCCTTGAAATAAACAGAGCCATATTACACCATATTCTTTCATTTCATCTTTAATCCATGAGAAAATGACATAAATGGTTCTTAAAGTTTAACACAATGTGCAACGTCATTCTTATACTTTTAATTTGTTTAATATGGTCCATGAAATTTTGATATATGTTTAATATAGTCCCTAGACTCTATGAAAAATGTCCAATTTTATTTTTGAACTTGAATTAATGGATGGATAATAATAAATATTTTCATATAATCTAAGGACTATATTATACATGTATAAAAAATTCATGGATCACGTTAAATAAATTAAAAGTTCAGAAACGACATTGCAAGGGTTAAAGGTCAAGGATCATATTAAATAAATTAAAAATTTAAAAATAATATTATACATTGTGTCTAAATTCAGGTACGCCTAATTCATCGACAAAGGTGCAATAGAAATATCCTCATGGATGACATGAGAGTCCAGTTGCATTCATATGGGCCTTATTTGAGTTGTGACAGACATTATCAATGGCTTCAATCAACATGATCCACACTTACGCAACTCATATTTATAAGGGAAAATTCTAAAAAGGAGTCTGAAGTTGAGTCATTTTCTCAAATAAAGGGCTAAAGTGGACCTTGTCTCAAATAAGGGATTGAAGTGCTCTTATTTTCTTAAATAAAGGTCTAAAGTGAATCTTGTCTCAAATAAGGATCTGATCTCACTGGCCAAAGGGTATTTTCGTTTTTTACTTTTCTGATTTTTTTTCCTTTTTATATTTTTTTCTTTTCCTTTTCTTTTTTTTTTCCTCTCTTCCCTCTGTTGACCATCGCTAGGGCTAGCGGAGGTTGCTGGCCTTAGGTGAAGGCCACCCTTGCCTGGGTAGGCGAGGGTCGCCCTTGTCGTCGTCGGGCGAGGCCAACTCAAATGAGGTGACCCTTGTTCGACGCTAGTGAGGGCCACCCTTGCCTGGCCTAGTGAAGGTGAGGCCAGCCCAGGCAAGGCGACCTTCGCTCGACATTGGCGAGGGTTGCCCTTGTAGGATGTGGCGAGGGTCACCCTCGCCTAGGCTCGGCCCAAGTGAGGGCGACCCTTGCTCAATGCTAGCGAGGGTGGCCCTTGCTAGAGGCCGGTGGAGGTCGTCGGCTAGGGCAATAACGGTTGGGAGGGAAGAAGAAAAAAGGAAAAAGAAAAAAGAAAAAGGAAAAGAAAAAGGAAAAGAAAAAGAAAGTAAAAATTATATATATACTTATAATTTTTTTGACTAAAATACCCCTTCTCCGACGATGAAATAGTTACCGGCTGGCCAAAAATCATTATTTGAGACGATTTAGCCACTTCATGCCTTTATTTGAAACGATTTGACCATTTTAGGCACTTATTTGAGATAATATCCACTTTAGGCCCTTATTTGAAAAAAAATGACTCTACTTTGAGCTTGTTTTTTGAATTTTTCCTATTTATAATGAAGTAATATGTAAAGAAACGGTAGAAAAAGAAGAAGAATATACCATCTTGTCCTTCAGTTTTAATAGTTCCCGAACTTTTTTCATCGATCCTCATATCAAATGATTTTTTTGTTCATGTTGATCTTAATGAAAATGCTAATGCGATCGACAAGTTACCGTTGAATGTCACGTCGATATCATGAATGGGTATTAACGAAAGTAGACAAAAAGGGGGCGGTATTAACACATCCTTTTTTAATTTTCTCGTTGACCGTATTTAGATACCTGCTTAACCGGGGTGATTCTTAGTCGATATGTGTCCGTCCATATCAAGCAATCTAATATACCATGTTTGACATATTTACTTGCCTAATCCACATGAGAATTTTCACTTGGGAAATGTTAGATTGATGGTGAAGTATCTTTCCTTTTTGTGTTTAGCATTTTCTTTTTTTTTGGTAAGGTGTGTTTAGCATTTTCTCGGCGGGCATTCTACAAAATATGGGATTTTAAACATCTTGCATGCTAGTAATTTTAGATTGCATCTTCATTTAAAAAAGAATCACAAAAATATGGTTATGGGTGTAGTTACGGAAATTTAGATTTATTTATATATTGGGTTATTACCACGAAAAACCTTAAACTGATAATCCTGTGACAAATTTATCCAAAACTAATTTTTTGATCCCAAAAAACTCCAAACAAGTACACCTGTGATAAATTTACCCTTAGTTACTTTCTGTAAAATTTTACTATCAAATTGCTTAGTTAAATGACACATGATAGTTGATGAATGTGCCAATTTGAGGTTTTACCCTCCGGTTGTCCTAGGTGTATTAGTTTGTGATTTTTTCCTGTATTGATTCAATTTAATGGATGATAAATTTGTCACAAATATACCAACTTAGGATTTTTTATGGTCAAAATATTAGTTTAGGGTAAATTTGTCACAAGTATACTAGTTTAGGATTTTTTGTAATAAAAAAATTAATCTGGGGTAATTTTGTCATAAATGTACTAATGTGAGGTTTTTCGTGGTATTGACCCTTATATATTTTCTTAATTTTAGTTTCCATAATTATTAGAAGCTCGCTTTAGTAAGTCACATAAAAAACGCACCCGCGGAGGTGGAGGTGCAGTAGCTCAAAAGTGCGCGCCAAGAATGGCATCCCTTTGAAGACTGCTCGTGCCGACGACTTCGGCACACCCTTTTGAGCTGCTGCTCCTCCACCTCCGCGGGCGCCTCCTTCAGCTTCTCTGCCTTTCCCCTCCTTTCGGTGGAGGCTGAAGCTGATCCAACACCAGATTTCCGCTTGGTCGGCATTGTCTCCGGTGGCCGCGAGGGACAGTGATAGAGATTGGGTGGCGAGGGAAGCGATGATGCAGGAGGGAGAAGGAAGGGTTATTTATCGTTCTCGATTTTGGAGGAAGTCTGAGGCCAGTTTGAAAGACAGAGCGGGAATGTGAAAACTTCCCGGGGGTATCTCCGGAGGAGGGAATGGTGGCTGAGGATTCGGAGTGCCGGTTCGCTGGGGCTCCTATCCCAAACGAGGAAGCTCGCCAGGAATGACGGAGACGGTATCTTGGTTTGGGCAGGGCAGTAGTCTTTCTTGCTTTTTTTGCCTTCCTCTTTAGTCGTTTTCTCTCGAATCTGATTCAGCTCAGTGACTTGTGATTGGGTTTTGGTGCTGATTTGTTTCTGCTTGTTTAAAAGTGTTCGCTTGAGAGATGGTGATGAACGAGTGAATGAAGATATTTTTCGTATATGATACATTTATTTTTCATATAAATAGAGTCTGATCCTCTCTCCACCCGTGCGAGAGATCAATAGATACCTTCCATCAAAGCACATTCTATTTCGTAAGAATCGCACCTTTTCGTAACCAATATGATTAGTATAATAATTATTAAACCATTAATTTGATAACATAACGTAGGCCACAATTATTCTTACATCGTTATCACAAAACAAGTAGCCAAATCATTTTTGAGGGATGAGAAGTTTAAATTTCAGCATCTTAGGCAGACTTCGTTTCATTTTCCTATTTTTTAGCTAATCTTTCCTTCCCTCTTTTCAACATTTTCTTTACTTTTTCTTCATTATTTAGCCAAAAAGTAAAGATAGGACCTTTTTTTTATAAAGAAAATGAGATTAGATAAGACCTTTTTTCAGAAAACAAAGGCACTTATTTTTGTTTCAATTGTAAAATGTGTTACATAAAAAATTTGACATATCTAAGAAGAAAAAAAGTTGTGAAATATTCTAACGGGATAAACATATAAAAATAACCAAATGAAAAAAATTACAAGGTATTAATTATAAAAATCGCAAGATTTTTCTACTGTATGAAATAGTCGTTAATCATGTGATTTAACTGATTATCATGGCTAAACATATACTTTATTAGTCTAATGAGCTAAATTGAAGAAAGAGCGCAAGAACTTTGGAAGTTTTAAAAAAGGAAAATTGTTTGCACGTGCTAATAGAAGTTAGAACTTACATCTAATTCAAATGATAAGCACGGAACAATCTTTTCTCTTTGGCATCGTGCTTCCAAAGCGGGGCATCATTGAAAGATTGTCAACTTCTATTGTTACCACTATAATAGTAAAAAAATAAGTTATAGTCCCTACATTTAGAGGATTTTGCAGTTTGGTCGCAAAACAATTTCAAATGAGCAAGAAAGGGGGAACGGATGTGGGTGCCATCTGTCGTAGTGAACCTAGGTTGTGCTCGTGCCATTATGATCGCAACAACTAACGACGTTGCCGCATGGTTACTTACGATGAGAAGACCACAAAGGCAATGGAAGGTTGCTCAAGTTCAAGAGTGGAAAGGAAAAAAATAAGTGATGCAGATTTGAAGATTTATGGCTTGAATTATCGTTTGGGAAAAAGGAAAGGAGGTCCTCGAACTATTAAAAAATATTCAATCACGCCGCTTAATTTTTTTTAATGCAACCGAGTCCTTAAATTATATATTGTTTTGCTCAAATTGGCCATTTGTTAGAAATATGAGTGGTCCTACTGACGTGACTGGTAGATACTGACATGTCACCTTACGTGGCATCTGGTGTGGCAATTAGAACGCGAAATACTGCTTTCCAAATTTTCTGAAAAAAAAATCTGAAAAAAATGGAAGGGGAGGGGCTAGTGCAGCTGAGGCCGCGGTGGTGTGCCCGCCAGCCACGCACCAGCGAGGGCCGACATTTGTTGCTGGACTCGGGCAAAGCTGTTCTGGCCTGACAAAGAGGCTTGGTGTTGGCTTTTAGTTCATGATCTCAGCTACTAGTTCTTTTTTGGGATAAGTACATTGGAAGTCTTAAAATTTATCACAAAAGTATAATTGAGTGTCAAAACTTCCACAAAGTGCAATTGAGTCTCAAAATTTTCAAAAAGTGCAATCAAGTTTTAAAACTTGTCAAATTGGTTCAATTAAGTTATTCCGTTAGTTGCACTTTCTGAAAGTTTTAAAACTCGATTGCACTTTCGCGATAAATTTTAGGACTTAATTGCACTTTTTGAAAGTTTTAAGACTCGATTGTAACTTTGTGATAAATTTTAGGACTTGATTATAATTTTTAAAAATTTTAGGACTCAATTGCATTACTTTCGTGATAAGTTTTAGCAATTTCAATACGTTTTTTTTTTCATTTGGTAAGATGGGCTATTGACTTTCACGCACAATGACGTGTCGTCTATTTGAGAGAGGTTTCTCTCTTCATTAGAGCTCAAGATGAAGTTCTAGCCACCTCACAGATTGGATACGACTAATCATCATTGTTCTTAACTGCCCATTCATTTGTTGTCCGAAAACCATTACATATTAACACCTTGATCTCGTCTTTTAATTGATCACGAACCAAGGGAACACCGTCATCGACCCAAGAAAAAACGGAGCATAGTCAACGATCTCATTCATTAGTTAAGATCTCTAAACTGCCAAAAACACACGTCGCACGATGCACAAGAAAACTCCATGAACGATCACGCATGTGTCTTTAGTGATTTGAACCAGAACTGGGCGAAAACTTGTTCATATCAATCAATTGGACCTTCAACGTCGAGAACCTAGCTAGCTTGAAGGCTCGTGGGGCAGGATGACTGGTGGGGGCCCGTCGTCGAGGTCCAGAACGAGCTCCAGGTCCTCAGACCAGGCGAGGAGTGGGAGCGCGAATGCGCATGGCGGGGGAGGCGCTAGCAAGGCAATAGCGTCTACAAGGACGCTAGCGATGACGCTAGTGCTAAATGCTAATGGCTTGGAGGAGACATTGTGCACACTCAGGCTTAGAGAGAGGTGGACGCATCACGGCACTCGACAGCTTTCGCCTCCCCATCTTTTGAGCTACTTGCAGCTTATTGGGGAGAGAGGTGTTCTTTACAAGGTGAGCAAAATTGAGGAATCACAGAAAATTAATGTTATCTATGATTTTTTTATGGTCTGGGCCTAGTTGTAATGTTCATACTCACCTATAAAACTACATGCATGATTCAAATTCCAACCCACACAGGCTTGGTCTTGAGGAGCCTTGGGGGTCATGCCACATTGGACCTAGATTGATTGGACCTTTTTGTAGGATATAACAAATTTCATCAATTTTTCTTTCATATTATATAATCTTTAGATTGGCCACTAAATCACAATATGCTTGTCATTTGTCATTTGATACCAGAACAGTGCGAAATAGTTTTCTAATGTTTACTCAATTAAAACTTGGTCATATCAATCGATTGTTAGGCTCACGTAAACTTTTTGCTGTGCAGAATGCAATGGCAGCGCGACGCTATTACGTGGATAGCCACAGGGGTAGCGCTAGGCTCCTAGTCATTTGGCAGAACTTCGTGGTGGTCAAGAAGTCGAGTGAGCAGGGCTTCGAGTGGGTTGCCTCCAGGACGAACGACAACGCGATGGTCAGCTCGCTTGCGGGGAGGCTGTCAATGCTCCGAAGGCTGCCCGAGGATGTGCTCGAGAATGGGTACGATATCTCGAGGGAGGAGTCGAGGAGACTGAAGTATAGTTGGGAGAAGTTGGCCGTGTTTAGTCGGGGTCGAGCTTTAGAGGAGGGTGTGAAACCATGTGTGTGTCGGAACTCCATCCATGAGTTTGATATTATTGTTTTGTTCCCTCTTTCTTTGCTATTAAGTCCCTGGCATTGATTGGCCTGAAAGAACTTATCATATAATGTCCTTGCAGAAAAATTTATTTAGGAATAAATGTATTAGAAGTCCTAAAACTTGTTATAAAAATACAATTGAGTTCTAAAACTTTTAAATAGTGCAACTGAGTTTTGGAAATGCAGATGAGTCCTAAACTTAAATGCAATCAAGTCTTAAAACTTGTCAAATTGGTTTAATCAAGTTCTTCTGCTGATTTCACTTTTTGAAAGTTTTATAACTTTATTGTACTTTCTTGGCAAGTTTTAGAACTCGATCGTACTTTCGTGACAAGTTTTATAATTCGATTGCACTTTTTGAAAGTTTTATATTTCGATTGCACTTTCATGATAAATTTATGACTTAATTGCACTTTTTGAAAGTTTTTAGGACTTGATTGCACATTTGTGACAAGTTTGAAGACTTCCAATACACTTATTCCATTAATTTATAAGGGGGTTCTCTACCATTGCAGGCATATGTGTTTTTCTAAATTTTTGGAGGGGGTCTTTCTAAATTTACAATATGCAAAGTGCAATTAATTATGCAAAATGATTTACAAAGTGAAAGGTTCTAGATTGACATCGGTTTCATATATCTCATAAATCCAGCATTAGTCATTTTGATGGTGCTTTTCAACCCAACATATCTTAACTTCACAATCTATGTGGATTGGAAAGCCTATGTTGATGTCCTTAATACTTCTTTTTTCACGTTTTGATTAAAATGTAGTTTTATATCAACTTTCATGTACTGGACTAACTTTGTCCTTGCAAGGTTGGTTTCAGAATAGAACTCGAAACCAAACCAATTTATCCATAACTTCTTTTACTCTTTTTTGTAACTGTTTAATATTTATTATAATTATATATATTTACAGAAATAATTACATTCATGTTTGACATAATACATATAAAATATATAATACAAGGAAGAAAAAAACATATCCAGGCCAATTTGAGAGCCAACAAGTCCGTTCTCAATTCAAAAACTAGGGTTTTACTCTGCAACATACTCAATCAAAGAGAGATCCTAATTCCCACTGCCCACTACCCATCTGCCTTCAACTTCACCAAAGCTGTCTAGATCAGTGGCCAATCAGCATGACCCTCCGCCTCCAATTCCTCCTCCACCGCATGACCTCTGACACCGGCTCTAGCTCTGGCTCTAGCCTCGGCTCCCACTCCTAAACCTTAGGCACAACGCATTCTTGTCATGTAAGATGATTTATATATGCTATATTTTAGTAGCTCGGTATGTATTGTTTTGATTTGCAGTTTTTGTAAGTCTTTTTTTTTTTGTTTTGTTTATTTGGTATTTAGCAAATTGAACATGTGTTGTGGATCATTTGATGCGCAATGTCTTTGGTTCTAAGTGATTATGGTTGAACGTGCTCTTTCGTGTGATCTTTGGCATTCCAAGTAGAACTGGAGTATTTTACTTAGTCCATTATATGTTTCTGCTATTGGTCTTTTGGTATTCTTCACTTTATTTTGTTGCATAGAGTTCGCGTGTTCATACTATAGAAAATATGTATAAAATGAGCACAATAGGAATTATTTTTTCCCAAATAACACAAAACGTGGTATATACATGTATAATATGTTTTACAACGAGCAATTCATCATAATCTCAACAAACGTGAGGCGATATCGCATTGCGACATATGTAGATAATCTTTTCTATAAATGTTCTTTTGGGAGAGGGATTCTCATGCAAAGTTTTTGATGCATGCAAAAACAACTTCTTATCCCTATACTTGAGGTATTGATGAATACCAAAGAATAGAATGGCATCATAATTTTTTAAACTCTCCAAAAGAACATTTATAAATAACATTTTCCACACATGTCGCAATCTGATATCGCCCCATAAAGAGTATGGAAGACTTGTGATACATTGCTTCTGTAATATATACGGTTTAAAATATGAAAGTTTGACTAATGAATTTTCTGACATTACTTCTTAAAGTATGAAAGTTCGACTAATGAGTTATGTAGGCGCAAAAATCGAGTCATTTGGACATTGGACGTAAATGTTATGAGCGGTCAAAAATCAACTAGGTTTGTTAGAGCTTCTTACATCTATACCTGATGTCTTGATGAATGCGAAACAATAGAACAGGAGCATATCATATATTGAAAGTTCAACTAATGAGCTTTTTGTTGGTGTAAAAATTGAGTCAATTGGACATTAAAGATGGTTTATATCACCACCCATCGTTGCCAAAGCGTTTGCGCACGGATTCTTCACCGACTTCGGTTCAAATACTAGCATAATTGGTATCTAGACGTAGAGTCGATGGATTAGGAGTATCAACATTTAACCTCACAAAAATCAAATTCAATGCCTCTAGTGAGACTTCTCAAGAGGATTTTCTAGTGCAAATTCAATGCCAAAAGATTTCCAACAATCAAAACTTGCAAAAGAAAAAGAATGGCAGTTAGGCAATTAAGTTACTTTCACTCTAATATTTATATTGTTCGAATAACCCTTCAATGAAAACTATAACGTATACTATTTGCACTTTCATCATATCCATAAATTGCTTTTAGCCGTGATATTTATCTTGAAATAGAATATGAAACTCTAAGCTTTTCATTGAAACTATTTTTGACAATTTGTCTTGTCGTTGGTCCTTGGGCTATAGTATTATGGCCATGATCGTCTTGTTGTCCGGCCTTGATGTAGATCTCCAACTTGGGGATTTCCATAAGGAGAGCTCCATATTTATTGGACTGTCTTTGGTCTAGACAGCTCGACTTAAACAAAAGGAAGTGACAAGAGATACAAAAGACACTTTTTTGGCTGATAGTTATTTTGGCATGTTAGGATAATGCTTGGAAGACATGAAATTAGATTTTTGTTCCTTTTTTTTTTATCATTCTTTCTATACAAGACCCATTGAAGCAAGAAAACGAAATGTTATATAGCACCTTTTGATTGTGCAGTTCTCCCAATGAAAATTACAGTATTACTTTTTATCCTATTCCATTCTACTGTCTATTACATTTTTCTACTGTCTATTACTATTTTAAAAATTATCAATCATGATAGAAAATTTCGGATGTCACATATACCATTTAAACTCTGAGTATGGATTCGAACAAACAAAAAACTCTAAGTATGGAAGACTCATGATACATTATATATACTGTTTAAAATATTAAAGTTTGGCTAATGAGCTTTCTCTATAATATAAACTGTTTAAAATACGAAATTCAGACTAATAAACTTTTTGTAGGCGCAAAAATCAAGTTAATTGGACATTGGTGGTAAATGTTATGAGCAGTCAAAAATCAACTAGGTGTGTTAGAGCTTGTACATGATCTCTTGATGAATGTGAAATAATAGAATGGGAGCACATCATATATTGAAAGTTCAACTAATGAGCTTTTCGTAGGTGCAAAAATCGAGTAAATTGGATATCGGACAAAAAAGTTATGAGCGGTCAAAAATCAACTAGCTTTGTGAGAACTTCTTAAACCTATACCTGATGTACTGATGAATGCGAAACAACAGAATTGGAGCATAATTTGTTAACCTCTACCGAAAGAACAATTATAGAACTAAATTTGTCAACAATCAAGTCGAAGATGGGTTATCTCACCACCTCTTATTGCCAATGCGTTCAGACACATGTTCTTCACCAACTTTGGTTCAAATCCTAGATTGACATCCGGATGTAGAGTCGATGGGTCGATTCCCCATATGTCTCACTCTAGGGGTATCAACATTTAACCTCGCAGATATCAAATTCAATGCTGTGATATGTTTCAAATCTAATGAGACTAGTAACATTTTTCAATAGGATTTCTGGTTCAAATTCCTGCAAAATCAATACAAAAATACTTGAGGGATTTCCAACAATCAAAACTTGCAAAAGGAAGACAACGGGAGTTAGGTAATTAAGATACTTTCACTCTAATATTTATATTGTTCGAACAACCCTTCAATTAAAACTATAATCTACACTATATACACTTTCATCATGTCCATAAACTGCTTTAAGCTGTAATATTTATCTTGACATAGGATATGACACTCTAAGCTTATCAATGAAACTATTTTTTGGCAATTTGTCTTGTCTTTGGTCCATGGGTTGTTGTGTTATGGCCATGATTGTCTTATTGTCTGGCCTTGATGAAGATCTCCAGCTTGTGGATTTCCATAAGGAGAGCTCCATATTTTATACTGTTTTGACTGACTTTGTCTAGACAGTTCGGCGTCTAGTTTTAAGAAATTGGTATTCTTTTGAAACGATAAATAAAAAAATTATTTTGAAAACACAAAAATTATTAACAAAAGGTATAGAACAATAAAAGTGTTAAAAAATTATTTGATGCGTATTCTAGAGCGTATTGGTCCCGGTTGACAATTACTAAACTAATTTTATTTTCTTCAATAACTCTCACTAACTTAATATTTTAAATATTACCAACTACGATAGAAAATTTTGGATCTCACATGTACCATTTAAACTCCAAGTATGGATTCGATAAAAGAAAAAATTCTAAGTATGGAATACTCGTGATACATTGCTTTTGAAATATATACTGTTTAAAATATGAAAATTTGGCTAATGTGCTTTCTTTGTAATATGGACTGTTTAAAGTATGAAATTTAGACTAATGAGGTTTTTGTAGGCGCTAAAATCAAGTTAATTGGCCATTGGACGTATATGTTATGAGCGGTCAAAAATCAACTAGGTTTGTTAGAGCTTCTTACGTCTATACCTGATGTTTTGATGTATACGAAAGAATAAAATGGGAGCATATCATATATTGAAAAAGAGTTCGACTAATTAGCTTTTCATAGGTGCAAAAATCGCATTAATTGGATCGGACGAAAAGGTTATGAGTGGTCAAAAATCAACTAGCTTTGTGAGAGCTTCTTAAACCTATACCTGATGTAATGATGAATGCAAAACAATAGAATTGGAGCATAATTTTTGAACCTCTACCGAAAGAACAATTATAGGACTAAATTTGTCAACAATCAAGTCAAAGATGGTTTATCTCACCACCTGTTGCCGTCGCCAAAGTGTTCAGACACAAGTTCTTCACTAACTTCGGTTCAAATCCTAGATCGACATCTAGATGAAGAGTCGATGGATCGATTCCCCATATTTCTCACTCTAGGAGTATCAACATTTAACCTCCCAAAAATCAGATTCAATACTGTGCTATGTTTCAAATCTAGTAAGACTAGTAATATTTCTTAAAGGGATTTCTGGTTCAAATTCCTGCAAAATCAATGCAACAATATCCCAGGGATTTCCAGCAATCAAAACTTGCAAAAGTAAGAGAACGTAAAAAGGGAGTTAGGTAATTAAGTTACTTTCACTCTAATATTTATATTATTCGAACAACCGCTTCAATGAAAACTAAAATTTACACTATTTGTACTTTTTGTTGTCAAATCATATCCATAAACTATTTTTAGCTGTGATATTTATCTTGACATAGGATATGGCACTTCAAGCTTTTCATTGAAATTGTCTTTTGACAACTTGTCTTGTCTTTGGTCCGTGGGCTATTGTGTTATGGCTGCCATCATCTTGTTGTCCGGCCTTGATTTAGATCTCCTCCATATTTATATCGTTTGGAGTGTCTTTGTCTAGGCAGCTCGACTTCTAGTTTTAAATAAAAAAAGAAATTGGCATTCGTTTGAAACGCCAATAAATCAAAAAATTATTTTGAAACCACTAAAATTATTAACTAAAAGATATAGATAAAGACACATTAACTCAATAAGATTTTAATGTTAAAAAATTATTGATACGTATTCCAGAGCATATTAGTTCCCATTGACAATTGCTAAATTAATTTTATTTTCTTCAATAACTCTCACTAACTTAACATCTTAAATATTATCAACTACGATAGAAAATTTCAGATGTCACATGTACCATTTAAACTCCATGTCGCGGTACTTATTACTTAATATTTTGTTTTTGTTTTTTGGGACTTAAACTCTCTTGCTTCACTTGGAGGGGAAGCTTAAGCGCAAGGAAGGTTCGACCAACATTGCGGCTTAAGCGGCTACGGAGCCTAAGCAGCCTACTGCAGTAAATACTTTTAAAACACCCCTGTATTATTTGGGAAAAAATAATTCCTATTGTGCTCATTTTATACATTTTTGTTTGTCAAATAAGTATGTAACATGTAAATTGTTACATATATTCCAGACTTCGCAGATATAATTACATCATCTCATATTCATATTTATATAAATCATAGCATTATTTTAGTTTATCTTTATATAGCACGAGGAAATAAAAAAATTCAATTGTCATACATCATATTGTCATAAAAGAATGATAACCGGAATAGGTTTCTTATATGCAAATTTATTGGTTTGTGATATGATTCTCATGGTAACCATATTTTTGGGTTTTGTTACCGATTTTTCGACCAGTTTAACAAAAAATGATTTTTTTATGTTAGTCCATATGACACCGTTTAATTTCCGCCCCATGAAAAGGGCAGAATAATTGTTTCTCAACCTTGCCATAAAGCTAGCTGATTCCATCGCTAACCAGTACGCGACACGAGTGATGAGCTCTAGATTTTTAAGGACATTTTCGAGACCGGTGCTTTTAAACGCCGAGAAGTGGCAGTTCAAAACAACAGGTCGAGTGGTACTTCAAGAGGCTGCCGAGAGTGTTGTACAAAGTAGAGGACTTGCTCCACGATATCATCCAATAGTGGCACTACATAGTAGTAAAAAGTGGGGGCAGCTGACCCACTCAAAAGTGGAAAGATTCTTATAGCTTGATAGTTGGATGGAGATGAACATGGGCACATAAGCACATTCGGAACATAGATAATTGTAATTATATACATAATAAAATGATAGCAACAGAGTGCCACCATTCTCTTCATTTCAAGTAATTTTGTGTGAATTTAAAATATTAACTCCCATCTTCTTAGTTAAATAGATTGGCCCACGGTGCGGAAGCTTTTGGTGTCGTGAAAGTAGCGCACTTTGATTTTGAATGGTGCGTGTACAAAGAAGAAGAATACAGCTAAAATAAGGACGTTGTGCCTCGGAAAAAAATTATTAGTATTTCTTTTTCAAAAAAATTTATTTGCAGAAGTATATATTTTACTGCAATCGTATATTTCTCGTTGTAAATTTCATCAATGGTATTTTTTTCACATTTTTAGAATTGGTTTTGGAAAATATATTGTGATCGCAATACTTGATGACGTATGAATGTACGTTCTGCCTTTAGTATGGATAACATTTTTAAGACCATGACTTCCAAACCCATTTTGCGCTTGCAATAAATTTGAATTTATGGGTATTTTGTGCCCCCATATTGACAGTTTTTGTCAAAAAGAAGATTCTTTCACTCCTGTCACACAAACTTTGAGCAGGTAGACGGGGCATGCTGAGAAGAAGAGTGACAGTGGAGAAAAAAACCTTGGCGCTGTTGATAGCAAAAATCAAGAGTCGGCGAACGGAAGCACTTTTTGCAGGCAATACATGGTAACGGAAAAGCCGCTTGGTGAACTCGATCGCCATCGGTAACGAGGATGACGGGATTTGTCATGCCCCGGACCCCGCCGAGCCCGCGACATCCCTCGATGGTCGATCATTGAATGCGACGTCCCAGACACGTCGCCGACCCAACCCAAACATCAGAGATTTAACACGCGCGGAAATAAATAAAAACAACCCAGACAATTAACAATGACGATGGGTAGCAATAACACAAAACAATAACTAGAATTTCTACGCTTGACAAATACATACGACGTCTACAAAAGACAATGGTTCGCAACTTAACTCCTCTACAAAGGGGACTCCAAAATACAGTATACTTAACCCGTCCTCGATCTCTGAGATACCCTTGCGGCGTCTCCAATCACTCATGGTCGCGGATTTGAAATGGTTATATAATAACCGTGAGAACGAGTCTCAGTAAGCAACACCCTAAACCCCACATAGGCCAATGCGTACCCAGACAAATCGTACATGCAATCTACCCCATAACATACAAAATTCGCATCATTATACTCACCTTGCCATCAAACTCATGCCGACTCTGCACGTTAGTCATAACATGGCAATATAATAATTGTAACTAAATAGCACATTGCAACTGCTCAATAGCCAACCACACTTGCACGCCATTCAACTTACTAATTCGATCACACATTCCACCAGCCAATTCAATCGCACGCTCAACCAGACCATTCAGTCATACTCAACCAGCCATTTCAATCACACACTCAACCAGCCATTTCAATCACACACACACAACCAGCCAATTCAATCACACGCTCAACCAGCCAATCCAATCACACGCTCAACCAGCCAATTCAATCACACAATCCGCATACGTGGTCGAACATCTTTCTCACGACCCGCGCCACTGCGCCTCAGGCTCAGCCCTCAGATCAAGCAGGGCTCGGTCCCGCGTAACCACGCCTCAGGACACTTTTCCTTTTCCAATGACCCGCGTAACCTATGCCTCAGGTCTAGTCATGCCTCATTCGCCACACCCGCGTAACCTACGCCTCAGGTTGGCAGCCCTCCGATCGATCCGGGCTTTTTCACATGCACATGCACATGCACCACAACACACTTTCGCCATTCTCACAGATCGCACCAACCAAATTCAAAACACACTCACATCTCAATTTGCCAAATCAAAGCATCATACCAATTCCAGTCAAAGCCAATCTCAGTCACATCACAAGTCCGATACACCAGTCCACACTCTCGACACTTAAATCAGTCACATACGAGCTCTAGTTTTCATCCGCACGCACCACCATAATACGGTCAATCAGCACACTACAATTAGCCAGTAATATGCACCCGAAACTATCCCAATTCCAAATCACAGATTCACAATTCCGACATTCAAGCCGGTCACAATCACACGTCAATTTCTCCCACACACGCCACGACAATACTATCAATTAGCCCATCATAATTAGTCATTAATTAGGCCCCTCAATTCTCACAATTTAATCTATTAACTATGCACGGACACAAAATTGCCCACAATCCACATTTAGCCCATAAACCGGTACTAATTATCATCTAGACAAGTCTAATAATACCCAAAGTACTAGGTAAGGTTTAGGGAGTCACTTACAAGGCTTTGGTCCGGAGAAAAAACCCACACGGGCTCACAACGGGCCGGATGAACAGTAATGGGCCGAGATAAATAGTGTTTTCGAGATGAATAGTGCGGGCCGTGAACAGTGCTCGGTGAACAGTACGGGCTGTGAACAGTGTCGGGGTGAACAGTAACAGGCCTCGGATGAACAGTATTTCGGGTGAACAGTACGGGCCTCGGATGAACAGTGTTTCGGGTGAACAGTACGGACCTTGGATGAACAGTGTTTCGGGTGAACAGTACGGGCCTCGGATGAACAGTGTTTCGGGTGAACAGTAACGGGTCCGGATGAACAGTGTTTCGGGTGAACAGTACGCCTCGGATGAACAGTGTTTCGGGGAGAGGTTGGCCGGGCGGGTGAGGGGGAGAGAGAGGGAGAGAGGGCGGGGCTGAGGGGCTGTGGGGGACCGGCGGAGGGCCGGCGACGGCGAGCGGGTCGGCGGGGTGGCACGGCGCGGCGGCGCGCGGCCGGACGAGCAGACGAGCGGGCCACGAGCTCACCGGCTCGGGCTCGGGTGCACCTGGACAGGGGGGAAGGCCGAGAGGAGAGAGGCGAAGGGGGAGGCTGGTCGGAGCTGCAGGGGACGGCGGCCGGCGACCGGACGATACGCCGGTGGGCTGGGCGGGCTCCGAGCGACACGAACAGCGGCGACCAGCTCGCTGTCGCGCACGCGAGAGAGGAGGAAGGGAACGGCTGGGGCAGCTGGCGGGCGACACGGCGGAGCTAGTCGGCGACGCGGCGCGGCGGTCGGGCTGACGACGGCGGCGTGCGACGGCCAGGCGAGCTCGGCGGTGTGGGCTGGTCGGGCGGAGCAGAACGGATGAGCAGGGGTGGACGCGGGGGAGAGACGAACCAGGAACAGAAAGAAGAAGAGAAGAACGGAAGAAGAGGAAGAGAAGAAAGAGGAGAGAGGAGAGAGAGAGGTGTGGATAGGTCTGACAGAGGGGGGGACAGACGTGCGCAAAGGGGGGTGACCGGAGAGAGAGAAAGAGAAAAGGAAGAGAGAGAGAGGGAGGGAGAGAGAGAGAAAGAAAGAGAGAGAGAGGATTTTCTGAAAAGAAATTAAATTTCATTTCTTTTTTAAACGCAAACCGAGAGTCCAAATTCAAAACTAAAAATTGCCCCTCGATTCTAAAATAGCCTCGCACACAAAAAAGGACAAAGGTTAAATTAATGAAATCAAATTTTAACGAGGGAGGTTTACTAGTCCAAATTTAACTTACTCAAAAACTCCTATTTTTCCTTCATTCCGGACAATTTCAATACTGACCACATTAATATGGACACCGTCCAATTTATTTCGTCCTGAAACTCCCGAAAATCGACTGCCAAGTTTGGGATCTAAATAACGGCGAAAATTCGATCGAGTGCGATTCTAGCGAAATCTCTAGTTTAAAATAATAACCGAGAGTGATCAGTTCTCGGGCGAGATTTTTTCTATAAGCGCACTGACAAATTACGCGTTTTATAAATCCCAAATTGGGTCAAAATCCGGAATGTCACGGGATTGATCAAGTTGAAAGTACAAATCCGGTTTAAGTAACTAGGAATATAAGCTCGGTGGATCCACCATGTGCAATTGCCAAAGGACGCGGTCGTTCTTTACGGTTGAAAGGAAGCTTCAAGATGACTGAAGACTTGTTCTGCTTGTATGGCAAAGGGCTATACAAAGACCGCTTGCCTAATATGGTTGAGCTGATGAAGATCTTCTAGTTTCTGTTAGAAGGTTGAACAATGTGAATTCATTCTAATTCGGTCTCTTTAAATGTACACCGACTGCGAGCTTTGAATTTGGCTCGAAAGCTGCATATACCATCGGTTCATTTGAGCCTCCAGCTCCAACAGATGACACTTGGCAAAACTGTTTCATTTCAAGTATATATTTTTCGATGTATGATTACTTCATTTTTTGGAAGGCAATAATGTCTAATATGATCAACATAGGAATCGGTTCATCTGGGAAAGAGGACAAGTTCGAGGAAATGTAGATCGGGATTGCGGACCTACTGAATCTGTGGTGTGTTACACACTAGCTTTTATGCATTTGTCTGTTCACATTTGTTTCAATGCTCTGTTCGAATTAGTTTTCTTCTGCTTGTTCCTTAACCTATGGCCACATCTCTTCCTCATTGAGGTTATAACCTGTTGCTTTTTTTGCCCCGTTTCTAAGATTTAATTCAAATTTGACGCTTGCTGCTTCACGGCAAAGTCACGCCACGGGCGAGTGATTGTGACATTCAAGGGTTGATGGTGACGATATTATGCTCTTTGATTTTCATGAACCTCACGTGTAGTGATTTTTCTATACTATGCAGGCGGATGTTGAAGGTAGTTCTACAAGTCGTTCTGGATTGATGAATGCTCGAGAATATCGGGGTGAAGTGACAGTGTTTGATCGTACATATTTGACAACTCAGAGAAGTAGGTTCCTGCTTTTGTGCGCAGCACTCTTTTTGGCCAGACGTCTACAACTCAGAGAAGTGAGTTTGAATAAGTACTTCTAACGTTATGCCAATGCCAGCACACCCGTAAGCTATTAGTTATTCAGCTTGCAAATGCTCTTAACGATAGACATAATAAAGAGAGGGAGAAATATTTTAAGACCATGATGACTTCGTACGAGAAAATATTCAGTGGTTTATTAGTACCACGTCACATGCCCACGTGGTGTATATTTGCTCGCGTGGATCCATTAAAAAATCGGCACGTGGCATCTGACGTGGAGAGACACGGAGAAAGAGAAAGGGAGCCTCTCTCTCCTCTGCACCCTACTCCCGCTGAAAGAAGGCCTGGGGAAAGCAAGAGCATTAATTGCCATCTTTTCCCTCGTCCTTTTTCAAGTTTGAACTAAATGTCTCTCTTCTTCCTTACGTTCTGAACCTTTTCTCCTTCCCCCTAGATTGTTTCTCCCTCCTCCTTCATCTTCTTTTTGTGTTCTTTGCTTCATCCTTCCGGCGAAAAGCGGACGGCCTGTCCCCTCGTGGCCGTTGGCTCCGCTACATCGCCGTCGCCTCCGCCTCATGGTCGTCGGCTCCGCCTCGTGGCCGTCGCTTTCGTCTCGTGGTTGTTAGCTCCGCCTTGTGGCCGTGGGCTCCGCTCATCGCCATCAGCTTCGCCTCGTCACCTCCGCCACGTGGCCGTCGGCTCCGCTTGTTGCCGTCGGCTTCGCCTCGTGGCCGTCGCTTCTGCCTTGTCGTCATCGACTCTGCCTCGTGGCCGTTGGCTCCGCCTCGCGACCGTCGCCTCCGCCTCACGGCTGTTGGCTCCGCCTCGTGGCCGTGGGCTTCGCTCGACTCGTTCTGCCTCGTGGCCATCGGCCTCGTGACCGTCGGCTTCAGCTCGTCGCCTCCACCTTGTCACCCCCGCCACGTGGCCGTCGGTTCCGCTTGTTGCCGTCAGCTCCGCCTCGTGGCCGTTGCTTCCACCTTGTGGTCGTCAGCTCTGCCGTGGGCTCCGCTCGTCGCTGTCACCTCTGCCCCGTCGGCTCCGCCTCGCGGCCGTCCGCTCCGCTCGACTTGTTCTGCCTTGTGGCCATTCGCCTCGTGACCATCGGCTTCGGCTCGTTGCCTCCGCCTCGTGGCCGTGGGCTTCACCTTGTGGCCGTTGACTCTGTCTCGTGGCGTGGACTCTACTCGTGATTGTCGGCTCCGCCTAGTTGGAGGAAGTAATGTTCCTGTTGGCTGCATAACAAAGAGCCAAGACAAAAACAAAATTGGCTTGCAAAGAAGTGAGTATGTCTTTTTCTATTACGATTGAAATATGCACACTCCCGTGAATTGAGTAAGGATCGTGAGCACCGATAAGGCACAAAAAGATAAGTCAAAATTTTGTTGTTTTTTAGAATAGGTCAGGTATCACTCTAAGTAGTACTTTCTAATTGGAAACTACAAAGCAAATACTCAACAACAGGATTCATCAACAACTTCCCAGCCGAGTGAATCCAAATAAGCACTGAGTAATTAAATTTTATATAGAAGAGACATATGGACAAAAGTTTAAAGTGCAGTAGCACCCACTGTAATCAGTATGAATGAAACCTGCCAAGCTATGATAATTTTGCAATCTTTTGTATTCAAAGTGAATATGTCATTTTCTATTATGATTGAAATATGCACACTTCGCAATCTTTTATACTCACTTACATTTGCATGAATTTTCGACAGGTTATTCTGAGTACTTCACTGCTAGCTGGATTTATTCTCAGGACAAATGGGTATGAATCATCTTTTTATAATTGAAGTTTATTTCCTCTTTATATGCCTTATTTAAATGATTAGATTTTTTCTTTTAATAATTTGTAGAGGTTGCTGAGGATAATATCATCGTGCATAATGTTGATAAAGAATTTGAATTTAGAATTGGCATGATATTTGCTAATGAGGATGAAGCATATAAGACATACAATGCATATGCAATTTTCAAGGGATTTGGAGTGAGAAGAGGACAAAAGGCAAACACTAGTAAAGGAATATTGCGAACATGCACATTTCTTTGTAATTGTGAAGGATACTCTCCACCAATCCCACCTCATGAACAAAGAGATGTTTATAGGATAGTGAAGAGAACTGGATGTCAAGCTTGCATAAAATTCAAAATTGAAAATGGAGTTTGGATAGTCGACAAGTTTAAGGATATTCATAATCATCCTTTCATTGACGATAAACATAAACATTTGATACGATCATATCGGCATATGACAGATACTAATAAAAGTATTTTGACTTCAATGGCTGGAGCTGGTATAAGGGCTACGAAAGCGTATTCTTACCTGAGTGGTGAAGCGGGAGGACAGGAGAATATTGGTTTTACTTTACGTGATTGTCAAAATTTCTTACAATCAAAGAGAAGGGACTTGATTAGTGCGGGTGATTGTCAAAGTCTCATTAATCATTTTAATTTCTTACAATCAAATGGAAGCAACTTTTCTTATACATTTCAACTGGATGAGGATCAAAGACTAACCAACTTTTTTTGGTTTGATGGTGTATCCAAGCTGGATTATGAGAGTTTTGGCGATGTGGTGGTATTTGATACAACTTATCGTACAAATAAGTACAATATGATATGTGCACCTTTCGTTGGCTTGAATCATCATTGGAAGAATGTTTTCTTTGGTTGTGCAATTTTATTGGATGAAACTATTGCTTCTTTTATTTGGGCATTTCAATCCTTTTTAGAGGCAATGGGTAATAAAGCACCAAAGACTATTTTCACCGATCAAGATCATGCCATGGCAAATGCCATTAAGACTGTTCTTCCAACTAGTAATCATCGTTTATGTGTATGGCACATTGCGAAAAATGCTACGCATCATATTGGGCATCTTCTTAGAAAATCATGTTTTTGTGACAACTATTGGCATAAGCTTTTATATCATTGTGAATCCGAATTGGAAATGGAGAATGCTTGGAAAGCTATGTGTCAAGAATGGAGCTTGGGGGACCACAAATGGTTGGATAACTTGTACCGGCTGCGTCATAAATGGTGTCCTGCATTTGGCCGAGATATTTTTTCCGCAGGAATTAGATCCACACAAAGAAGTGAGAGCACAAATAATGTCTTCCAAGATATGACGTGTAAGACCATGACTTTGTCTGAATTTGTCAATCATTATGAGAAGCAAGCAGAAAAAATGCGCAACTCCGAATTTGTTGATGATTTTGAGTGTGCTCGAGGAAAGCCGCAAATTATAGTCCAAAATAGTGGAATTTTGAAACATGCTGCAAATGTATACACTCATGTCATTTATAGGAAATTCCAGGATGAGTTCTTGCATGCTTTGTCCGTGTTTATTTGTAGATCAGAAACTAATGGGCCAATGCACACTTATATCATGGCAACTGAAAGTAGTGAAAGGAGGCATGTTGTTTGTTTTAGTCCAAGTGATTTAACCATTACATGTAGCTGCAAGTTATTTGAAATGCAAGGATGGTTGTGTAGGCATACCTTATGCATCTTGAAACATGTTGTAAATGTTACAAGCATTCCTTCACAATACATTCTGAAGAGGTGGACAAAAGCTGCAAAACAAGGGACTTATTGTGATGTTGGACAAAGCTCTCATGCGGCGGTACAGTAAAAAACATTGCGCTTGAAGAGATTGATGCAATTGGCTTTTAGTGTTATGAATGTTAGTGCAAACCATGATGTTACGGAGGAGCTTGCAACTACAACTTTGCTGCGTCTTCGCTCCCATATCACTACCAAAATGCAGTCTTTGACAGGTAATGATTGTATCAATTTCTTGGTGGAAAGTGATGAAGCTGAAGTTGAAGAAAACGGTGAAATTCAAATACTTGATCCCCTTCGGAGAAGACCAAAAGGTGTACCAAACACTCGGTTGAAGGGCGCTAGTGAAAAGCAAAAGAGAAAAACGTCTTCATGCGCAGGAGGCACCTCACACAAGGTATGATGCTTGTTTAATTTGATAGAATGATTTTATCAATGAAACGCATGAAGTTATTCTTATACAAAGTATTTAATCAATTAAATGCATGAAGTTATTATGATACTCTTACTTTTGTGCAGGATTGACCCTTGGTTATATTGCTAGCAATTTGACAATGTCAATTTTTGTGAATACTGAGCTTACATATTGTTGGAAGAGTCTGCATATTGAATGAGTTAGGTGGACGATGTTCATGGCCAAGTTATTCTCGCTTTGAAGCTCTTGAATCAAGTCAGATGTTAGTGATCTTGCCTAATGGTTGTGAATTGCGAAAGCTCAATTTTTTTGGAAATAGCTTGCAGTGATGGCACAAGTTTTGTGGAAAAAGCTTGCAGTGATGGCACAAGCTTTGCGCCTCTCACAATGTCAGTATTATTTAGTTCCTCCTCTAATGGTGTTTTGGGTAAATAGCAAGAGGAGCAGTAAGAGTCACCTAAATAACGAAGGAGCAGCAAGAGGAGGTAATGTTGATACTGTCCAAGTGTTCCTAAGATTCAATGAATCAAATCAGATCAGAACATGATTTTTGATGGCACATAATGGACATAATTGTTGCTAGTTAAGAGAAGCCATTGAGTTGAGTAGCTAATTTAATTGGTGATGCCTCTATTGCACTGTACGGGTTGTAATTCCCAGTATATTCCTGGTCATGGTGCAAGGGTGGCGATTGGGTTGGGACTCTATTAATATTCTCCCTACAGAGCTTTGGTTTCTTTAAGCACCTCAACTACTATTGTATTTGGAAACGGCATTGTTTGTTGGCAGGATATCAATCATTTTGATACAAAATTAGACGTTAGCTGAAACTACAATAGTGTTCCCTTATACTTGCAACAGCATTAGAACTTACTGGGTTACTGATTGTTGCTGGTTACTTGAGCAATCCATAGCAGACACTTGAAATTGTTGTGGGGAACTAACAGACTAATTCTCCTTCAAAGTATTTCATGTCATGTTTTACTTGATTCTGGTTTACGTCGTCAGGAATTCCTCATTGTTACCAAATGTGATGTATATGTAACTTTCATCCAAAGTTAATGAGGGATTACCAAATCCATAGCAGACACCTGAGGGATTGTTACTTGATTCTGGTTTACGTCGTCAGGAATTCCTCAACAGTGTATATGTCATGTTTTACTTGATTCTAGTTTACGTTGTCATAGGAATTATAATCTGAAATCTGCATGTTTATTATATATTTGTGCTGCTCAATTAGGAGAACTTTTGCCAAATGTAAGTGACAAGTCTCCTATAAGATTCTGCATTTTCAGTTGATACTTGTTATAAGATTTGGCATCATCTGTAAGTCTCTCCATCAATATACACTCTCTTGGGCACCGTAATTATCGTTTACATAATTTATTTGCAATAGAAACTCTGTCAATTGTTTTCTTGTTCTTCTATCAAAGCAACTGTCGAGGTCACATGTATGTGGACATGGTTGTCAGTAAAATTGATGGTTTGCTTCTGCTCTTTCCTTACCTTTCACTTATTAAAGCTCTTCGGCGTAAAGCATTTTACATGGGATGCTTTCTGCTGGATGCAACTAATGGTCCAATGACCTTTCTGCCTTTTGATCTGGTTAAACGTATGAATTGTCAATGAACAGATTAATGCTTGCTTTTTACAGCCAGACCACTTACTTGATGATGCTGATTTTGTATCAAAGAAGCTTGGAAAGGAAAGGGTTGACCTGGGATCTTATTTATTTCGATCACTTTTAGGCAGCAACGGAAGCTTGGCTTTTGGTTCTGTTTGGCCTGTAAGAATTATGTTACCAACTGCTATGTATGTGTTACTTAAGAGTAGAATATTCTACTTTGATGCATTTGGGATGATTTGATTTCAGGTTGCAGATATTGTTGGTCTTGCAGGATATGGGCATCTGGGTGGGAAGATGGAAGTACCAGGAGCCTACGGTCTGTATCATCATGCGGAAGACATTCGCATGAGCGGATGATGCTGATTGGTGCCGCAGATCTCTCTCTCCTACATATAACATAACTTGCCTGCCATGCTAATGCTGATGTTTAGCTTTTGTGGCTCATGGTGTCAAAGCTAAGTCGGAGCCTAATCTTGCAGAGTGTCGAGTGTTTTTTTTTTTTGGTAATGTAAAGAGAGAGTCAAGTGTTCAGTTTGCTTTCTCTGAAGAAACTGATTTTTACTGAAGTATTGATTTCGACAAGTAGATTGTAAGGTGTATGATGATGCATCAACGTGTAAGACACAATAAATCTGTAAACATCTCATGTGTTTTTTCCATCATTTCCAGTCATCTATTTTTTGAGGAAGACCTTCTGTCAATTAAATTTTCTTGACGGAGCGTGATAAGTGCAACGGTAGTAGCATGAATAGGTATGAATGTCGGGGGTAGATGGAGCTGGAAATTGCTAAATTACTCGAATAAAGCAGATCTGCCATTAAACAACACGTTTATGTTATTTGAACGTTGATCAAGCATAGTCCATCAATCAATTTTAAATAAGTGGGATTAGGCATGTTTGCTAGTTTTTGCAAAATCACCCACCATTTCATTTATTATTTGACAAGTAAAGTACTTATTAGTAACATCATGCCATGCAACCTTTCCACTTATGTCAATTTTCCATATCCCGATCTCCTACATGGCATCAATTAATGACAGAGTGGTCTATCAGACGCTACCTTAGAATGCATATTGGTTTCTTTCATGTAGCTTAGAACTTGTATCATTTGGGCATTCTACGTTTAGCGTGAATGGCAAGTTAGATAGATTTGTTGACAAGAAAGCATGAGAATGGTTTGCTCTCGACTTACATCTGTATAGTGTCAACCTCCTACTCCTATGAGGTAAGACATGATTTTAAAAGTCCCTAAGAAACAAAACAAGGGGATGCATTCGAATTCTCTCCATCTCCATCCAACACTAAATTGTCCGAAGCAATAGTCCTATCCGAACCATTGTTCGCCGTGCGCAAGAGCCAATCACCTAATGTACTTACCAATCAATTTTGAACTGATTTTTACTGAAGATCGAAATTACCTTACTGTCTAATAGTAGTAAGGTAATCAAATTGAGTCAACCCGACATAGTACCAATTTTGAACTCGAGTTCGATTCAATTAATTATGGAATCAAAATCGGACGAGCCAATGCCAAATAATCATAAATCACCTCTACATAATCGTCTTAAGAAAGACAAATTCATTGTACTCTAAGTAAAACAAGTTCTACATAACCATCAAGATTAACTCCTATAATTACCTATATAGTAACGTAGATATCACAATTCCAAGAAGAAAAGATATGATGACTCCATATAATATTATCATTGACATAATAAAGCCTATTTTTCTTCTAATCAACTTCAAATCTCCTTTTACGATTGCCAATTCTTCATTTTTGCTTGATGCCTCTCCAGAATTGACTACGTCCATACTTTTAGGTGAATAGATCCTGCATTCCTCAATATAATCTTCAACCCATTGCACAAAGCCTCGACAATTATCTGTCTGAAAAAAATTAGTGTAAAGCAGTATCAAGTATTACAAATGTCACTACATGCACAATATGGTAAATTAATACACTTACATTACAAGTCGAAGCATAATATAACCTTCCTCGATTAATAGGATTCTTTTGCACTTTTTTTACCATGCATAATTTCCCTTGAGGACATGGACATATCTTGGATGGCAAATCAACCGACCAATTCGAAGATCCTCGAGATGTCATACTAAAGTAATAATATCATATAATCAAAATTAGATTAGATTCAATCAACAAAAAGTCATTCAAACAACAGTTTGTGAATAACAAATCAATGTAATAGATAAGTAAAAAGCTTCATAATAAAACCTATAACGCCCTTTTTAGTTCATTTAACAAAATCATTTAATAAGACCACTTATCATGTCTTTACTTTACATAGGATAAGCATGTGCACTAAACTTCACCCCAGTGACCTACAGTGACAAAACTAACAGAGGAACAAAAAAGAAAATCAAGAATTGCTTTTGATCCACATATAGTGAAATTCAGTTGCCAATTGCAGAGAGCTTCAACATCAAATAGAGTTTTTTGGCACTCTAATATAACATCAATTGTCGAAAATATAATAGTGTGAAAAAACCGAAGATAGTTATACTCATTGAGAGCCCTCCCAATAACAATTAACAATTAGTTTCATGAAAACAGCACAAACAACACATCCATTCCTAAATCGTGGTTTGTCAAAATTTCACTAAAGTCGCAAACTTTAGTTTCCAATTCAATCACTGAGAACCCAGAAAAACTTGAAAACTTCGGAGCCGATGGGGCTTCGAAGGCAGAGGCGATGAGCTTGAGACGGAGCAAACAAGGCAGAGGCAGATTAAAGTTTATAGTAGGACCTGAAATGGACGAGGCAAATCACTATGCTTTAATATGGTCTCAAATTCCATTACATGCGGTGGATTAAAGTTCATAGAACCTAACCTGACCGGCTCTGCAGGCGGAGTTGACGGCCACGAGCGGAGCTAACGGCCACGAAGCAGAGCCGATGGAGAGACGGATTAAAGTTTATTGCACCTAACCTGATATGGACGAAGTGGATTACCACAACTCTAAACAACTTTAATATGAACTATAAATTCATTACTCGTGGTGGATTAAAATTTATGGCACCTAACCTGATCGGCTCTAGAGGCGGACGTGGAGGCGGAGGCGACGAGCAAAGCCAACGGCCACAAGGTAGAGAGGCGGAGCCAACAACCACGAGGCGGAGGCGACGAGGAGGGGGTGACAGCCACGAGGCGGAGGCGGAGCCGATGGCCACGAGGCAAAGTGCACAGCCACGACCGGAGCCCACGCCACGAGGCGGAGGCGACGAGCCGAAGCCGATGGTCACGAGGCAGAACGAGTCAAGCGGAGCCGACGACCACGAGGCAAAGCGCACGGCCACGAGCGAAGCCCACGCCACAAGGAGGAGGCGACGGGCACAAGGCGAAGGTCACGAGGCGGAGCCAACGGCCACAAGGCGAAGGTCACGAGGCGGAGCCAACGGCCACGAGGCGGAGGCGACGGTCGCGAGGCGGAGCCAACGGCCACGAGGCAGAGGCGACAGCGACGAGCGAAGCCCACGGCCACGAGGCAGAGTCGATGACGACAAGGCAGAAGCGACGGCCACGAGGCGAAGCCGACGGCAACAAGCGGAGCCGACGGCCACGTGGCGGAGGTGACGAGGCGAAGCCGATGGCGATGAGCGGAGCCCATGGCCACAAGGCGGAGCTAACAACCACGAGACGAAAGTGACGGCCACGAGGCGGAGCCGACGGCCATGAGGCGGAGGCGACGGCGATGTAGCGGAGCCAACGGCCACGAGGGGACAGGCCGTCCACTTTTCGCCGGAAGGATGAAGCAAAGAACACAAAAAGAAGATGAAGGAGGAGGGAGAAACAATCTGGGGGGAAGGAGAAAAGGTTCAGAACGTAAGGAAGAAGAGAGACATTTAGTTCAAACTTGAAAAAGGACGAGGGAAAAGATGGCAATTAATGCTCTTGCTTTCCCCAAGCCTTCTTTCAGCGGGAGTAGGGTGCAGAGGAGAGAGAGGCTCCCTTTCTCTTTCTCCGTGTCTCTCCACGTCAGATGCCACGTGCCGATTTTTTAATGGATCCACGCGAGCAAATATACACCACGTGGGCATGTGACGTGGTACTAATAAACCACTGAATATTTTCTCCTTCCATACCCATTTTGTACTCAGCCAAAAATTTGAATTCAAAAATAAGATTCTCACTTGTCAAACTAATTTTGAGCGGGTGAACAAGAGATGCCGAGGAGACGAATGTCAATGAAGAAATTCACATACGCACAGTTGATGACAACGCTCAAGAGTCGGCGACATTACTGTTCCCTAGCGCCGTGGTAAATTCTCTAGGATTGCCGGGCAAAGTTACATGTTCACAAAAGCGCTTTTTGCATGCATTACATGGTTTCAAAAAGCTGCTTGGTGGACTCGATCCGATTTCCACCGTGTGCAGTTAACAAAGGATGGCCTCGATTCTACAGCTCAGAGGAAGTTTAGAGAAGACTCCGAAGACTCGTGCGCTTGTAAGACAAAGGGTCATACAAAGACCACCTGTCCAATATGGTTGACTATAACATGCACACTCTACTGGTCAAAAGACAAATAGAAAGTAGTACCGCATCTTCATCATTTATTTACAGTAGTTCAAATCCTACCAGTTCCAAACAGTCAGCATCTCCCATAAAAGAAGAGGCCTTCAGGAGCTGCCTGAAGAGTCCTAACTTGTCCTCTTGAGAATATCTTATCCCTTTCGGTGAACCTAAATACGATGCACGAAGTGAGCCAAGCAGGAGAAGACAACAGTCTTCACAGAGAGAAAAGGATGTCAAACCCATTACAGAAATTAATTTGTCCTTGCATGCACAGAGAAGGATCAGCTTACCCCATGCATCATTCACCCGACAGTGCAAGAATACCCTGCGCCGGACAAAATGATATTGGATATTACATCACTTCCGTGAGTCTAGAAGCACAGTAAGAAACTGACAAAGTATTGCCAGGTTGAAGAAGATGAGGTGAGAAAATTCATGTCTTCTCACATAGAGCAAGCAAATGAAAGGAACATGACAGTATGGCCAAACTACAAAGCTTCATTCCACATTATTCAGATTGACATTCTTTAGCTGCAAAGAAAATTTTGCTCACTGCGGTCTAAAACTGTAACAACAGGTTCATGTGCTCACACACTTCGCTCATATGAAGTCAATAAAACAAAACACAAGAACAAAAAAAAAATTTTAGCGAGCAACATACATGGTCCTCTGATGTGTAAAGGCAACTTCCAAGCTGCCTCCTTCAGTTGCAACCCAGACCTTAACTGTCTGATCCAATGAAGATGATATCAAGTACTGGTCCAGTAAAGAAGTGACATCACCGCATCAGTATCTCCAACAAGTCCCCAAACACACTCCAGAGTGCGCAAGTCCCGCGCCTGCAAAGGGCACAAGGAGAAGAGAATGCGCGGGGTCATAACGATTATACACTGAAGCAAGGCAGAACACTAAAGAAAAAGGCATGGCAAACCAATAGAAGTGATTCAAAAGAAAACTTTTACTACAAGGACAAAGTTATGCCTTTCCAGGAGACACATGACTAGATGAAATCAGGGGGACAGACATCTCTGATAAACCAGCTTACCCTTATGGTCCGGTCAGTGGAACCTGAATACAACTGGTTGCGCCCAACAGTTAATCATACCACACCCCAACCGTGACCTTTGAGAGGTGCAGCCATCTGAAAAGGATCAGCCTCATTACCTCCTTTTCATACCAAGATAGCACCACCCTGGAAGCATAGTTTGTTCCGTTTAAGCCATTGAAAGCCAATAAAATTCAGCAGAAGTATACAGAAAGAGGCGGTCAGTGATCATATGAACGTTGACTTAGGGTGGACCACACTCACTTGAAGAAGAAGGAGGAGGAGGAAGAAGAAGCAGAAGAAGAAGAAGAAGAAGAAGAAGACAGAAGAAAGAAGAAGAAGAAGAAGAAGATAGAAAGAAGAAGCAAGAAGAAGGAGAAGAAAAAAGAAGAAGAAGAAGAAGCAAGAAGAAGAAAGAAGAAGGAGAAGAAGAAAAAGAAGAAAGGAGAAGAAGAAGGAGTAGGAGAAGAAGAAGAAGCAGAAGAAGAAAGAAGAAGGAGGAGAAGAAGCAAGAAGCAAGAAGAAGAAGAAGATCGGCACTAAACCAAAAATCCACCCTCACACTCAGCATCAACTTTTATTGCACTTATGCTGCCAATTCACGGAGGAACGAGATTCTAAAGAAACAGACTAGACAAAATCCCAGCAGCTAAGTGACCTAATGCGACATTAAATTCTCTCTAATATTAAATTACCTGGACTCCAGCAAAAAGCATGTTATTAGCAACTTCATAGGGAGGACCCGTCCTGGTCCACTGAGATCGCAGCTAGCACCATTCTGGATATTCCATGCCTACAAATGATACAAGAGAAAGCAACAAATTAAATATCAGTAAATGCAAAAGAAGATTATAACAAAAGGACGGAAGAGACCCAGTAAACCGCTCACCTTAACAGCTTTAGGCATGCCAACAAACACCCAAGGACCTTCACAAGTAAAACATCCAACTTCTCCTCCCAGGTTGATCGCTCGAACACATCAACCAGTGTGACAGTCCCAGATTTGTACCGTTCCATCTTTGCTTCTTGAGAAGAGCTTAGCAGATCCGGAAGGAAGTGCTATTCCAGAGACACCCTGCCATAAAAAGCATTGGGTGAGTCTAGACCAACTTTTATGCCAGAGAGGCAATAATATTTCAGCATCTTTAATTAGCATAGGACAGAAACAAATTGGGGTATGATAAAATTTTCTCCAGCAGGAAATAAGAAAGCACACAAAATGCAACAACCAATCTGTAGATAGTACCTTTTTATGCCCCTCAAGGTTAGCCAACATGGCAAAATCATCACCAGGAAACCACGCATGCAAGAAAGCACACCCATCACCTTTCACCCCTTGCATCTTTATGTTATCTTTTTCGTCCTCGCTGTCTTCACTAATCAGACGATCCCGACATTTTCCCATCACCTCGAGGCAATGCATTATCCTCATAAGCTTCTGATATTTAGACATTTCAAATATGAAAAAGAGAAAAAAAAACAACAAATGACAATCAAGAAGGAACGAAAGACAGAAACCGACCCTGGAATCTGGACTCTCATTGGACAGGTACAGGTCGTTGTTGACAGAGGCAGAAGGGGCAGCAAAGAGCTTCCTCTCCCTGGTGGAGGATTTGTTGTCATCGCCGGCAGAACAATGAATGTCAAAAACCAGCACACCAGGTTGTGACCCCAGAACAGGGGTGATCCCCACCATTCTTGAGAGCGACCGGATCGGAGGCGGCGTGTCAGGCACCAAAGGAAGGGGACGGGAGGTTGCTTGTCCATATGTTTGAGTTCCACATAAAGATATATGTTAATTGACATACTTGAGAGAGACTCCATATGATAAGTACTCAGAATTAAGTCTGTTGAACTCAGGATTGAGCCAACACTTGATTTTAAACAACTCACTCAGATATCCAGGACAAACTAAAACAAATCAATGCGTGCTGTGCACACACAAAAAAAGAAAAAAGAAAAGGCAATAAACATGCTATTAGTATTGCGAAACATTTGAATTCATTGTCTAAATTTGGAACTCCATCTGGATTGCTGCTCCAACTACATACACTTGAGTCAAGCTCAAGTAAGTAAAGATGTCGTTTGACTGGCTTGCAACTCTAAAAGGGATTGCATCAACTTTCTGAAAAATCCTCATTCATGGCGACCACATTATAGAGTAAATGATGACCACTGTAAAAAAATGGCGTCGGTGCCTTGCTTGGAGACATTTGCAGATTAATGACAGTATTTCCAAGAAAGAAAATCGTATTCATTAATTTCATGTAAATTCCCGCATAACAGCATTTAACTATAGTGAACTCAATGAGCACTTATAAATAGATATCTAAGAAGATCAGCGAAACAGAAACCTAATCACTTCATATTAAACAACATAGCAACACAAGAACAAAATAGCGGGTTGGCATACCTCTGGCTGTGTCTCTGAGATTACATACTTATCAAATCGAATGCCACGAAAGAATAATTCTCCACCCAAGAATTTCTCACCCAAACAAACATGTAAAGTGACTTCACAATCATCTACATGGAAGCCTAAGAAAACAGAGTTGTTCCACTTCCTTCAGAGTTAGAAAGAAGAATCCACAACTTCAATTTCAAAGGAAGAGGTGGAAAATGAAAAACCAGCAGAGGCAAACAGAAAAAGGAGAAATTACCATGATGCAAAATCGGATAATACAAGAAAACTAATTCAAAGAGAGAATATAGGTAAGGCTGAAAATAAGATCTTACCACCACAGCAAGATCAATTTTGCACATGGAATCAACAAAAAAGTATTTTACAGAAAGTAGCCGGCTGCATTTGGTTTGTAAACCAGGATTAAATAAAAATCCAGAAAAGATTGATCAAATATTCTGCAAAGCCGATCGGTCTTGAGAAGCTAAGATCAGGCAAGAATATGGAGTGAGACTTTCACCAGCAAGTTCAGTAGTCTTGACTTCTTGCAATGCAAAAGGATTAACCACATGATTTAAAGATAATTTTTTCAGCTACACATTATTTAGAACTCCAAGTCGATAGTACAATACAATGGATAATGATTGAATAAAATGAATGACCCACCAGCTTCAACATCCCTATCCATTCCATATTCAACAACAAAACCATGACAAGAATCCAGGGTGAACCTGCCAACTTCTGAGTAGAAAACTGCAAAAAGAACTAGAGTTTTCAGGTCTAGAATACATCATGCACAGCCTCCCTCTATATATCACAGAATGGATATTTAGATCATGTTACCCCTAGCTATGCGATGAACAAAGTCATCCATCGTTCTAGCAGGCATGGTATCCAAACCAAAGTCATCAATGACAACTCCATATTAATTAATTGTATTTGGTCGCATGATCCTGAAATTTGTGTCACGGACCCATCTTTCAAAGTTCTCTACCTAAGCAATCGGAACCTGATACGACAAGACAACTACTAAAACTCAAGCTGAAAGCAGAGTGCCACATAATGGCGAGAAAAGTGAAATTATAACATTTCACAGGCCCGTGTCTGAAGCATCACAAATACATAAATCTCCGGAGTGGGTTCAGTATGTATACTTCTAAAACTCTCTTCTGTCTCTTCCTTCAACGCTTTCAGAAACGACGGCGCTAAGAAAACCATATTGATAGAAATGGGTTAACAAATCAGCACCAAAAACCCAATCACAAGTCACTGAGCCAAATCGCATTCGAGAGAAAACTACTAAAGAGAAAGGAAAAATCAAGAAAGACTACCACCCTGCCCAAACCAAGATACCGTCTTCGCCACTTCCGGCGAGCTTCCCCGTTAGGGATATGACCTCCAGCGAACCGGCGCTCCGACTCCTCAATCCGCATTCCCTCCTCCGGCAAGATCCCCGTAAAATCTTCGCATTCCCGCTCCATCTTTCAAACTCAGCCTCAGACTTCCCACAAAATCAAGAACGATGAAAAGTCCCTTTCCTTCTCCCTCCTGCATCGCTTCCCCAGTCTCTCGCCGCCGCCGCTGGAGACGACGCCGGGCAAGCGGGAATCTGCCGCCGGAGCAGCTTCAGCCTCCGCCGGGAGGAGCGGGGAGTCGGAGCGCCGGTTCGCCGGGCTCCTGCCGCAACGAGGAAGCTCGCCAGAAATTGCCAAAACGGCAAAGATGAGAGAGATGGGGGGATGAACGGAGTGAATGGAAGATATTTTAAAACTGATGCATCCGTTTTTGTACCGTAATAAATTTTTTATTTTTACCGCATCGTCTCATTAACAAGAAACCAGATTTTCACGAAGTAACTCGAACTGTATGTGCTCAAGAATGAAGAACAATAGTATGTCTTGCACGTGGAAGATGTAGAGTGTCCAACCGGTGGACATTGTTTGATCTCATCAAACATATACAAATTCTTAAAGTAGAAATTAGAAGGCATTGAGAAAACGGAAAAGGAACACAAAGAAAAATGGAACAATGATACAAATGATTTTTGATGTTTAGTCCAACATACAATGTGGTTCAAGGACTTTAAATTTGTTAAATATAGTTCATGGATTTTTAGTACATGTTCAAATAGTTCATAAACTTTATGAAAATATTTAATATTGTCATCCTTTTAATTGAAGTTTATGGACAACATTGAACATTATAAAATTAAACATGTATCAAAGTTTATGAATCACATTGAATATATTAAAAGTTCAGGATCTACATTGCAAATTATGCTAAAATTCAGGGATCACATTGAACAAATTTAAAGTCCAAGGATCATATTACATATTTGACCAAAATTTATGGATTATCTATGCCATTTTCCCAAGAAAAACTCACTCTGTTCGTCGACTAACTCCCCTTCTCTTTTACTCTATCTTCCTAGGTGCATCATCCACTTCGACTTCAGCCATCACTGGACACCACCGCTTATCGGGGATGAGCAAATTCGAAGAGAGTGATGGCCCCCAATAACTAGTCATTAATGATCGGGATCGTTCTCATTGTAAGGCTTGTTCTTAGGTTTGTTGGTTTTTTTTTTTTTTCAGTGGGACGAATCTTGGAAATCGACCATTCACAGTTGCATCGCTCTCTATTTCTATGGGAATGGATTGGGGAAGGTACTTGGCGAGGGGGAGGAGGGACAAAGATAATAAGGAAAACTTCAAGGATGTAAACTACGAGGATGTTTGTCATTAAAAATTGACACCAAACTTGTGATGGTAACCGAAAGTTGAATACTGGACGAATGATTATTGTTAGGTGCACCATTGTGTAACGAAAGAAATCACATATTTGCGGTTAGATAAATGACATGAGTATTTGATTTAATTTTATAATCGAACGCTTTTACATGTCAATAATAATCGATAATTAATGCACCGGACTTCGCCACGTGTCGAGGGATTAACGTTGTCTGGATCCAGCTCGGTGTGCCTATTTTCTCCATTTTTTTTCTTTTTCTGTCAATATCTTTCCTAGATAAAAAAAAAAATCAATCTTCATCCAAGATTCCAAAGCACCAATTACGGAGGTTCCCAATATCAAATTGCTCTCCTCCTGCAAATCTTGAACTCAAGGAATAAACAAAAAATATAGAAAAGAAAGTTACTGTAGATTATTGTACACAGGAAAAATTCCAAATAATAACATTGAATATCATCGTTTTCTCAAATAAAAGTCTGAAGTAGACCTTATTTCAAATAATGGCCTAAAGTGGTCAAATCGTCTCAAATAAATGTCTTAAGTGGCCAAATCGTCGCAAACTCGGAGAAGGGTTATTTTAGTCAAAAAATTTAAAGTATATATATTTTTAAATTTTTTTCCTTTCCTTTTATTTCTCCTTTTCTTTCCCTCTTCCCTCCCTTAGCCATCGCCGGCATTGTGCGAGGGCCGCCCTTGCTTGTGTGGGCGACCCTTGACCTTGCTTGGCCTCGCTCGCCCAAACAAAGGCCTGGGCTAGCGAGAGTGACCCTTGCTTGATCTAGTGAGGGCGTTCCTCCCCAAATTGGCGAGGGCAAGGGGTGCCTTGTTGGTGTCAGGGGAGGGTCGCCCTCAGCTAGGTTGGGTAGGTGAGGGTGACCCTTGCTTGAGTCCAGTTGCCAATGAAGGGAGAGGGAAAAGAAAAAACAAAAAAAGGAAAAAAGAAAGAAAAAATTAAAAAAAATAAAGGACAAAAATGCCCTTCAACTAGTAAGGTTAAATCCTTATTTGAGAATGATATAATCATTTTAAGCCCTTATTTGAAAAAATGAAGGCACTTCAGACTTTTATTTGAGACAATATTTATTTCAGGTCATTATTTGAGAATATGAGGGCATTTCAGACCCTTATTTGGAATTTTCCCTTGTACATATATTGAAACTTTATTTTTTTGCTTAGATACCTAGAAGTGATTTCATTGGTTTCAATCATTAAATGGAATAGAGGAAAATTTCAAATAAATGCTTGGGTGGGGCCGTTTTCTCGAATGAGCCCAATGAGCAAATGGTCTCGACAGTAGACCAATCCCAAACTCAGTGCTCCTACTTTATCTCAAGCTCTTATTGACTGATCTAATACGAATTTAGTGTGTCGTATTGATCCACTTGCAATTTTTAAGTCTTATGCTTCGCGCAAGGAGAACTTGGTTCGAAAAATTATAACACGTGGGGAAACACAGGAATATATGAATTCACAAAAATCAAATAACATAAATGAAAAACGAGCAATATCATTAGTGTCGACCATGAATGTCATGAAAAACTTCAAATAAGAAAAAATGCCGCAACCTTTCCTTATCATTGAAACCGCATCTGCTAAAAATGCAGACATGTCAAAATTGTTCAAGGGATTCTTTGCTTCATTGGAATGACTGAGGGCCTCCCCCATGGCTCGACCTTATGAAGCAGCAAGCAACAGACAATGTCGTAACTTCAATGAGCAAGAGATGTGGTCATGGGAAAAAGAACAAGCAGAAGAAAACTAGTTAGAACAGAGCATTGAAATCGATGTGAACAGACAATGCACAAAAGCTGGTGTGCTGTAACGTACCACAAGTCCAGGAGGTTCACAATCACGAGCTACATTTCCTCGAGCTTGTCCTCTTTCACAAGTACCGATTCCTCCGTCGATTCATATCATGTCGGACATTTTCGCCTCCCAAAAAATGAAGTAATTATACATCAAATATATAATTAACATGAGATGGTTTTGTAAGTACCATGGAAGTAACAGCCGGATGCTTAAATGAATTACCGATATGAGCGGCTTTCGAGCCAGAACCACACTTGCCACTCGGTACAGATATAAATAGACAGATTAGAACGAATTCTATTTGTTCAACCTTCTCACAGAAAATAGAAAGTGTACATCAATAGACCACCACGTAATGATGTACAAGTTGCTTACCTCAGCCTCATGGACAGGTGGTCTTTGAATGACACTGTATCTTGCAAGCAGAACGAATCTCCTAAGTCTTCTCTAAGCTTCCCTTGAACCGTATAATCGACGAGGTCCTTTGGTAACTGCACACGGTGGAAATTGGATTTGTAATTTCGAGCCGATTGATCATGTCATTTGTTATCCAGGAAGCACAAAAACAGGAATCTACATCTCACGAATGAAATAGATCTTCTTCACCCAATCATTGTTGCGGACATGATACTTATCAAGGATCCTCTCCCGCTAATCTTCAGACTCTTTCCGGGTGGTTGAATGACGTACGCAATTGTTCTCTATTAAAATCATCATTTTGATGATATACTCGGGAAATTTTGTAATTGCTGCATCTTGATCTGTTATAATTGTTGCGGAAATTTGATTGCTGATGAAGATAGCCCAGTAGTTTATAGTTTTTTGATGCTTTGATGCATGATGATGATCATTGTCCTTAAGGTATTATTTGCCCTCACTATTGTTATTGCCGGGTTTAAAACAAATATACCTCCAGAATATATACCAAAATTGCAGAGAAATGAGTTCGGCAATTACTCAATTTATTTCTAAGAATTTTATCTTGAATGTGTTATCAAACTTGTGTACAAAATGAGGAGAAGAGAAAGTTGCAAAGAAGAAGTTGTTGTATTGTGTTGGAAGCGTGTATTGGGAGAATCGACTAACCTGTTCGATGCACTCCAAATAAAATTTACAGAATCGTACGTTGAATCACCAGCAAATCGATGAACAAATCTACTTCACGTTGGTCTGAATACAATCACAAGGAAAGTATTCTTGTTCCACAGCGTTAATGCCGATTGACTTCTGAAAGTAGAAACGGAATACTTATGCCTTGATCAAGAGAGAGAGTTCTTAATTTCTCTTTTTCGTGTCTTGTTTTTCTACCGAAGAGGTTGTCTTAACTTCCATTAAGAGACTCTCTTCGCACCTCTTCAAAAGGTGTCTTTCAGACATACCTCTTATTAGAGCAAATGGTGTCCCTTGGACACACACATCATGGGCGGACCGATGAGATATAACATCTCCCACTCGCACATGATGAGTTTGATGATGCTCTATCAAGAACATAAGGCATTCAACATTCATCTACCTTAGAAACAATTCATACTGGCAAGAAAGCCGTGCGACCAGTGAGTACACCTGCACTTGGGAGCTCTAATTATGTACCTGTTAGGGACAACATAATGGCTATAAGCCCCAAAAAATAATTAAACAATTGATGTCTCACAGTGCCCCAGACATATTTTGTCACATCAATCCAAGTATACCTATCCCTTAAAGGCTATACTTGACTTTTCTAAAAAAAAACAATGTATTTACAATTATTTTCGAAAACCATTGAAGGCGAAATAATTGATCGACCAGTAAACACATGTGATAGATGTAAAACAACAATAGTCTTCCTTCGCACTCATGTCTCTCTCCATTTCGGAACAACTGCTTTCCTAGACACGTCCCATAAAGCCATATCTATTCATGACCGCCGGTAACATGCTAAAGTAGCAACATTGATCTTTTATTTTGAGAACATAGTCAGAAGTAACATAGGGCACAAAGTAAGGTAAATTATAAATTACCTTAAGGACTCACACGATGAATAAATAGGGATAATTGTACTCATCTCACTTATTGGTCAAATAAAGCACATGTAGTATGAATTACATGCTATAGTGGATTTCTCTTTCTATAAGAGCGTATGTCATTTATTAATCATATCCACTATACGAATCTTAGCCTAAACATAGTCACATGCTTCTCACGTACTCATGTTTAGCCCGAGTGCTATATCAGCTCGCTTTCCACAGCGCCCAATTTAGTACTCGCATCCGGCTACCTTCAGGCATACATGATTGTGGGACTATCGTGTTCGGTCTTATCACATACGAATAATAGACCACATCTTGATTCCGATCAAGGCGACATTAAATTGTTTTATGTACTAAACTGCTCTTCCAGCATTTATAGTACATATCGTCTCATCTTAACCCGCTTACTATAGCGTTTGAGGTGATTGCTCGTGTGAGTGAGCCAATCATCGCCTGGGGACATACGTTTCAACAATATATGTGTGTTTGTGCTAGTCTCATAACATTGTACTAATTGATAAAACATCAATTCATTAACTAACAAGTACAATACATATACACACATAATCCAGTGATCCTCAACAATATTACATATCATAATCACATTTTACGTAATCCTAGAGACATCCTATGGGTCAAGAACACGTCTCTTGGAACAGTCTTCGTAAATGGATCAGCAACCATCCTGTTGGTTAAAATATATTGTAGGACTACTTCCTTCTGCGCTATTATATCTCTGATGAAGTTATTCTTTATGTCAACGTGCTTCATCCTACCATGGCACTTGGGATCTTTTACATAGGCAATGGCTGCTTGACTATCGCAATATACTGTCACTGGTCTTGGAACATCAGTGACAATGGCTAAATTTTTCAAGAAACGTTTAGCTATACTACTTCTTGCACTGCAGCAGAACATGCAATAAATTCTACCTCCATTATAGATAAAGCTATGCGTGTCTGTTTCTTGCTATTCCAAGAAATTGCCCCATCATTAAGCAAGAACGCATATCCAGACGTCGATTTACGCTCATCTAGGTCTCCTCCCGAATCAGCATCAGAGTATCCTAATAAGCGTAGATCACTCCCTTGATAGCAAAGTCGATAGTCCATAGTGCCTTTCAAGTATCTCAGGATCTTCTTAACTGCTTTCCAGTGTGCTGGACCGGGATTTGATTGATATCGACTTACTAATCCCACAGCATGACATATGTAGGGTCGAGTACACATCATAGCATACATCAAATTTCCAATAGCACTTGCGTAAGGAGCAGTTACCATTTTTTTCTTTTCTTCTAGAGTCTTAGGACACATCTTAGTACTTAGGCCTTCGCCTTACATGACATTGGTATCAATGGTATTACAGTATTGCATATTGAAGCGTTCAAGAATCTTCATTATATAAGACTCTTGTGACATAGTAAGGAGTTTCTTTGATCGATCTCTTTCAATCTTAACTCCCAGTATATATGCAGCTTCTCCCATATCCTTCATTTCAAAATTAGAAGACAACCATTCTTTTATGGTTATAACCAAACCCTTGTCATTTCCAACCAACAGAATATCGTCCACATAAAGAGATAAAATCATAAATTTATCCTCGGACCGTTTGATATACACACAGTGATCTTCTTCGATCATCGTGACCCAAAAGAAGTTATGGCTCGATGAAAACGAAAATACCACTATCTAGACGATTGCTTAAGGCCATAAATTGAGCGCTGAAGTTTGCAAACTTTACGATCTTGACCTTCAGCAATGAAACCTATCGGTTGTTTCATATAGATTTCTTCATCTAGTTCTCCATTGAGAAATGCTGTCTTTACATCCATTTGATGTAATTCTAGGTCCAAATGTGCAACAATGGCTAGAATAAGGCGTATGGAGGCAAACCTTACAACTGGTGAAAAAGTTTCCTCATAGTCCACACCCTCTTGTTGGGTATAGCCTTTTGCCACAAGGTGAGCCTTATACTTTTCAATGGATCCATCCGCCCTTCGCTTAATCTTGAAAATCCATTTGTTTCCAATAGCCTTACGATTGGGTGGCAGATCAACCAAGTCGTAGACATGGTTTGTCCTCATAGACTCAATTTCGTCCTCCAAAGCTTTTTCCCATTCTTCCTTGTCCGGAGATAAGAGAGCCTCTTGAACTGTTTTAGGCTCTGCATCGTCTTGTGGAGCAATCATAAATGCTTCCCCTTCAATTTCAAATCGACGACGGGGAATACTTTTACGATTACTTTTACGCAATTGAATTTCTTGAGAATTCAGTTCGCCAGGCGACGCTACACTCCCACTAGGTCTTGTATGTTAAGGTAAATCTGTATTTCCTTCAATAACATTAGTGGGTGTGTTATCGGGATCTTCCATTTCATGTAATTGGAAGTTCTTATCGATCTCACCTCTACTGGGAAAATCGTTCTCTAAGAACGTGACATCTCGTGATTCCATTTCAATGACACTTCCATCAGCTTGTTCACATATGAACACGTACCCTTTGGAGTGTCCGGAGTATCTAATAAAGATACACTTCTTCCCTCTAGGACCTAATTTGCCATATTTATGGGAAGAATCGTGAACATATGCTGCACATCCCCAAGATCGTAGATTACTTAAGTTTGGTTTCCTACCAGTCCACAATTCATAAGGGGTGGAAGCGACTGACTTAGAGGGCACACGATTAAGTATATAGACAGCAGTCAATAACGCATCTCCCCAATATGAGACAGGGAGATTTGCCCGCGACATCATAGACCTAACCATTTCCAAAAAGGTTCTATTCCTTCTTTCTGCAACCCCATTTTGTTGCAGAGTACTAGGAATAGTCAATTGTCTTACAATTCCCTTTTCATCACAAAGAGCCTTGAATTGCTCATATAGATATTCACGTCTGCGATCGGTTCTCAATGCCTTTATTGTTTTGTTCAACTGATTCTCTACCAAAGCTATAAATCGCCTAAAGCAATCCAATGCTTCGGACTTATGAGAGATCAGAAAAAACATAACCAAAACGCGTGAAGTCATCTATAAAAGTGATGAAATATGAGGCTCCATGCCTCGCCCTCACATTTAAAGGACCACAAATGTTAGAATGTATAAGTTGCAATGGAAGTTCAGCTCTGGTTCATTTACCAAATGGTTTTCTAGTTATTTTTCCCGCTAGACAATGTTTACATACGGGCAGTTCAATATTAGCAAGTGACCCCAAAAGGCCTTCTCTTGCTAATCGTTTCATTCTTTGTAGCCCAATGTGACCTAGTCTAGCATGCTAAGTACTTGCATCAATCTCTACATTACTAGAAGATGCAATTAAAGAAAAATAACCATCAACATTAACTTTGTATATATCATAGTCAATGTCTAACACCATAAAACCATTCAATATATAACCAGAACCGTAATAAACTGTTCCAAACAAAATGTCAACACAATTACCATGAAAATTAAAAACATAACCTAAGCTAAGAAGAACAACTACAAAGACCAAGTTTCACCGAATATCTGAAGCATAGAGGGCATCATGTAGGAATAGGTTTCGACCACCACGAAAGGTTAATTTACATGTGCCAATACCCTTCACTTTAACTCTAGAGTTATTTCCAACATATATCCATCTTCTTCCATGCTGTATCCGACGATACTCCACAAATGCTCCTCGATCTCTAGCTACGTGGTCTGTTGCTCCTGAGTCTACAGTCCACATTGGATGAGATTCAGCAAGCATTACAATGCTAGAAACGTAAGCATTACTCAAAGTAATGGAATAATGTGGTACCTTTTTCGGCTCAGTGTATTCACAAGCGAAGTGGCCCAATTTGCCACAATTGTAGCACATCATCTTGGCCTTGTCCTTCTTCCCGCCACCCTTCTTGCATCGGAAGGTCTTAGCTCTTTTGGGTGCTTGATCAGTCTCTTTCCCTTTGTTGTTGAATTTATGGTTCCTCTTGCGCTTAAAGCCCGAAGCTTTGCCCGAACCTGATTTAGCAACATAAGCATGGGTAGAGGATTTTGCAGCCTCTAGGCCCTCATCTTCTAATTCCAAATGACGCGCAATATCGTCAAAAGTGACGATATTCTCATTGTGCGTCATATTGATTTTCATATTTTCCAAGCTGTCAGGAAGAGACCTTATAACAGCCTGAACTTGCTGTTCGTCAGTTAAGGTATGACCTGCCGACTTCAGCTCACGTATCATGTTTGACATCTTCCGAAGATGCTGCCTCATCGATAGATTTGAGCGCTTTCGGTATGTGTCAAATTTGATGGTGAGCCTCCTCAACTTAGTGGCAGACGTACCCCCAAACTTATCTTTTAAGGCAACCCACATTGCTTGAGCTTTGTCATAACTTTCAAACTCACACATGAGATCATCTTACATGCAACTCAGTAACGTGATGCAAGCAATGCTATTTTTCTTTTTCCAAGCTTGAAAAGCTTCTTGATCTCTTTTGTGTTGAGCAGAAGTTCTATGCTCAGGTTCATCCATGGTGTGGTTGAGGGTTTCCAAAACCTCTTGTTCCTCAAGGATATATTGAACTTTTCGGTGCCAAATATCATAATTATCACCGTTCAGCTTCTCACCCTTATTGAGGTCAGCCACAATGGTCTTGGATGCCGAAGCCATAATCACTATCTTCTACACATTGACATAATAAACGCAGAATCAATTACTAGCACATTTTCCTCATAAGCACACATATTTTAATTCTCATTTCCAAGTAGAAAAAACCATCAGGTTGTTCCATATACTTATTATCTTTAATTTTCTATTTAGAAAAGTTGTTTTAACATCCATTTGATGCACATGCAATTTATAAATTGATGTCAAAGCTAACAGAACTCTAATGAATGCTATTTGAGCAACTGATGCATGTGTTTCAACGTAGTCAATTCCTTTTTTTTCTTTTTCCTTAAATCCCTTAGCCACCAACCTTTCTTTAAGGGTTTGTAATGTACCATCAAGGTTGCACTTTCTTCTAAATACCCATTTATGTCCGATTGGTTTTGATCTAAGAGGCCAGTCAACTAACGTCCATGCATTGTTAGCAACAATTGAATCTATTTTATCTTTAATAGCTTCTTTCCAAAAGATACATCTCTAGATACCGTTGCCTCACTGAACTTTTTAGATTTTCATCCAAGTAAAATAACATGGGTAATTTATTCATAACATTTTCTCTATCTCCTTTGACTGGGAGAGTTATAAAATCAAATCCGAAATATTTCATTTTCTTCGCTCTTTGACTTCTCCTCGACTCACTTGGAGAGTCAAACAGTTTTCTTATAATGGATGAAGGATTGCTTGCATCAACTGTTGTTTGTGAATATGTTGAGGTATCACTTGAATATTTAAGAAACTTGCATTCAAGAAATTCAACATTTGTTGATTCCACAATAATATTAGATTCAACATCTAATAAGTGATTAGCTTTAGAATTTTTTAGTATATCCAACAAACACACCTTTTAATGCCCTTGGTCCTTGTTTTTTTTTTTTGGGTAAAGGCCTTGGTCCTTGTTTGGTTTGCTTAGGATCGAGAATTCTGTACTATGCAAGGTATCCCCATGCTTTAAAGTAATGAATATTCAATAACCATCCTTTCCATAATTGATAAGGAGATATCTTAAATTTCCTTAAAGGAATTTTGTTGTGTATATGACATGTAATAAGAAGTACTTCTATCCACAAATTTATTGGCAGTTTTTCTTGTAAGATCATGGAATTAACCGTATCCACTAAAGTTCAATTATTTCTTTCTATCGATCCATTTTGGTGTTGTGTATAAGATGCACTTGCTTGATACACAATACCATTTTCCACACAAAATGTAGGAAAATCTAATGAGAAAGATTCTCCTCCACCATCACTTCTCAAAACTTTGATTTTTGCATCCTTTTAATTTTCAACTACAACCTTATATATTTTGAGCACATCAAAAGCTTGATCATTTGATTTCATAAGGTAAGCATGAGTATATCTAGAGTAATCATCAATAAATGTAATAAAATAACAATTTCTACCTCTAGTTACTATACCATTTAATTCACAAATATTAGAATGCACCAGTTCAAGTACTTTAGTAGATCTTTCTACCTTTAAGAATGATTTCTTGGTTATCTTTGCTTGTAAACACATTTCACAATTCTTCTTATCTTGATCATCACATGATATCGTAAAACTTTTATTTATAAATTTCAAAGTACTAGAGTCAACGTGTGATAATTTATTATGCTACAAGGAAAATGACTCAAGCATGTACATAGATATAAAATTCTCATTTATACTTAATTTGAACATTCCATTACAAGAGTAGCCTTTCCCAACAAATATTCCATACTTAGATTGGATATGCTTATTGGCCTCTAACACAACCTTAATTCCATTCTAGCACAACAAATTTGTTGATATAAGATTCTTACAAGTATCAGGAACACGTAGCATATTGACTTAAGTCAATTTCTTTCCAGAAGGGAATTGCAATTCAATTGTGTCTGTCCCTAGAACACTTGCAATATTGTGATTTCCCATAATAGTTGTTGTTCCTTCTCTAGAGGTGTATTTGAATTATGTATTCATTGTAGACCAGCAAAGTATCATACCACAAATTCTTTGAATTATTAATAGTTGCCATGTCTAATTTAGTTAGCATCCCAATTTGCAATTTGGAGATCATAACAACCAATCCTTTAGTGTTTTGCTCCACAAAATTTGTTGTTGTGTCAACCTTTTTCTTTTTCCAATAGTGGCACTCCTTATAGTGGCCCTTTTTTTTTTTATCACAATAAAAGCAAAACTTGTCTTTCTTGAATGTACTATTGTTGCCAAGCTTGTTGGTGTTGTTGGTGTCAATGAATTTTCTCTTGTTTCTCTTCTTAATTTCTTAGTCTATTCTCATGTTGCCATTGTCAATAGAATGCACTTTTTTTGAAACTTCTTTCACATGATTAGCCTAACGTTTGCAAAAACCTTCCTCAATTCGAATGTAGTTTATCAAATTATCCATAGTTAGGTTGTCGGTCATATGGAGAAGTTTCTTTTGATAATCATTCCAAGTTGAAGGAAATTTTGAAATAATTGTAGCAACTTGAAGAGGTTCAAAAACTTTGATCATAAAGTCTTTGAGTTTAGCCTAAAATTGAACTTCCTCCGCTTGCTTAGAGACAAATTTTCCATTAATCATGGCAAATTCAAAGTATTTCAGAGTAATAACTCTATTTGTACCTTAGTTATTAGTATTGTATTGGTCTCCAAGACATTTCAAATGTCATTGGGATTTGTGTAAGATCAAAAAGTTTTCTATAAACGATTTGACAGTGCATTGAGAATCCTTCTTGGAACCTCCTTTCATCATCGTCACGCCTTTTCCTTGCAGCTTTGATTTCATTAGAATCGTTATCCTTTGGATCAGGGATAGCGAGTAAGTTGGGATCCAAGATGTAAAAGATACATAATTCAAATAAAAGAATAATCATATTGTCCTTCCAACGGATGAAATTAGTTTCATCATAAGAATCGATTCACATTTTTTCAAGTTTGTGAGCACTTGATGTAGTCACTATTGCCATTTCCATGAAAATAACACCTTGAGATTGTTGGAGAAATTTGATTGTTTTTGTTTTTTTGGTAAGTATTGGAGAAATTTGATTTGTTGATGAAGATAGAGTAGTAGTTTATAGTTCTTTGATGCGTTGTCTTAAGATATTATTTGCCATCACTTTTGTTGCCATTGGGTTTACGGCAATTTTACCTCCACGATATACATTAAAGCCGCAGAGAAAAGAATTTAGAAATTACTAAATTACTCTTTTGGAATTTCACCTTGAATATGTTATCAAATTTGTGTATGAAAAGAAAAGAAGAGAGAGTTACAAAGAAGAAGTTGATATTTATAGACAACAAATTAACACATATCTTGGAAATAGGTACCTTATCCAATCGTCACCACTTTTCATGATGAACCATTACCACTTTTTATGTCAACAACAACTTTTTTTCATAACGATGAATCACATTTTTCCATAACTAAGAGTCACCTCTTTTTATGATAACAAACTATTTCAACACCGATTATGCAAGATTCATCCCACATAGTGAGCTTTCTCGTTCATCAAGACAACCCACACGAACCACCGGAAGAGCAATGGTAACAAGCCCCATTTCAAGAACAATCCGGCGAGGGACACGACGAGGTGTGCCGTGCCCCGATTCTCTATTGCTCGCCTCTACGTCCTCAACTACCACTGCAACGATACCCACAACCCCTGGAGCGGAGGGTTTTAAATTGTACCGAATTAAAAGGAATCCTAATTTTGTCAGAGGACACATAAAAAGGTTTCAAAAAGTTGAGACCTGAGAGATACAAGCACGACCATTACTAATCGACATAATTTTGGCACCTCACACGCAAAAATAAGTTTGAGCAAGCAAATTGTCAAGAGTAGCAAATGTCTCATATCATTAATTAAATCAAGAAAACCCTAATTAACTTGTAATCCGGATAGTTAAACCGCAAATAAGACAATTGTTGTATTTAATTATTTTTAAAGCTTTTTCATTTTCAAGAAAATCTCATAAATCAATTTTATCACGTGCCTGTGAATTGAGTGGTGATTATAGCCTGATTTGATTAGACAATGGAAGTACATAAAATGAGTAACAACATATAAAACCAAAAAATAAGAAAATTATCAAAATAGTTCTAAACTTATTACAACTGTGCCAATTCGGTCATAAATTTTTTTTTGTGCCAATTCGGTCCTAATCCTTTTGCATTTATGCCAATTTAGTCCATTCGGTCAATTTTAGCTGGCCGGTGATGACGTGGAGTAGCCAACGCTGATGCGGCAATTTTTTTACCGACAATGGACCACATGCTAGGGCTGGCGAGGTCTCATCCTCGCTGTTGTTGGCGAGACTCATCTTTGCCCAGCAACGGCAAGGTTGGCCCTCACCGGCAATTGCGAGGATGAGCCTTGCCAGCGAAGACGAGGACGAAACCTCGCCAAATCTAACAAGGCTAGTCATTGCTGGTGAGGTCGGGCAGCCAACCTCGCCATTGTGCTGTTGCTGGGCGAGGATGAGCCTCGCCAGAGAAGACGAGGATGAAACCTCGCCAAATCTAGCGAAGTTCGTCATCATTGGCAAGGTCGGGCGGCTGACCTCGCCATTGCGCCGTTGCTAGTCAAGGATGAGCCTCGCCAGCAACGGCGAGGACGAGACCTCATTAGATTTGGCAAGGCTTGTCCTCATCGGCAACTGGAGAGGTTGTCCTTGCCTAGCAACGGTAGGGTTGGGCGAGGGCTCGTCTTTGCCGGCTTCAACCTCTAGCTGGTCACCGGATCATTCACCGGCTAAAGGTTGAAGATGAAGGGAGAAAAAAAAAAGAAAGGGAAATAAATGAAAAGAAAGGAAAAAGAAAAAAGTTCAAAAAAATAAAATATATATTAAAAAATGGGCACGTCAGCATTGGCCGGTGTCAGCCAATGTCTACGCCGTCACCAGCCGGCCAAAATTGATCGGATAGACTGAATTGACACAAAAAAAAACTTAGGACTAAATTGACATAATTACAATAGGCTTAAGATTGTTTTGGTAATTTTTCTACCAAAAAATTATATATATACACACACATAAAGCCCAAAAAATACTTAACGGGATCTCTCCACTGACAAATGGATTTGCATCACGAGGTTTCTATACTCTCCATTGGGCAATATCGCATTGCAACATACGTGGATAGTGTTTTCTATAAATATTTTTTAGGAGAGTTCAGAAATTATGCTTTCATTCTATTCTTTCATTCATCAATAACATGGTGTTAGAAGCTCTAAGCAGCGCATTCTTGCATGTTACATTTTCCCCAAAAAAATCATCTTAGGAATTAATTGAATGGCAAATTCGACCCTCAATAAAAAAACAATAACTTTTATTTCATATAATTCATGCATGTTTTTTATGAAAATCAAATATCAAATTTATCGTTAAATCGTGGAATTCCACCCTTGATCTGAAAGAGTCCACATTCAATTCTACAAATCTCTGCATATGAAAAATGAACACATGGTAAATTTAGAATTTCGAATTTCACACCAAGAAATTAAGATCCTTCATGCGTCAATTGAAGATTAAGGATTGGCTTCACCGATAATATTAGAATTCAATCTCTTGTTTTTTTTTCTTTTTCATTCTTCTCTTTTTGGACAAGCTTCTTTTTTCAATATAATTTTATCTTTTCTATAGAGATATCTAAAGTCCACTTCCGGCATTTAATTTTCTTCTCTTTTGTTGCTTTTCTTTTTAAAATTATATATTTGATGAAATCATATAATTTCTACCAGGCATTTACGCTTGGTTGTTGCACGTTTTTATTTGCATATTAGTTTGCAAAACCTTAGAAACGGATGTGCTTTCATACTGTGGAGAAATCTATTCACTACATCGATGAGCATGGTGAGGAAATTCACGGTGACCTTTAAAATTTTTAATGCATTTAAAAGAGAAAAATAAAAAGCAAAACCTTCACCACGCATCCAAAAAAGAGAAAAAGAAAAGAAAAAGAAACAAAAAAATCACTCACCAACTCATGCAAAAAAAATCTCAAAAAAAAGAATAAGTAAGGATTAATTAAAGACAGAATGATGACAAGACTCGGATACGTAACTCATTGAACAGCTACTAGAGTGGAAAGGACGGCGAAGAACTTTGTCTTTGCCGCCGCTGGAGTTGTGGCCAGATTCCTCGACAAGGCGTCCTTTACAAGTTGTTCATTCGTGCTCAGAGACTTGATCGTAATCCATCCAGTAAGAGCTCAACACGTGGGAAAGTGTTAGAGGTTGTCTTGTGCTCGTGCATTGTTGATAAAGAACAGCCTGATCCCGCCATTTTCGAGAGGGATCGGTGGGGCACCGGAGGTTGATCGCGTGGAGACGTTGGTACAAACTTATGATCCCGCCATTCTTGAGTGGGACCAGATCAGAGGCAGAGCATCGGACACTGGAAGAAGAGGATGGGAGCTTCATCACATGGAGAGCGGCGAAGGAGGAAAGGAGAGAAGAAGAAAGTCTGCTCAGCGTCGGTAATAAGAGTGCATTTATTTAATGATTACCTTGGATGTAGATATTAAGAAAAGAGTTGCCAACATCTGAATTTAATCACGTAATTCGGTTACTTAAACCTTCTGCCTTTGTACAAAAATCAATCTTTTTCCATTTCAAACTCCAAGTGGACTGAGCTTGATTCAGATAAATAAAAAAAAATGATAATACACAACACTACTCTTCATGAAATCAAGTAATATCCATCTAGCACCATGTCTTGAGAGAAGGCAACAAGCCCGCAGATTGGTTCGCCAATTATGGTTGTTAGAATGGGCTCAGAATAAAGATTTCTCTCTAATTTGCCACTTATTTTGAGAGGAGACAAAATTAGATACTGGATACAGATCTCTTAGCCTCTTGTATTCACCAAAAAAAAGTTACAACCAATATTTCTGTGTCCGTCATCCTAAGTCAGTCGGTACAAAACGCGCATTACAGTAAAAGAGGGAACATACTCTTCGCTAGAACCAGCAATACATCAAAAATACATTTGAAGCACATGTGGACTACTTTTTATGTAAGCTACTAAGCACTCCAAAAATCATCCGAGGGGGAAGGGATTAAGTTGAGCAGGCGACGGTGGAGATTGATTGCTATATTATCGATGACATTTTGCGACCACAAATATGAGGGTGATTACAAGTTCACAACAAAGGGCGGCGAGCTTGATAACTCAAGATGCTCTTCTTTCCATCTTCACCAACTCCTGAATAAAACAGAAGACAGCATGTTGTCACCAAGAAAATCAAACTATTACCTTTTCCATGCACCTAAGTCTAAATTATTCAAATTTGGTGGTGGCAAGTGAAATTGATGCCCCGCCATCTTGGTGTGTAGGCGCTTCCCACACAAGCTAGAGAAATCTGTTTGATATTTCCTTAGCTCTTGAAAGGCATAGCTGCTTCATAGGTGTTTGACATAGGTTAATACGAACGGTTAATACCACGAAAAACCCTAAATTGGTATGTCTGACAAATTTATCCCGAACTAATTTTTTAACTATAAAAAACTCCAAACTAGTACATTTGTGATAGATTTATCCTAAACTAATTTTATGACCATCAAAAGCCACAAATTAGTACACTTATGATAAATTTACCCTCCGTTAAATTGGATTAATATTACAAAAAACTACAAAATAGTAAATCTATGACAGATGGAGAGTAAAACCCCAAACTAGTACACTCATCTACCACGTATCATCCAACTCAGCAATTTGATGGTAAAATTTAACAGAAATTAATAGAGGGTAAAATTGTCATATGTGTATTAGTTTTGGGTAAATTTTTTACATATGTATCAGTTTTGAGTTTTTCGTAGTATTAACCCTATGCCTTTTGTTCATTGGCCGCACTATACAATTAGGACAAATTATGACGTATACGTGAGATGTCCTAAAATGGGGATCTTTCAAGCAGTGTGAGCCTTTTACTATGCAATTTTCTTTGTGGTTTTGGCATATATGTCCACCAAAACATTCGAACATATCTAAGGTTGGAGTTCCCCCTCCACTTAGTGGAGCATATAACCATACAGTCTTGAATTGTTTGACATTCGCGTCATATATTTGGACCTTCAATCTCTGTAAGAAAGTCAAGTGGTAAAAAAAAAACACACCTTTTTAAAGCGTGTTTATTCTCTCATTCAAGTAGAATCCATAAAAACAACCGAATGTCCACATATTAATATAATTTTATTTTTTATTGGTTGGAATAATTTAATTTATTTTCTATATAGAAATAGCTTATCTGCATTCGTGTGTTTTTTTTTTTATCTTTTTGTTTAATACATTCGGGTTTAAATTCACGTATAATGTTTACATTCATGTTCAAATTTCACGATTCATGTACTTTCTATTCTAATATATGCAATTACACGTTTTTCACATCAATTGACAAAGCAATTGTGGGTGCCTGAATTCAAATAATTCTGTATTTTTATCCGTCTGTACTTGATCACGCGATGACTTATTTTCACCCTCCAGACTAAGTTTACATACTTAGTTCGAATGGATGCCATTCATGCCAAAAGTAAGGATTTCGAAAGGGCAAACTTCCTCGCCTTACCCCTCCTTAAAGAAATCATCAAATACTTGTAGAGTTATTTTACGAAATCGTACCCATCAATCTCATCATGAACATTCAAGATCATCAATTTTATTCAGCAAAAAGAGTAGTACATCCGCACGGAAGAGATTGTTATGCCGCAGTTCCCTCTAACGTGCGTTTTGCCGCGTTCGGGTTCCAAGGAAAGCAAATGTCGTATCTCTTATAGTAGGAGTCATATTGGCAGGGACCATCCGGTACAATACTCCACAAGCAAAGATTCCCGCAGTCATTAAGATCTCGGTCTTCATCGTAGATATTAAAGTAGCGGAATTGACCTGGCCATATTGGAAGCTACAGAAAAACAAAGTGTTGAGGAAAACAGAATTGGGTCGGAATCGAAAGGGCCAGGATGAATTGGGGGCGATGACCTGGACGCCGAGGTCGTTGTCCTTGGATTTGCAATGGATGGTCAGATCCACCCCGCCGGGCAAACCGTTGGTGATCTGAACGGTAGTCTTGGCATGCTTAAAAAGGTTTGACTCAATAGCTTGACAGACACGACCAAATAACATAAGAGCACATATGGACCCCAAAACAACCCTCGAGGGTTCACACATTTTCCTGGCCATTTTCTTTGTTTGAGAGAGCAGTGACAAAGACCATTTAGAGAGTTTGCTTTTTAAGGAGGAAGGAGGATGCTTGTTTAGTTAGGTGAAAAAGTGCCAATTCAGCATTTGTTGATTTTTGAGTAAGTTAATTGCGTACTCGGCCGTAAAGTAAAGAAAGTTGAAGGATTTTTTTCTTTTTGGATAATTATGGTAAGGACAGTTTTTGTTTCTCATTTTATAGAATGAGGAGGAAAAACCTCAAATTTATTTATTTTCCTTCTTTGTTTTAGTTTTTTTTTATTTCAATGTAGGATATATTTGCCACAATTAAGATTGTCACATGTTTTGTTTTTTGTTTGTTGTGGGTATCCCATGGACATTAATGATGGAAAAATTACCCAAAAAGTCACAAACCTATTATCTGGATGCCAGTTTAACTCTAAACTTTTTAATTTGATCAATGGAGTACTAAAACTTTTGACGATTTTTCAATGTAGTCAATTTAGGCTGGAAATCACCGACGTGGAGTATAGTCAGTGCTAGTCATCCTACGTGATAAGGCCAGCTCTGACGTCGACCATCAGTGCAATGAAGCCTTTTTACAGCTGTTTTATTCTTTATTTTTTTTCCTTTTCCACATTCGTGTTCATCTTCTCCCATTACAAATTCCTTTGTATGTAATTTTAGCCTGTAACAAACTTCGTTGTCTAGTTTCATCACTTCAGCTGACTGCCAGCAAATTTCATATAGAGAGATTGATGGCGGTAGATGAGTAGTTTGACGGCGCGCAAACGTTGAGATCTAGTTCGACGACGCACTATTACCACGAGTACTTCGATGACTTCATTGACGGCTCCCTCCATAGCAAATGGCTCCAATCTGCGAATATTGGGCATGTTTCGATTAAAAAACCCCTTTCATGACCACTACAAGAGAGGATGGACATGAAACTAACTCCATTTGTTTCGTGAAAAATGTCACGTTTCTAGAAAATATTTTCTAGGAAACCATTTTTCGAGGAAAATAACAATATTTTCCGGTGTTTGGTTGAAATATGAAAAAGACCTGGAAAATATTTTCCATCATTCGGTATGGAAAATCAATCAATACACTACTTTTCATAATTTTTTATTTTTATTTTTTTAAAATTGATTTTTAATTAATTAATTTTTTTACCTTCTTCTCCGGCCGGTCACTGGCAAGTAAAAAAAAGAAAGAAAAGAAAAATAAAAAGAAAAAAAGATAATTAGAAAATCTATTTAAAAATAAAAATAATTAAAATGAATGGTGAAATAAAGAGTAGGAAAGAGAAAACGATTTCCTCTTCTTGAAAAGGGGAAAACATTTTCCTCACTTTTGAATGTGTTTTTTGCCATTGAGGTAAAATTTTTTTTATGATTAGTTTATTTCTGTGAAATGAATGCCGGAAAATTAAGAAAATATTTTCTTGGAAGTTGTTTTTTGTGACACGAACGAAGCCTAATTTAACTTGCAGATGACGGAATATGAGAAAAACCTAGGATTCCATGGAAAGAGGGATTGAAGATGAGTAACTTACTATTTGAAAAAGTTGAGGTAGATCTAGAGCTGCGTCTAGTGACTGGAAATAAAATCAAGGGTCGGATTGGCAAGCTAATGGATCGAAATGTTGCTGAAGATACGAGAAATGACGAGAAATGATAGTATCTCCGATGGTGTGCAGAGAGGCGAAGGCGTAACGGCCCTCATCATGCCACAGGACACAGCCACGATGCCCTTGCTGGCCCACATCAAGATCCCTTGTGACCGAATGATGAAAGATAAAACACGGAAAAGAAAAAAGAATGAAAATGAAAGGAAAAAAGAAAATTTTTAAAAAATTGCAAATATCATCTCTATGTGAGCGAATTTTAGTCAAAATTGACTTAATGGACTACGTTGAAAAATTGTCGAAATATTTGATACTAAATTGGCCAAATTAAATAATTTTGGATTGAGTTGCCGGTTGTACAATAGGTTTAAGACTTTTTGGATAATTTTACCCAATAAAGACACTATGTTTTCTTTTTTATTTTTAGATTTTACTTTTGGAAAAATTAGCTTTGTTGCAAAGAGAAATATCCAAAAGGCCTAATTCTTTTTTACGTTGTTGAGAAAATTTGTTAATTAATTGTCAAGTACAATCAAGATAAATTTCAGGGTAAATGCCACAAAAAATCCCAGACTATTCTCACCGTTACACATTCACCCAATTTTTTTTCTATGACACAAAAAATCCCAAATCTGTACCTATATAACACATTTATCCTCCTCCGTCAAGGTTCTATCAATGAGTATAATTAAAAATTTGCCTACATTGATGCAGGAAAATAAACATTGTTGACATGGCGATCACATGGCTTAAATAAAAAAAATGACATCGTTTTGACTATAAAATCATCTGACGGAACCTTGATGGAGGATAAATGTGTCATATAAGTATAAGTTTATTGTTTTTTTGCTGCAAGAAAATTTTTAGGGTAAATGTGTCATGCCCCCACCTCGGGGTTATTCATGCAATGTCCTATTCGTTATTATCTTTGACTAAGCACAAGCGGAAGCAATTAATTCGGGACAATCATAATCATAACAAACAACGGGATTATGACAAGCATCATGAGTAAACCTTGTATAAATATGTAACATCCTTATCTTACTCTCGGAAATCAGGCAAGACACATTATTGCCATTTTCCTTAAATATATTTTACAAGCCCTTTTTTCCACGAGCCGCTCCGACGTACAAATCATATCACAAGTAAAGGTCGAGGTTAATCCTAACTCTTCTATGTCATCTTCCATCTTACGAACCTGAAAAGGAAAAACAACCGGGATTGAGTCGGGGAGACTCAATGAGTAAATTCACTAATACTCGTGCAAGATAATGCCTCGCCGTTATACTAATTCATACAAATATTTTCTCCGCCTTATGTCGATGGCAAATCAATAGCAAAGACTTTGTCCTTGCCCTTGCTATATATACATGGAAGCTCACCTTTATCCGGTCACATAAAAATGTACAAGAAAATTTATACGTAAAGCATCCTCCAGAATCCTGTGGCTTATCAATAAACACATATACGGACATACATACAAGATTCATTTATCATCATCCTGGCTCAACTAGGGTATTCAACTTCATGCTAGGCATCTTGGCTCAACCGAGGCATCTTAGGGCTAGCTCACCCGAGGCATCCGGACTCAACCAAGACATCCTAGCTCAACTAGGGCATTCTGGCACTAGTTTACCGAGGCATCGCCATCAACACTATGCGACGACGGTCTTCTTCTTTCATTTAGTGATCACACATCATGGATAACACAAGCCGGTTTATTATCTTGATTTCATTAGTCCATGCAATCAAGCCTAAAGGCATGCCGTGCTTGTGTAATCATGATCTTTAGAACATTCGCCGAACATGCGGGTCGCAGTCAAGGGCACGTGGTTCGGTCCGCCATGCCAAGCGCCAGCTCGAAGTCAAACTTGGCATGGATCTACACATCCCAATGTAAACCCGCACCAAGCTGAACTCATCCTGTGACACCACAACATGAGTACAAGATCATACGACACCCTATTTTATGACTCGTACGTGCCTTGACTTATGACTATGAAGCAAAACAAGAAGCACTCATGCAAACATCAAGCATCATAGATACGGTCACTACTCGAGCCAAACTCGTAACACCACATCCTATCCTTTTATAAATCAATAAGCATGGATGAGAACATCAATCATAGCAACAAAGGATGCGTGCAACATCGAGACAAACAATAACATGCAAGTCTCAACAAAGGCTCAGGTGAGAACTCAAGCCAACAAGGCATCATAACTTCTTATTTCGAGAGTAGGGAATCTACTTATGTCCCGCGTTCCAACCACGTAACACACCACCCTATCCAAGTGTTAGGGAATTCAATCACCTATACTCACAAGAAAACTTCTATGATGGTCGGTGGCGGCAAATGGTGAGAGAGAGAGAGAGAGAGAGAGAGAGAGAGAGAGAGAGAGACATGAGAATGAGAGATGAGAGGAAGAAGACGTGATGTGTGTAAACTAAAGGGGGGAACCAAGCCTATTTATAGGCAAACCAACTTGTTCCCTGAGTTTAATCATGAAGAAAAGACAAATGACATAATAAAATAGCTCCTAAAGTCAAGTGCCATCATGACTATGATCTAGAAAATCTTGATCATTAATGACATTAATGGAGAAGAGCCAAATGACATTAATGAAATAGCCCTAAAGTCAAAGCTTCACAATTAAGCTTCTTGTGCAAGCCAATTTGAGGCCATTCATTTCCAACTTAGCCTCCAAGTTTCTACCTTAGGGTCATTATGCCCTATTCATTCAAGGCCTAAATAATGATGATCTCTCTTTCTCTCTCTCTCTCTTTGGCCATGAGCCATCTTGTTAGGCGTGAATGATGGTCTTGGTCCTTAAGACTCAATTATAGAAGCCTTCCATAAGAACATATTTCAGCTTCTGCTAGCATATGTAAAGCCTCGTTTCCCCCTTCATATCACCTCCAATAAAAGTGTAGCATATCTCATTTGAAAGCTTAGAATGAGCGCATTAAATCACCAGAAGACATCAAGTCAAGATTCCAACGTTTTCATATAGAAAATGATGAATCTTTGAAATCTGACAAAACCAGCAGTTTTTGCACTGTTCTAGACATCGGGCTTAAAATCATAGTAAATGAACTTCGAAAATGCCCAAATTTGAATATGTCATACAAAAGACCTTAATAACCATTTTCCATGGAGAATATGAAATCTGAATCGTTCTGTATACACAACTTTTAATAACTTAAGGACAGACTAAAAATAATTCGCTGGAACAGAATTCTTGCTTCTAAAATTAAGCTCTTTCTAGAATCCAAATTATCTCTAAAAATTCCCAAATTTATATATGTTATATAGAAAGAAGTTCTGAACAAATTTTGTGAAAGAAGTTTGTTCAAAATCGGCCTAGAAAAGTTTATAGAAAATCGAGAAAGTGTGAATATCACCGAAATATCCATTCTGGACAGTTTTACACGGTCCGAAAATTAGGCTATCGTACTACTCATTTCAAATACAAAAATTCTGAAATTAAAGTATGTGAAACTTCAAGATGTTTGGAGAAACTTTGAAGTAGGAAGTGTTTGGAAATTCGGATCACAAAAGTCACCACAAAAATAACAAAACGAAAGGGGTACAGAGTATTCGAATCTAGTTTTCCAGAACAAGGGTAAAATTTACTCCGATTGGAAAACTATCAAACTTAAACTATAGTCATTTCCCAGGGATTGAAATTGAGGATGTTATAAAATATGTCACAATGGGCATAGTTTGGGATTTTTTGTGACCTTTTATGTATATTTTAACATAAAAAACTTTTAAAACATTTAATATTTATAAAATTTTCTTTTTGTTGTGTATACTAGAAAGATTTCTTATCATTTGTCTTTTATATACCTAAACATATAATGGGATGATCGAAACAAAAAAAGCTATTCAAAGATTTTCCAAAAAAAAAATCATAGTTACATTCCCCAACATGAAAGTTTAAATGATGCAATGTAATGGGATCAAAGCTTTGATTCAAGTGAGATTTATTTTAAATGCTAGTGAAAGTTTAATATCATTCATGGACTATACATGTAAAAAATATGATGCCTCGATGTGCATAACTTTTTCACAGCAATTTTTTAATGTGTTTCTAGATACTTCTATAGCGACTTAGATGCACTGTGTATAAGTGTCTTACCAATAGTAAGGAAAAAAGGAAAATTGTTTGATATAATAAATAAGGAGCCTTAATATTTTTTTTAGTCTAGTGAAATTTAAAAATGGAATGAATTCACCAGTAAAGTGATCTTTTGAGATAGGAGGGACTAAAAATATACAAGTTGTTATAAGAGCAATGATAAACAAGTGACTGGTTTTTATTTCCTAAATAACAATAAGTTCAAATTTGAGAAAAGATCATAAAAAGAAAATAACTAAGTTAAAGGGAACTGTGTAACTATGGAAACTATTAAGGCATGTTTTGTCTACCTAATAAGAAATGGGTGGATTTAGTCATATATGGGGTCGACACAGCCCCACTTAAGTATTTTATGATTTAGCTCTTTGATTTTATAAAACAAGCATTGTATTCCTACTTCAAACAAACTAGATTGCCAAGTCTCTTGTCACAGTTTGCTCAAACAAAGATAGGCCTTGAAAGATGGTAAACCAACAAGGCCCATTTTGGTGTCGATGGCTTCCCTCGTATTGCTTTGCGTTGTGTGTGAAGCTGCCAAACCCGATAGTGTGTTTAAGCATTTCACAGTTGTAATCACTAACAATTTTCCTCGAGGGTGGACTCTCACAATCCACTGCAAATCCAAGAATGACAACTCAGCTTCCATCCGCTTGTTCCTGGTTCGGTTGGATCCTTTGAATTTCGATCCAACATGTTGATAAGAAACGCTCTCTTTTTTCATAGCTTTTAGGGCATGTTTTAGTAATGTTTCTGTTTCTTTATTTTTCTGTTCTTTTATTCCCCGGAATAAAAAAATAACAAAAATCCGTTTAGTAACGTCAGTTAGTTTTTTTGTTTCCTGGAGCAGAAAAATGATCAAAAAATAGATTTGGAACAGAAATGAGAAGTAAAAAAAATCTACTTTTCTATTTCTATAACAAAAAGAAAAACAATAGAGAAATAAGATAAGCTCTTTTTTTTTCACAAGATATTCTCATATTAAACCCTAAACCCCCAATCCTAAACGCTAAACCCCAAAACCCTAAACCTTAACCCTCAAAACTCAAACCCCAAAGCCTTAAACCCCAATACCCAAACCCTAAAACCCATAACCCTAAAATCGAAAACCCTAAACCCTAAGCCCAAATCCTAAACCCAAACCTGAAATTCGAAACACAAAACCCTAAACCCTGAACTCCAAACGCAAAACCCTAAACCCTAAAATCATAATTCCAAACCTTAAATCCTAAAGTGCTAAACTGCAAAATCCTAAACTATCACGTCCCTAACCCTAATGGGCTCGCGACACCCCCTTCGACGGTCGTAATGAACATGACATCCCAGGACGCGTCGTCGATCCAAACAAACTACACAAGCAGAAGCGAAATAAAACAACCCAGATAATAAAATATGACAAAGGGATAGAACAAACGTAATTTAATAAACACATAACATTAACTTGAATTCACAACGTTCATACGTTAGGCCACTAGGGTTAAATCCACCTTCGTCGTCAAAAGGGAACATGTGGCTGGGTAGACTACTGACACACAAAATGAGACTCTACCAAAAAGGCCTCTTGGCCCTACTCCTAAATGTCTCTTAGGTGCCAAATTCGGATAAGACCCTGAGGATTCTGACTCTGAGTCCGAGTCAATCTCGATCGGGTTCTCCTCCTACTCTCCTTGCTCGACCGCCATGGGCTTCTCTTCGGGCTCAGGCTCCTGTGCTAGCTCGGGTTCAGGCTCAAGGACAGGTGTCGATACTGGACTGGGGTTCACAGGAGGACTGTCGAGATCTGACACCTCGCCGTCGAGAGCGAACTTGTCCCAGGGCTCCCAATTAACCGCATTCTCATTGGTGTGCCGCAACCCTTCAAAACCTCGGATTGGCCCTGAATTCTCCAACCCGACCCTATGGGTCTATGCCAAGTAGTCGTGGCGCTCCAACTCATCTCGTCTCACATCTATCCAAACATAAGTGCGATGCCTAATATATGCCTCGCTCGGGTTCAGACCCGGGTTCAGACCCGGGTACTTATTGTCCTCATGCACCATATGCTTAGGGACCCCAACATGCCTAGGTGACGCCATACTCAAGGGCGGGGATCTAAAAATGGTTATATAATAACCGTGAGAACAAGTTTTAATAAGCAACACCCTATACCCCACTTAGGCTAATGCGTACCCAGACAAGTCTAACATGCGAACCACCAAACAACATAACCAATTTCACACGACAAGCTTACCTCGCCTCGAATCACAAGTCAACCCTGCATATTAGTCTAAACATGACAATGCAAGAATAGTTCACCACCATATCACAATCACCCGGCACACACATTTCCACTTGCATTCAACCGATCCAACCAAGCAACTACACATACATTTAGGCAATCCAATCAATCACATCATACACATGTGTCGAACCAACTTTCCTCTCACGGACCACCGTCAACACATCCCAAGCCATACTGTTCAATCAATTCCAGTGGTCGCCGTCAACATGTCCCAAGCCACAATATTCAAGTAATTCCAATGACCGATGTAAACATGTCCCGGTCCAACACACCTTTAACGGGCCACCATCAACACATCTCAAGCCCGCATCCAATTGGCACATTGGCTATTCATGCCTTCACACAGACCGCCGTCAACACGTCCCAAGTCTGTAGCCCTCCGATCGATCCGGGCTTAAAATCGACATGCAAACACACGCTATTCAATTCAATCAATTTCACGCCAGTTGTATCAAACAACCCATGTTCACAACTCAGCCCAATTCACAATTTACCATCTCAATCTGCAAACCCGACGTTTAAGTCGGCCCTGCACAATTACCCGAATCAAGCATAATATTTAATCCAATTCAAATAGCACAATTATAATATAATATAATTAAATTAAAACATGCCCTAGCCGTTCTAAATCCGAGACAAGTCTATAAAATACCCAAAATACTAAGTAGGGTTTAGGAAGTCACTTACCTAAGTTTGGCCCAGGAAAAGTTGGCTCGGGCCTAAAATGGCCTGGGTGAATAGTGCGGACTAGGCATATGCGCGGGCATAGGCGCAGGCGCGAGCACAAGTAAGGGGCATGGGCGTAGGCACAGGAAAGGGGCACGGGCGTGGGCACAGGCGCGGGCACAAGCGCAGGCGCGAGCATGGGCACGGGCACGGCGATGGGCGCGCGGCTTGGTCGCGTGGGCGACGAGTCGGCCACGACCTGGGCTGGCTGGCCAGGGCGGCGACCAGCGGTGGCGGCGACGGCGGCACGGCGGTGGCGAGCTGAAAGGGGGATAGGTCAGCCGGGGGTGAGAGAGAGAGAGAGAGAGAGAGAGAGAGAGAGAGAGAGAGAGAGAGAGAGAGAGAGATCGGGCCTAAGGGAGAGGGGTGAACCGGCGGCGACGAAACGGCACGGCGACCTCGCGACGGCGACGGGCATGCTGGCCGAACAGGCGGGCGGCGAGCTGACGATGGCGACGGCGGCAAACGGCGGAAAGCAAAAGGGAAGGAGAGGAAGTTGGTTGAGGCAGGTGGTGCGGCTGGGGGGCGTTTGGCGGTGACGACAGCGATGCTCAGGCGTCGGGACGTTGCTAGGGAGCTGGCCGGACGACTGGACGACAGCTGGTGTCACATCCCGATTTTTGGGGCTTGGGAAGCCGTAGGTAAATGGTAATATCCTCAATTTCAGTCCCTGGGGAATGGCTATGAGTTAAGTTTGGCGGTTTTCCAATCAGAACTGAATTGTTTTCTCTTGTTTTGGAAAACCTAGTTTTCGGATCATTTGTACCCTTTCGTTTTGTTATTTTTGGGGAGACATTTGTGATCCGAAATTCTAAATGATTTCTTCTGAAAAGTTGTTCCAAACATGAGTGGTACGATGTCGTGATTTAATTTCAGAATTGTTGGAGTTAATATGAGTGGTACAATGGCCTGATTTTCAGACTGTGTGAAACTGCCCGGAATGGGAATTTCGGTGATGTTTACACCGTCTTTATTTTCTACGAGCTTTTCTGGGTGTAATTTGGGAAATGTTTCCTTCATGAAAGTTGTTGAGAACTTCCTTTTCTATAACGTGTGTAAATTTGGGAATTTTCTGAGATGATTTGGATACTGGACAGAGCTTATTTTGAGAAATAAAAATGCTGTTCCAGTAAGCTGTTTTTAGTCTGTTTTTGAATGACTCAAAATGGTATTTACAGAGAGAATTAGATTTTGTGTTCTTCACGGAAAATGTTTATTAAGGTCTTGTTTATGACATATCCGAATTTGAGAATTTTCAGAGTTTATTTACTATGATTTCAAGTCCGATTTCGTGAACAGTGCAAAACTGTCCGGTTTCTCCAGATTTCAAAGATTTAGCATTTTCTATATGATAAAGTTGGAATTTGGACTTGGTGTATTGGATGATTTAAAGTACACGTTCCAAGCTTTCAAATGAGATATTTTATGCCTTGATCGGAGGTCGGATCAGGGGAAAACGAAATTTGGGAATAAATAGCCAAGAGTGAAGCTTGTTGAAGAAGCTTAATTAATGGCTTGCATTTATGATTCTTGACTTTGATGGCCTTCATGATGGCTTGTGAGGTAAGCGCTTACCTCATTGCCCTGATGACCTAAGCGCTTACCTCATCCTTTTCTTTGGCCCCAAGCTTCCCCTCCCTATATATAGAGAAGGCCATTCGGCCAAAGAGAGAGGGAGGGAGAGAGAGAAAGAAAAGCCGTGAGGGAGGGAGAGAGAGAGAGAGAGAAGACCAAAGTTGGCTTCTTCATCATTTTAGTCCATTAATAGCCATTAATAGCATTAATTACAAGTCATCATGACTTTTGACTATTGAGCGCATTCACACTTGGCTTCTTTTCCAAGCTTATTTGTCTATAAGAAGCTAGAAGCCTCACATGAAACTTCCCCACCCTCTCCTCCTCTCTCACGCCATCCCCCAATCTCACGCCAACATCTTCTTCTTCTTCCCTTGTTCTTATTTTCTCACTTTAGCCGAGAAAGTCACGTCCGCATCAACCCCGAACCGGCCCGTGTTCCTACTTGTTCCCATCCAAGAGCCACGGTTTGGCCGTGGTAGGCCTCGTCTTGGTCGGCCAAGCAAGAAGGAAGCAAGGAGAAGGCCCGCAATTTCTCGAGCTCACCCGTCTCGACCTCGTTCTCTAAGTTTTGTTTGTTGTTGTGTAAGTGAATTCCCTAATATCGAAAAAGGATGTTGAGATACATTGTGACGTGGTTTGCTTGGACCGTTTCTCGGTCGTTTGGTTGGTCGTGGTTGGTTCATTTCTCAATTTGATCATGTTTTGTGTTTGATGTTGTTTTGAGATAGAACCGAGCTGTGGTTTGTAACGTGTGCACGATGTAGCCGTGCTTGATGTTCTCTTGTTGAACTTTGCTATTGATCTGCCATTGATGCGGGTGCGGTAAGGGCCGACTTATGTTAACGGCGATCGATATATCCTCGCTTGATATTAGTGTTTTCACTTGCTGAGTCGCCCCGACTCATCCCCCGTTTTTCCCACCCTCAGGTACATAGGCTGGTCGAATGGACAGCAGCGACAGGGGGAGTTTGAGCCATGTTAGCGTTCGGGGAAAGCGAGGACCGAGAAGCAGTAATGGGCTTAGGACACCCAAGCCATGATGTTTATTGTATAAATGGATAAAGTTCGATAAGTTGGCTTGTAAATATATTTGCGTGTCCTGTAAAAACATAAGGTTTGCTCATGATGCTGTTGTCTATATCCCGCTGGTTGTGCTTTTTATCGTGATCGTCCCGAGTATGCTTCCGCGTGTGTGTAAATAAAGATAATAATGAACGGGACGTCACGTTAATGGCCCCGAGGTAGGGGGTGTGACAGATGGGACTCGCCGGACGCGGCGGCGAGCTGAGCTCGCGTGCTCGAGAGGGGAGGAAGGCAGCGTCGGGCGGAGCTGCCAAGCGACGCGGCGGCGCTGCGAAGGCGCGAGGAAGATGGCAGCGTCGGTAGCTGGTGGAGCGGCGGTCAAGTGGAGGCAAGGGGGCGATCGAGCGGCGGCTGCGTAGGCGGGGAGGAGCTACGGTAGACAGGAGTCGGGGGAGGGGGAGAGTGACCAGGTGGCAGGGACGGCCGACTGGACTACAGGCGGCTAGTCGGGCGACAGTGCAACCCGATTAGGCTACGGTGGCGCGAGGCGGACAGTGGGGCGATCAGTGGCGATTGCGATTGGGCGAGCAGATGCACGAGCAGGGCCAGTCGGGCGAAGGAAGAAGAAGAAGAAGAAGAAGGGAAAAGAAGGAGAGAGGTGAGAGAATGTGTCAGGGGGGGTAGGTCTGTATGGGTGTGGGCTGAGGAGACGTCTGTATGGGGAAGACGTGCGCGGCGAGAGGGGGGAAAGAGAAAGAGAGAGAGAGAGAGAGAGAGAGAGAGAGAGAGAGGAAGAGGGAGGGGCAAACGCAATGAGGTGAGAGAAAGCGTGTGCGGCGGAGGAGAGAGGAGAGAGAATAAAAAGCTAATTTTTTTTTTGTTTTTGAGTGCGATCCAACAGACACGGTTCAAATTAAAAATCGATCTTTTTTGTTTTTGAGTGCGATCCAACAGACACGGTTCAAATTAAAAATCGATCTAACGGTCACGATTCAAATTCGAAAAATGATCTAATAGTTCACAAAAAACCCCCAAATAATAATATAGGACAAATGACTAAAATAAAATAACTCAAAACACACTACAAGGGAGGTATACTAGTCCAAATTCGCACTTGTTCAAAAATTCACTTTCTCACTATTCCTGACAATCTCGACGCTGGCCACAATAATATTGACACCATCCAATTTATTTCGCCCGAAACTCCCGAAAATCGATTGTCAAGTTCGGGGTCTAAATAACGTCCAAATTCGATTGAGTGCGATTCTAGCAAAATCTCTATTTTAAAAACAAGAATCCGAGAGTGATCATTTCCCGGGCGAGATTCTATTATAAGCGCACTGACGAATTACACGTTTTGTAAATTTCAAAAATGGATCAAAATTCGGAATGTCACAACTCTTCCCCCCTTACAAAAATTTCGTCCTCGAAATTTACAATTCAACCCAACTATTCAAACAAATGGGGATATTGGTATCGCATCAACTCTTCAGTTTCCCACGTTGCACCTTCGATCCTATGGTGCTCCCAAATTACTTTGGCCATCGAAATTTTCTTGTTCCGCAACACTCTTTCTATTCTGTCCTCGATCCAAACTGGCTTTTCCACGTACGACACCCTGTCGTCCACGTCTATTTCTTCATAGCTTAGCACATGGGTCGGGTCCGGTTCGTACTTCCTCAACATAGACACGTGGAACACATTATGAATATGAGATAAATTTAGCGGTAATGCGAGACGATAAGCCAAGGTGCCTATTGTCTCTAAGACCTCAAATGAGTCCACGTACCTCGGGCTCAATTTTCCTTTCTTACCAAACCACGACAATCCTCTCATCGGTGACACCTTGAGGAATACGTGGTTCCATACTTGAAACTCCAAAGGCCTACGTATCCGGTTTGCATAATTCTTTTGGCGGCTTTGCGCGGTTTTGAGTCTGTCCCAGATAACCTTGACTGTCTCAATTGACTGTTGCACTAACTCTGGACCCGTAATGCTCCTCTCACCAACTTCATCCTAACAAACCGGTGTTCTACAGGCTCTACCGTACAATACTTCAAACGGTGCCATTTTGATACTCTGCTGATAGCTATTGTTGTAGGCGAATTCAACCATATGCAACTGTTCCTCCAGCCACCCTTAAAATCCAAAACATAGGCTCGCAGCATGTCCTCTAAAGTCTGAATCGTCCTCTCAGACTGGCCATTCGTCTGGGGATGATAGGCTGTACTAAACTGTAACTTCGTTCCTAATGCCGTATGAAGACTTTTCCAAAAGGCGGCAGTAAATTTAAGATCATGGTTCGAAGTAATCGTCACTGGTACTTCATGGAGATGGACTATATGTCGCACATACAAATCGGCATACCTTTCCAAGGCGAAATCCTTTCGCACCGGTAGAAAAATGTGCTGACTTTGTCAACCGATCAACTATTACCCAAATCGAATCATGGCCTCTTTGACTTCTCGGTAATCCCATTACAAAGTCTATCGTGATGTGTTCCCATTTCCACTCGGGAATTTTCAATGGCTACAACATTCCACCCGGCTTGCAATGCTGCGCCTTCACTTGTTGGCACGTTAAGCACTTAGCCACATGCTTGGCCACGTTCACTTTTATGTCGTTCCACCAATAATGCTGCCGTAAATTCTGATACATCTTCGTACTTTCCGGATGAATACTGTAAGTGCTACGGTGTGCTTTAGACAAAATCTCTTCTTTCAGTTCTGCATCACTGGGTACACATAACTGTCCACGGAACTTTAAAATCCCATCCTCGGATACTTGAAAATCCGATTTCCTTTTTGTAGCATCCATATTCAAAATCTTATGAATCTCCGAATTCGTCAATTGTAGAGTCTTAATCTTAGTCTGTATTTCCAGTTCAATCTTCAATGCGGCAAGCAGACTCGAGACATGACTTACTTTAAACTTAAATTCCGAGTCTCGGACTCTCTCCAATAGAGTCCATTCCTTGACCATCATATGCGCAATGCTTGATTTCCAGCTCAGTGCATCCGCTACCTTATTAGCTTTTCCAGGATGATACATTATATCGCAATCATAGTCCTTAAGGAGTTCCATCCAACGATGCTATCTCATAGTTTATTCCTTTTGGGAGAGCAAGTACCTTAGACTTTGATGGTCCGTATAAATTTGAAATTTCTCCTCACACAGGTAGTGTCTCCAAATCTTAAGAGCGAAAATAATCGCAGCTAATTTCAAGTCATGCGTTAGATAATTCTGCTCATGTGGCCTCAATTGCCGCGATGCGTATGCCACTACTTTACCGTGTTGCATTAACACGTATCCCAATTCCCTTAACGAAGCGTCACTGTAAATCTCATATTCTCCCGGACCTGATGGAATTGTTAATACTGACGCGGTTGTCAACCTCTGTTTTAATTCTTGAAAACTCCTTTCGCACTTATCCGTCCATTCAAACCTCGTCTCCTTCTTCAGTAACCGCGTCAATGGCATCACTAATACCGAAAATTTTTCCACGAAGCGTCTGTAATACCTTGCTAAATCTAAAAAGCTCCGAACCTTGGTTACTGTTGTTGACCTTGGCCAATTCATGATGGCTTCAATTTTTGCCGGATCTACTGCAATTCCTTCTCCGGATACTACATGTCCTAAGAATGTCACTCGATGAAACCAAAATTCGCACTTACTGAACTTAGCATAGAGCGCATGTTCCCTTAGGGTCTGTAGAACCTTTTCCAAATGTACCTCGTGCTCGGCGGAACTTTTCGAGTACACCAAAATATCATCTATAAACACGATCACGAACTGATCCAAAAATTCCTTGAACACCCGATTCATTAAATCCATAAAAGCTGCATGGGCGTTTGTCAGTCCAAACGGCATCACCGTAAACTCATAGTGCCTATATCTTGTCCTAAATGCCGACTTCGATACGTCCTCCTTCTTGATCCTCAATTGATGATAGCCGGTCCTCAGATCGATCTTAGAAAACACTGACGCCCCTTGCAACTGGTCAAATAGGTCATCAATCCTTGGTAATGAGTACTTATTCTTAATGGTCACCTCGTTCAGTTGTTTGTAGTCAATGCACAATCTCAATGATCCATCCTTTTTCCTTACGAATAATACTGGCGCTCCCCATAGAGACGCACTAGGACGAATGAAGCTTTTATCTAATAACTCTTGCATTTGGACTTTCAATTCTTTCAATTCCGACAGTGACATCCTATAGGGTGTTTTTGAGATCGGTTCCGTCCTTGGGGCTAACTCAATCGCGAACTCCACTTCTCTCTCAGGTGGCAGTCCCAGTAATTCCTGAGGAAAGACATCGGAAAAATTGCACACCACGGCTATGTCCTTTAGCCTCGGCTCTCCAGCCGTCGAATCAACTACATTTGCCAGAAATCCTTGGCATCCCTTATCTAAGAGCTTCGATACCTCGAACGACGAAATCCAAGGGATCGAGGTTCCTCCTCGGTTTCCCACAAACTCAAATCTAGGATGTCCAACCTGGTTAAATTGGATCACCCTTCTACTATAGTCCATAACAGCTTTCTGTTTGACTAGCCAGTCCATACCGATAATCACATCAAAGTCATGCATACATAATACTGCCAAATCTATCCTTCCTGCCCTATCGCCAATCACTATCTTACAATCGGGACATCCAAACGCAATCAGCACTTTATCATTTAGCAGAATAGTAACACATAGCATAACATCAAACGACTTTGGCTCAATCCCAGATAATTCAACGAACTGCTCAGAAATAAATGAATGCGACGCCCCCGAATCAAATAAGGCATAAGCAGCATGATCACAGAGAGAGATCGTACCTATGACTACACCCGGCACATCCTGCGCGTCCCTCCTTGCCATTGCATACACCCGTCCTTGGGCCGGCGGCCTACTCTGATTTGCCGGCTGGATAGCTCTAATTTGATTTCCATTTCGGGGCGGCGGCGGCGGTAGTGCAGGCGGCCCAGCTTGCCTTCTATTGGGGCAGTCCTTTATCTGATGGCCCCTTCCACTACACATAAAAAACGCTCCGCCCCTATTCGGGCAAGGTCCATTTTCACGTCTTTCTCCACATAACCTACACGGGGCGTTCTGATAACAGTTTGGCTTCCCAATATTCCTCCGAACTGACGGGACGAAGCGATTATTTCCCATCATGGGTCTTCTCCCAAATTGATGGTTGTCCTTAGTCGGGCATATCGTGATCCAGAAGCGGTAGCCCGATCGGTCTGATCTCGTTCGATTGCCTGAGCCCTTTCATAGATTTTGTTATAGCTTTTCAAGTTCAAAGAAATCATCTGACTACAAAGGTCCGGCTTCAGCCCATCCCGGAACCTCCTAGCCTTGTCCGTTGGATCCTCCACCATCCCGGGGGTAAATTTGGACAATCTGGCAAACTCGGTCCCATACTTATCCACTGACGATTGACCTTGTCGAAATCTCATAAACTTTGCCAGATTCTGCTCTCGAGTGTTTTCCGAGAAGTATTTATCATTGAAAGTCTCAGTGAAGACAGCCCAATTTGGAGCAATACCAGTGGGGAATACTTGACCCCTGGTGGCCCTCCACCAATCACTTACATTGTTCTGAAACTGGTAAACTGCTAGCGATACCTTCTCTTCCTCAATACACCCCAGCACCTCAAAAGTTTTCTCTAGCTCCTCTACCCATTTTGGTGCAGCCTCGGGATCACCTCTCTCATCAAACTTCGAGGGTTTCAACTTCAAAAACGGTTCTATTAGCTTGAACATTGGCTTGATCATATTTACTCGCATCATACCAGGATCTCCACCAATCACATTATTCTCCTGATTTCCATTATTCCCAATGATCTCACTGGCAGCTACAACAGCGACAGTAGCGCTCCTTTCCCCGATCTATTTACCCGATAATAATCCTGCTTCCTCAAGTACCCTCCACATTTCATCCAATCTAGGATCCCCCACAACTCCAACTTGCGGGGCTACACGACCTCGACCTCAACCTCAACCTCGACTGCTCATCTTACTGATTCTCACAAATGCTCACCTGTTAAATTCCACGTAGGAATTAGAAACCTAGGCCAACTATATCAGTCTAAGCCCTAGGCAGTGCATCGCAACACAATTCACTAAACAAGCAGCCATTCACAACATCACTCAATCACAACCAACAGGGTTTTGTGCACTTACCTCAAGTCCTGACGCACCTGCACCTCCTATATTATTGCATAATTTCAAGCAGCAACCACAATCACACTGTCTGGGTTACCATAGCACGAGAGTCTCCCTAACTGGCTATCTCAAAGTCATCGCTCCTTATCACTCCAGGTTTCAACCGTCTTGGATCGAGCTGACCTTACTCTGATACCAAATCAACCAGGGCATTGTCATGCCCCGAACCCCAACGGGCTCGCGACACCCCCTTCGACGGTCGTAATGAACGCGACGTCCCAGGACGTATCGTCGACCCAAATGAACTACACAAGCGGAAGCGAAATAAAACAACCCAAATAATAAAATATGACAAATGGATAGAACAAACGTAATTTAATAAACACATAACATTAACTTGAATTCACAACGTTCATGCATTAGGCCACTAGGGTTAAATCCACCTTCGTCATCAAAAGGGAACAGGTGGCTGGGTAGACTATTGACACGTAAAACGGGACTCTACCAAAAAGGCCTCCTGGCCCTACTCCTAAATGTCTCTACGGTGCTCAATCCGGATCGGACCCTGAGGATTCTGACTCTGAGTCCAAGTCAATCTCGATCGGGCTCTCCTCCTACTCTCCCTACTCGACCGCCACGGGCTTCTCTTCGGGCTCAGGCTCCAGTGCTAGCTCTGGTTCAGGCTCAGGGACAAGTGTCGGTACTGTACTGGGGTTCACCGGAGGACTGTCGGGATCTGACACCTCGCCGTCGGGAGCAAACTTGTCCTAGGGCTCCCAATTAACCGCATTCTCATTGGTGTGCTGCAACCCTTCAAAATCTTGGATTAGCCCTGAGTTCTCCAACCTGACCCTATGGGTCCACGCCAAGTAGCCGTGGCGCTCCAACTCATCTCGTCCCACATCTACCCAAACATAAGTGCGATGCCTAATATATACCTCGCTCGAGTTCAGACCCGGGTACTCGCTGTCCTCATGCATAGGGACCCCAAAATGCCTAGGTGGCGCCATACTCAAGGGCGGGGATCTGAAAATGGTTATATAATAACAGTGAGAACGAGTCTCAATAAGCAACACCCTATACCCCACTTAGGCTAATGCGTACCCAGACAAGTCTAACATGCGAACGACCAGACAATATAACCAATTTCACACGACAAGCTTACCTCGCCTCGAATCACGAGTCAACCCTGCATATTAGTCTAAACATGACAATGCAAGAATAGTTCACCACCATATCACAATCACCCGGCACACACATTTCCACTCGCATTTAACCGATCCAACCAAGCAACCACACGTACATTTAGCCAATCCAATCAATCACATCACATGCACGTATCGAACCAACTTTCCTCTCACGGACCACCGTCAACACGTTTCAAGTCCGGTCTCAGAGGCACACAAGCCACACAATTCGATCAATTCCAATGGCCGCCGTCAACACGTCCCAAGCCATACCGTTCAATCAATTCCAGCGGCCGCCGTCAACACGTCCCAAGCCACAATATTCAAGTAATTCTAATGACCGACATAAACACGTCTCGGTCCAACACACCTTTAACGGGCCACTGTCAACACATCTCAAGCCCGCATCCAATTGGCACATCGGCCATTCATGCCTTCACACGAACCACCGTCAATATGTCCCAAGTCTATAGCCCTCCAATCAATCCGGGCTTAAAATCGACAGGTAAGCACAAGCCATTCAATTTAATCAATTTCACGCCAGTTACATCAAACAACCCATGTTCACAACTCAGCCCAATTCACAATTCGCCACCTCAATCCACAAACCCGACGTTCAAGTTGGCCATGCACAATTACCCGAATCAAGCATAATATTTAATCCAATTCAAATAGAACAATTATAACATAATATAATTAAATTAAAACACGCCCTAGTCGTTCTAAACCCGAGACAAGTCTATAAAATACCCAAAATACTAGGTAGGGTTTAGGAAGTCACTTACCTAAATTTGGCTCGGGAAAAGTCGGCTCGGGCCTAAAATGGCCCGGGTGAACAGTGTGGACTAGGCACACTCGCGGGCACGGGCGCAGGTGCCGGCGCGAGCAAGGGGCACGGGCACTGGCACGGGCGCGGGCACGGCAGCGATGGCGAACGACGAAAAGTAAAAGGGAAGGAGATGAAGTTGGTTGAGGCGAGTGGTGCGGCTGGGGGGCGCTCGGTGGCGACGACAGCGACGCTCAGGTGTCAGGACAGCGCTGGGGAGCTCGTCAGACGACTGGACAATGGTTGGGACTCGCCGAACGCGGTGGTGAGCCGAGCTCGCGCGTTCGGGAGGGGAGGAAGGCAGTGTCGGGTGGAGCTGCCAAGCGATGCAATGGTGCGGTGAAGGCACGAGGAAGACAGCGGCGTCGGCGGTCGGTGGAGCGGCGGTCAAGTGGAGGCAGGGGGTGGTCGAGCGGCGATTGCAGAGGTAGGGAGGAGCTGCGGTGGACGGGAGTCGGGGGAGGGGGACAGTGACTAGATGGCGGGAGTGGTTGACAGGACTGCAAGCGGCTGGTCGAGCGGCGGTGCAGCCCGGTCGGGCTATGGCGGCATGAGACAGACGACGTGGCAATCAGTGGCGGTTGCAGTCGGGCAAGCAGACGCATGAGCAGGACCAGTTGGGCGAAGGAAGAAGAAGGAGAAGAAGAAGAAGGGAAAAGAAGGAGAGAGGAGAGAGAGTGTGTCAGGGGGGTAGGTCTGCATGGGTGTGGGCTGAGGGGACATCTACATGGGGAAGACGTGCGCGGCCAGAGGGGGGAGAGAGAGAGAGAGAGAGAGAGAGGAAGAGGGAGGGGCAGACGCAATGAGGAGAGAGAGAGAACGTGCGCGGTGGAGGAGAGAGGAGAGAGAACAAAAAGCTAATTTTTTTTTTGTTTTCGAGCGTAATCCAACGGACACGGTTTAAATTAAAACTCGATCTAACGGTCACGATTCAAATTCGGAAAACGATCTAACAGTTCACGAAAAACCCCAAATAATAATATAGGACAAATGGCCAAAATAAAATAACTCAAAACATACTACGAGGGAGGTCTACTAGTCCAAATTCGCACCCGGTCAAAAATTCACTTTCTCACTATTCCTGATAATCTCGACGCTAGCCACAATAATATCGACACCGTCTAATTTATTTCGCCCCGAAACTCCCGAAAATTGATTGTCAAGTTCAGGGTCTAAATAATAGCCAAATTCGATTGAGTGCGATTCTAGCAAAATTTCTATTTTAAAAACAAGAACTCAAGAGTGATCAGTTCCCGAGCGAGATTCTATTATAAGCGTACTGACGAATTACACATTTTATAAAATCCCAAAAATGAGTCAAAATTCGGAATGTCACATAAACCCTAAGCGTAAACCCTAAAGCCTAAATCCCAAACCCTAATACCCAAAAGCCAAATCCCTAAAACCCTAAACCACTAAACCCCAAACCCTTAAACCTGAAATCTGAAACACTAAACCCAAAATCCCAAACCTGAAACTCTAAAACTTAAACCCTAAATCCTAAAGTCAAAAACCTAAAACCCCAAACCCTAAACCTCAAAATTGAAATCCTAAAATCCTACATCCTAAACTACAATTTCCTCGACCACCACCCGGTATTTGCTTTGTCTATAATGAGTAATTTTTTTTATGATTGTATTAAGGTCATCCAATTCTATATCATAACATATTATTATTATATTTCTAGTACAATTTTATCCAAACATGAATTGTTTTTTTTTGTAAGTAATCCAAACATGAATTGTTAAGTCTCATAAACTGTAATTTCCTCGACCACCGCCCGGTATCTGGTTTGTGAGTGATTTTCTTTATGATTGTATTAAGGTCATCCAATTCTATATCATAATGTATTCTTATTCTATTTCTAGTCCAATTTTATCCAAACATGAATTATTGAGTCTCCACCAATAATTTTATAATTAAATGAAAAAATTGGGAGCATAAATTTTTAGTGTTCGACCAAACGCATTTATATTCTTTTTCTACTCCAGGAATAGAAATTTTGTGAAGTTATTAAATGCGTTTTTTTTTTCAGAAACTCGTCTAGAGAACATAAATAGAAAAACTATTTTTGAATAGAAATTGTTTCTAGGAACAAAAATGTTACTAAATAGATCCTTAGTGAACAAGTCAATTTCTACTTCGATGTTTATCTAGAAGCGAGAGATTATAATTGATGCAGTCGTGAAGATCTTGGTCTTCATCATAGATATCAAAGTAGCGCAATTGACCCCGCCATTAGAAGCTACAGAATAACAAAGTGTTGAGGAAAACGGCATTTGGTCGGAATTGAAAGGACTACGACGAATTGGGGGTGATCATCTGGACGACGAGGTCGTCATCCTTGGATATGCAATGGATGGTCAGATCCACCCTGCCGGGCAAACCGTTGGTGATCTCAACGGTAGCCTTGGCATGGTCGAAAAGGTTTGACTAAAGAGCACGTGTTGAGAGTTTACGAGAGGTATTTAGGGAGGTATTTTGGTCGGATGCTTGTTTAGTTAAGTGAAAAGGTTCCTACTCAGCATTTGTTGATTTTTGAGTAAGTAAATAGCGTATTAGTCAGTAAAATAAAAAAGTCAAAAGATTTTTTTCTTTTTGGATAATTATGGTAAGGATAGATTTTATTTCTCATTTTGTTGAATGAGGAGGAGAAGTTCTGTCCTCAAATTTATTTATTTTCCTTTTTTTTAGGTGTTTTTTTTATTTCAATGTAAGATATAGTTGTCATAATTAAGAATGTCACATTTTTTGTATTTTTCATTAGGGGTATACCGTGGACATTAATTACCCAAAAAGTCATAACTCTATTATCCGGATATTAATTCAACTCTAAACTTTTCAATTTGGCCAATGAAGTACTAAACCTTTTGAAGATTTTCCAATATAGTGAGTTTATGCTAGAAATCACTGACATGGTAGTTCAATTAATGCTAGTCATCTTACGTGACACGGTCGGCTATGACAAGGACCATCGGCAAAACAATGCCCTTTTATGGCCTTTTTTATTTTTATTTTTTATTTAATTTTTTTCCCTTTCCACACCGGTGTTTATCTTCTCCCATTACAAATTCCTCCACACGTAATTTTAACTTGTCACAAACTTCAGCGTCCAGTTTCGTCACTTCAATTTATGGCTAGCAAATTTCACACAAAGAGAGAGAGATCGATGGTAGCAGATGAACGGTTTGATGGTGGGCAGATGTTGAGATCTAGTTGGTGTCGTACCGCGCTTTTTTGGGGCTTTCGGGATTTGCACACTAAGGAGGTGTTTCCGTGTAAGGGTCTCTACCAGACCATACCTCACGTGATAGCGGATGGTAATTTCCTATTTAGTCTAAGTTTTTGATTTTGGAGTCGCCACTAATCATTTTTGGTAGGTAGACTAGAAACCTAATTGAGGTATGAGAGAAATACCGTGATTCTACGAACCAGAGATTCTGAGTACGGGGACTTGGTTACGTAATTGATCCTAAATCAAGATCCCTAACGCCTTTTTGGTACCTAAGAACGATACGATATCTAGTTGGGTGACACCTTTTGACTTATGTTATAGGCGAGACGAGTAAGTGATCCGTGAGGACACAATTTAGGGATAGAATCCCAAGTCTGTCCTCGCCCTGTACATCACCCAACATTATAAATAAAAAGAGACGAGTTTCCTAAAAAGGATAATAACTTTCGCTAGGATATTAAGAAAATGAATTTAGTAAGTGATGTGATTAGTATTAGTAAGGGGCAAGCCTAGGATGTTACACCCATGCTTTACTACATGGTTTGTAAATGAGTGCTTCATTTATTTCGCGAGAAATAAATTATTTTTATAATATTTTCAAAGAAAATGATTGCTTAAATCAATTGACATCATTAATCAATTGAAAATGTTTTTACTATCGAAAACGATTTATGTCTAAACATTTTTGTGGACGATGAAAATATTTTTTATTCTTTTATTTTTGTAAACGAAACGAGTGATCGTTTTTAAGAAGATATATTCCGATCATTTATTTTTCAAGAAATAAACGGAGCCTAATTCTCATGGCAATTTCCATCTTTTGGTTGAAATAGCTTTTTTCTTTCTCCATTCCAGCTGTCGTCTAAACAGAACAATGAAAATAAATTGAAACAAAGACCTTCAAGTAAATAAAAAAAGGGTTAATTGCTGAAAATCCTCCTAAACTTTGACATCAATCAATCCTAAATGGTCTCTTAAAAATGAAAATCAATCAAAATATCCAAACCCTAATGAAGCTCTAGGAGCTTATTCATTTTATGATTTGCATTTTTTAGGGTTTTAGGGTTTTTTAGGGGTTATAACCCCTGAATTTGAGATTTTCTAAAAATATCACTTGGGTGCTTCCAAAAATTCAAATTTCACTTCCTAAGGTTGGCCACAATGTTTTTGGACCATTTTGTGAATTTTTAAAAATTTTGAAATTTTTTATTTTTTTTTCGAAAATTTCATTAACCGGGAATTGATTTTTATGATTTTCTGAAAATTTTTATGAATTTTCCAATTTTTTTGTGAATTTCCTATTTTTCTAAAAATTTTTCTGATTTTCCATAAAAAATTGAATTTTTTTTATTTTTTTGAATTTTTAATTAGTTTTTTATGAAATTTTTATTTTTTAGATTTTTTTAATTATTTTTTAAAATTTCCCTCCAAGAAATGAATCGGATCGACCCAATTCGACTTGACTGAACCGGGCGTCGCCGGTTGTCGATCGTCTTCTCCGGTGAGCTCATAGCCAAAAATAGCGCCGTTTTGATCATTTTTCTCTTTGGCATTTTGTCAAACATTTGGTATACACAATGTCTAGTTTAATGTTTTTAAGGCCGTGATTTCGGATCAGGATCCGACGACCTTCTGGTGTGATTCCGGCCATGATTTTGGATTCTACATTGAAACTATATCATCTACTATCAAACTAAACCAATTGATTGGTTGTCGGACCATCACCAACCGGCGAAAACCTCGCTGGAAAATGCTAATTTGTTGCCAACCTAAATCATGCTCATCAAAACTCAAAATCCCTATTTTACTCGCCTTAATCATCTAGTTCAGTTCAAATCAAGGACAAAAACATCAAACAATGTCAAGGAAGCTAACTTGAATGGCCCTACGGCCACGGCAATGCTCTGGTGAGGACCTCCGAGCTCCAGCGAGATGGTTCATGGGGGTGGCTGACTCGATTTATGTGTTTTTAATGTCCAAAATGCAATCAAACAATACCAAAAATGATTAGAAACTAGTTCTGAACATCAAAATGCCAAAATGAAATCACATAAACATTCATATTAGGATTGGAATTGAATTCTGGAAAATTTTGAAAAAAATAACTATAAGCCAACTTTACCTTCTTCGTTCGATGATCAAGAGGAATTGCTGAACTGATCCGCGCTTCTAGAGTTATTCTTTGACACTTAATCTTCACCCTAGTAGCTTCAGATTCACCGGAGTATCTCTCGGCACGCCGGATGAAGCTCGTTTTCAGGGCTTCGCGATTAGTTTGTCTGACTGAAATGACTAGGGGAGAGTTGCGGTGTATCCACGATTCACCGGTGCTTCGCTGTCCACGGCGGCACCGGAGACCCGTGAGGGGACTCTCGACCCTCTCTCTCTAGATCATTCTGTTTGATTTCGCTCCTTTTCTCTCTCTCTCCCCCTTTCTCGCATTTCACCAAACACCTCTCCTCTCAATCTTTAGTTTTTTTTAGCTTTTTATTGATAAAAAATCCTGCCCAAATTCGGTTAGAACCGATCTTGAATTGGTTAGACCAAATAACCAATGACAACTAGTAATTATCCAGCTATTAAATCAGTATTTCGCACGTTTTTGTGGTAGGATTAAGGCTGGTGAAGTCACGGGCTTGAATGGAATTTTCTAGGTTTTGAACGTTCTATGGCGAACCAGGTGAAGAAGATGGGTTGTCGGGTCGGGTCGGGTGGACCTGGTCGACCCGACAGGTCCAGTTTTGATTAAAAACTCAAATTGAGCTCAATTTCGACCGACTTTTTCAAATTAAACCTCAAAATTGAACTCCCCATCACATTTTGAACCTAAATATGTGTTTTTCCCCAATTTTTGTGATAATCATGTCCAAGATTTTCACATTTTTGTATTCGGGTTAATAGGATTTTATTCAATTTGATATCCTAATGACCTGATTAGGAAAAATTGATGTAAAGATTGAATTACTCACATCTGATTAACCCTAGAAATGATGGTCTCATGATTTGACAATTTTATATTGGGCACGGTTCCCAATTTGGATTCAAAATTCTTAATTTTCAATTGAATTTTGGGGTTTTCTGATTTCTTTAATAAATTGTGCAATTGGATCAACCATTATGTAATTCAAGATCCCAGAATCATTTGTTGTGAAGACACTATAACTTAAAAATGACTAGAAAAGATTAAATTGCATTTTTGATTCAATTCGGGTTTAATTTTGCCCAATTTTGGGAAAAACACATACCTGATCAAAATTTTTTAAAATTGATGATGTATTCATGAAAGTGGATTTAAAATAAGACTAATGACTATTTTTATGGAATTTTCTGATTTCATTTACTATTTTTCTTGATTTTATCACTTATTTTGACTAAAAGAAATTAAGGAAAAATGCAGGAAAATGCTAAAAAATTATTTTTTTGGTTTAGAAATAGGTTTCTAGGCTTGGACAAGATTTCTAGTCTTAATTTTCAGACTTTTGAAAATATAAAAAAAAATGAGCTAAAAATCAGGTGTCAATAGCTGGACGATGCACTGTCACCGCTAGTGCTTTGACAACTTTATTGAGGCCTCCCCCCATAGCAAATGGCTCCAAACCACAAATATCAGCCAGGTTTCGCTTTTAAAAACCCCTTCCAAGACCAGCTCAAGAGAGGATGGACATTACACTAATTTAACTTGCGGATTTTCGAAATATGAGGAAAACCTAGGCTTACATGGAAAGAGGGATTGACGATGAGTAACTTACTATTGGAAAGAGTCAAGGTAGATCAAGATCTGTGTGTAGAAATTGCAAATAAAATCAAGGGGTTAATTCCAAAAAAAAACACCAATTTTAGGTCGAGAAATAATTTTGGCCCAAACTTTTCTTTTTGATAATCAAGGTGTCCGCATGGCTGGCGAGCTAGGGCTCATACCATTGTGATGCCTGACTAGTCCTCGAGGGAGGCTAGCGCAGCATCCCACCGCCACGACCCCTCACTTAAATCACCAATGGGCAAATTTGAATCTAGGACCTCTAGTGAAAGGAACTAAGCGCAAACCAACGAGGTCAAAAATTTGTTCCATAAAAAAGCACCAACTTTAGGTCAAGAGACAATTTTGGCCCAAACTTTTTTTTGTTTCATAAAAAAACATCAACTTTAGGTCGAGGGACAACTATGGCTTGAACTTTTTTTTGTCCTGTAAAAAAGCACCAACTTTAGGTCGAGGGACAATTCTAGCTCGAAATTTTTTTGTCTCATAAAAAAGCACCAACTTTCACTTAAATCCCAAATCTGGTCCTTATTGACTTAAAACCATTGATTTTCCAACTTGATTATTCCACCTTAGGAATAAATCCACGTGACTTGCTGACTGGATTTAAAGCATTATTCATTATCTTATTATCTGAACTATAGCTTGAAAAATAACGGTGAAATTGTTCGTTTCCTTTACTTCATTAGCAAGTCAAAAATATCTCCAAATTGAATCTTTCTGGCCAAACTTCGTTGTTTTATTGTAATTTGAAGCTGTAGACCACCGCCCGTCGGTAGACGCCATGAAAGAGATTCGCCAGGCTCACCACCATAACTTTTTTCTCAAACAAGGGTAACTCCATATAGAAAGTCAATGGGAAGTCAAATTTGGGATATAAATGAAGCTGGTGCTTTTTTACAAGACAAAAAAAAGTTCGGGCCAGAATTGTTTCTGACCTAAAGTTGGTGCTTTTTTATAGAACAAAAAAAAGTTCGAGCCAGAATTGTCCCTCAACCTAAAGTTTGTGCTTTTTTTTGGAATTAATCCTAAAATCAAGGGTGGGATTTGTGAGCTAATGGTCCGAAATGTTGCTAAAGATCTAAGAATTGACGAGAAATGACAGTAGCACCAAGGGCATGCAGAGAGGTGCATGCGTAATGGCCCTCATTGGGCCATAGGCGATAGCCGCGACATCCTCGATGACCATTATCGAGGCCCGTAAGATGAATAGGAAAAACATGGAAAAAGAAAACAAGAAAGAAAAGAAAGGAATATTAAAAAATTTAAAATTGCAAAAATTGTCTCCATATCAACAATTTCGGCCAAAATTGGCTAAATGGACTACATTGAAAAATTGTCAAAATCTTTAGTACCAAATTGGCTAATTTGGAAAAAAAAAAGTTTGGATTGAATTGGCAATTGCACATTAGGTTTAGGGCTTTTGGTCATTTTTTTCCATTAAAGGTACTAAGTTTTCTTTTTCATTTTTAGATTTTACTTTTGGAGAAATTAGCTTTGTTGCAAAGAGAAAGCTCAAAAAAGGCTAATTCTTTTTTACGTTGTTGAGAAAATTTGTGAATTAACTGTCAAGTAGAATATAGATAAATTTTAACATAAAAAAAATTTTAAAATATTTAATATTTATAAACTTTTATTTATGTTGTTTATACATTCTAACATTTTCTTATCAATTGTCTTACATATATCTATACATATAATGGGACAATCGAAACAAAAAAAATACTCTTCAAAGATTTTCCAAATTAAAATCATAGTTACATTCCTGTAAATGAAAGTTTAAATGATGACATGTAATTAAATCAAAACTTTGCATTAAATGAGATTTATCTTAAATGCTAGTGAAAGTTTAATATCATTCATGGACTGTACATGAAAAAAATATTATTATGCCTCAATGTGGATAACTTTTTCACATCGATTTTTCAGTGTGTTTCTTGATACTTCTATAACGACTTACATGCACCGTGTATAAGTGTCTTACCAATAGTAAGTAAAAAAACTCAAATTGTTTGATATAATAAATAAGGAGTCTTGATTTTTTCTAGTCTAGTGAAATTTACAAAGTGAAAAAATAAATAAGTTGTTATAAGAGCAATGATAAACAAGAGACTGGTTTTTATTTCAAAATAGCAGTAAGTTCAAATTTGACTACAGATCATAAAAGAAATTAACTAAGTTAAAAGGGAACTGTGTAAGTATGGAAACCACTAAGGCAGATTTTGTTTGCCTAATAAGAAATGGATGGTTTAATCATGTATGGAGTCCAGAGAGCCCCACCCAAGTAAATATTTATTAAGCTCTTTCATTTTACAAACAAGCATCATATTCCTACTTTAAACAGATTAGATTGCCAAGTCTTTTGTTACAGTTCGCTCAAACATAGATAGGCCTTAAAGGATGGGTAAACCAATAAGGCTCATTTTGGTGTCGATCTCTTCCCTCGTATTGCTTTGCGTTGTGTGTGAAGCTGCCAAACCCGATAGCGTGTTTAAGCATTCTAAAGTTCACATTTGTAATCACTAACAATTTGCCTGAAGGGTGGACTCTCACAGTCCATTGCAAATCGAAGGACTACGACTCGGCTTCCATTTGCTTGCTCCTGGTGTGATCGGGTGCTTTGAATTTTGACCCAACATGCTTATAAGAAGGGTTAATACCATCAAAAACCCCAACTTGATATACATATGACAATTTTATCACAAATTAATTTTTTGACTATAAAAAATCTCAAATCGGTATACCCGTGATAAATTTACCCTATGTTAATTTCCGTTAAATTTTACCATCAAATTACTGAGTTTAATGACATGTAACAGTTGATGGGTATCAATTTGGAGTTTTACCTCTCTATTTGTCATAGCTTTATCAAGTTGTGATTTTTTGTGGTATTAATCCAATATAATGGAGGGTAAATTTGTCACAAGTGCATTAGTTTATGATTTTTGATGGTCAAAAATTAGTATGGGGTAAATTTATTATAGCTGTACAAGTTTTGGATTTTTAGTGGTCAAAAAAGTAGTTGGAGTAAATTTGTCACAAGTATACCAATTTGGAGTTTCTCGTGGTATTAAGGGATAATAACACAAATAATCCATGAACATTAGCCTAATGTGCAATTTGATCTATGAACTTTTAATTTGTTTAATGTAATCCCTGAAGTTTTAACTTGTTCAATGTGGTCCCTGGACTTTTGATATATGTTCAATTTAGTTCCTGAACTATATGAAAATGTTCAATGTAGTCCCTGAACTTGAATTAATGGAAGGACATAAAATAATTAGTCGATAGAAGATAATTTCATTAACGATATAAACATCTTTATGAACGACGAAAATATTTTTCATTCGTTCATTTTTTAAGCAATACAAATGATTGTTTTTAGGAAAAAAAATTTCAAATCATTCATTTTTCATAAAACAAACGGATCCTAAAATTGGGGTCAAACTTGGGACAATAACCAATAATTGAATGCTAGATGAATGACATTTGTTAGGTGCACTACTGTATAATAAAGGGTTAATACCACAAAAAGCCCTAAACTGGTACACTTGTGACAAATTTACAAAAAAATATTTTTTTCACCATCAAAAATCCTAAACTGAGACACTTGTGATAATTTTATCTTCAGTTTATTTTCGTTAAGTTTTACTATCAAATTATTTTGTTAAATGACACGCGATAGTTAACGGATGTACCAATTTTATATTTTATCCTCCATTGATCACAGGTATATCAATTTGTGATTTTTTGTGGTATTAATCCAATTTAACAGAAATAAGCGGATGGTAAATTTGTCAAAAATGTATCAATTTGTGGTAAAAAAATTAGTTTAGGATAAATTTATCATATGTGTACTAATTTGAGGCTTTTCGTGATGTTAATCCTCATAATAAAAGAAATTACACATTTCCGGTTATAAGGTCAGCTTTTTGTTTCTTGGGATTCACGACTGAGAGCTTCAGATCATTTGCGACATTTCTGTTTTCTGATACACAAAAATAGGAAGTCCTCGAAGCGAAACCCCGCCCAATTGCAGAGCAAATTCACGAAGGTTATGATCTTTTAGATGATGCTTGTAAATGGCTCGTCAACCGCTTAAAATATCCCTCTAATATGACAGTTTCTCATCTTTCTTGCTCAGGTTTTCAACTGGACCTGCACTATGCAAATCCAGGATAATCATAAAGTAAAACATTTGACAAATTTGCATTGGGATTTTATAGTTTCAGCTATAGACCCTTCTCTCATAATCCTTTCTTTCCCATGCTTCAAAGCATAAGTGGGCTGAGATACTATTTATTGATTTTATTAGTTTAAACCATTTAATCCAACAGAGAAAATTTCAACTGAGGGCTTACGGAGAGCTCGTTTTCTCAAATGAGCCTCACAAGCAAATGGTCTCGATAGCAGACCGATCCCAAATTTTAGTGCTCCTACTTTGATCACAAGCTCGGGAATGAACAATATCATTGATTGCTCTAATATGAATCGAGTGTATAATATATTGATCACCCACTTCCAATTTTTAAGTCTTATGCTTCGCTCAAGGAAAACTTGGTCCGAAAAATTATTACACGTGATGAAACATTGGAATTGATGACATTCATCAAAATCAAATAGCATAAAATGAAAAACGATTAATATCATCACCGTCAACCAATGAATGTCACAATAAACTTCAAATAAAACAAATGTTACATTAATTATCCCTTCATTCAATACGAAATGAGATGATAGTTCTTACATTCAAGGGTTTAACCCCTATTCTCTTTCTTACCACTAGCAAATGTGCACTCATTCTACAAATGCAAAATGTCGACATATGAAAAATTAGGCAATTTATTTTATTACCTAAATTATTTATTATATATAGGTAGAATCAGGGCCGAAAGAGTGTTCGCTTCTATGATCACCACATTCACTTTGTCTTGTGATTGCCACGTGGCATAGTTTAGTCACGAGACACATTTTTTGTTTCACAATTTGTCATTTGTCATTTTATATATGTCTTTGTCCAAAAAACAAAAATATATATATATATATCATCTCCTATTTTTTTATTTTATATCTTCCAAATGCTAAAATATGGATAAAGATAAATATATTAATATTTTATCACTTATTAAGTTCAAACTTAAAAAAGATAAATAAGAAAAAGTATTCTAAATTATACTCTTTACTAATATGGCTTTCTTTTGAATGTAATTTCTTAGATGTAATTGTAGACAACAAAAATATTGAGCTAATTATGTTATTCTCTTATCTTGAATGTTTTTTTAAATGTATTGGCAAATAGCGAAAAAACTTTGAGCTAATTGTGAAAGTCCACATTTTTTCAGTGGTCAACAATTATTTTCTGCTGGTGTAATTGTCCAATCAAATTAGGATATCTATTCGTGAGCAGGACAATTAAACTTGAACTAAGATATCGGTCAATTGCCATTTATCCATATCAAATTCAAGATGGGTCGGAAATATTTGTCTAACTAGAAGCAAATGTTTGTTAATTCCAGTTACGGATATTAAATTGACCAATCTAGAGCAATACAATAATCAAAAACTCCTCCCATCCTCATTATAAATAGGAGGCTTCTATATTCATTGAGTATCGATCGTAAGCAAGACCTCAAAATGCTTTATCTCGGCTCTCGTTTGGATTTTGGGATCACATGGATGCAAAACACCTAAATGGTATTCCTTCTCTCTCTAGAGAAGAAAAAGATACAGAGTGGGAATTGGGGCCTTGAGAAGTTCCCAAAAATTAAAGAACTTAAGAAACATGAACTTCCCGTATTTAAGTCATCAAAGACTCACTCAAAATTTTGGTCATTGAGACCTCAAAAATAGGCTATCAAAACCTAATCACCAACAGCCTAACTATTATATATTAAGAAAAGTATCAAAAAAATTTTAAACTTATTACACTAGTGCCAATTCAATTCTAAACATTTTGATTGCATCAATTCAGTCTTTAACCTTTTGATGCATGATCTAAACCTTGCAGCAATTGTCTTTGCACTGAAAATATGGAGACATTATCTATATGGAGAGAAGTTTGAAATTTATACAGACCATAAGAGTTTGAAGTATATGTTCTCTCAAAAGGAGTTGAACATGAGACAAAGATAGTGGATGGAATTATTGAAGAATTACGATTGTGAGATTCTGTATCATCCAAGGAAGGCAAATAAAGTGGCAGATGCTCTCAGTCGAAAATCGACAATGGTAGTGACGAGTATGATGGTTAAGAAGTGGAATTTCCTTAGAGAGATTTTGAATTCCAAGTTTAGACTCGATTTAAATAATCTTGCAAGTGTGATGGCCACCCTTACGATTCAACCAAAAATTATACAAAGGATCAAGGCACTACAATAGTTGGATCCTGAAATTGCGAAGATTCGCGGAAAGACATTAGAGGGAAAGAAACCAGATTTCCAAGTATTGGATGACGGAATGGTAAGGTTTCGTGGATGCCTTTGTGTACCCAATGACGAAGAGTTAAAGAAAGAGATTTTGTCAGAAGCGCATCGCAGTAAGTATAGTATCCATCCAGGGAATACGAAAATGTATCGTAACCTTCGCCAACATTATTGGCAAACACGTCTCAAATTGTTTAACGTGTCAACAAGTAAAAGCAACACATTGTAAGCCACCGGGGTTGTTAACACCTTTAGAAATTGCTAAATGGAAATGGGAACATATAACGACAAGGATTGCCAAGAACATCAAGTGGTCACTATTCTATCTCGGTGACAATGGATCGATTAACTAAATCTGCCCATTTTTTGGCTGTGCGAGTAGACTATTCATTGCAAAAATATGTAGAATTGTATGTTAAGCAAATCGTATGATTGCACGGAGTACCAATGACTATTACATCAAATCGAGACTCAAGGTTTATTGCAAATTTTTGGTGGAGTTTACAAACTGCCTTAATGACTAAACTATAATACAGTGCTGCTTTTCATCCGCAAACGGATGGATAATCACAAAGAGTTATCCAAGTATTAGAGGACATGTTGCGGGCATGTATTACTGACTTTAAGCACAACTGGGATGAGAAATTACATTTGGCAGAGTTTGCATATAACAACAGCTTTCAGCAAAGCATTAGTATGGCTCTATTTGAAGAATTATACGGAAGAGCCTATAAAACTCCTATCTGTTGGAATCAAGTAGAAGAGCGAAGTTTAACAAGACCTAAAATGGTAAAAATCACATTGGACGCAATGAAAATAATTCAAGATTGACTTGAAATGCCCAAAGTCGATATAAAAGTTAAGCTGATAAACAATGAAGACCTTTGGAGTTTAACGTGGGGCATCACGTTTTCGAAAGAAAGGCCTTTGGAGTTTAACTTTGACTAGAAATGCCCAAAGTCGCCAATGAAAGGCATATCATGATTTAGAAAGAAAGGAAAATGGAGCTCGAGGTTTATTGGACCATTTGAAATTCTCGAAAAGATAGGAGAATTGGCGTATCGAATAGCTCTGTCACCAAAGTTATCCAACATTCACGGCATCTTTCATGTGTCAATGTTGAGAAAATATCAACATGATCTTACCCACATATTGGATTTTGAGACGATTGAGGTGGACAAAAAGATTAAATACTGTTGACACCTAATTTTTAGCCGACGCGTCATTAAAAAAAAAAAATTCAAGATTACGGTTTCCGATCGCGACGGAGCCTGTTTCTCGAGCAAAAAGTGTCGTTTTTTAATTCTGTCTGTTGGTCTAGCTTTTATAAGCGATTTTCTATTCATTTTATTCAAAAACCCGAAAAGTCAAATGGTTGACTTTGACGTTGACGTTTTGGTCCACCCTTTGACCAAAAGTCAACCCCAGGTCAAATTGGGGCTTTTCGCATAAAAAGATTCCTTTCAAGTCCAATTTTACTTTAGAAGTGGAAATTTCAGAAAAATTCAAAGATTTGATCATAAAATCAAGCTTCTAGTGAAAAGTCAACTAGGGTTTGACTTTTGGTCAGACCTTTGACCAAAAAAATTGAAAAATACAAAACTCCAAAAATCATCTTATTTTACATTCAATTTACCTTTGGCATTTGAAATTTTACAAAAATCGATTTAGAATCAATTTTTTTCCCAAATTGCGGAATTTGATTCAAATCGGCCAAAAATGAAATTACTTCATTTCTAGTCATTTTTTAGATTAGTTTTCTTCACGATATTTGATCTAGAGGTCATTTTATATCCAATTTTTGAATCAATTTTGCAATTCCAAGCCAAACAAAAAAACCCCCAATTTAAGCCCCAATTAGTGATTTTGATTGATTCTTCATGATATGCGCAATTGAGGCACGAATGAGCCTAATTTCTTATATGAAATCCAAATTCAAAATCAATTTTGGAAGAATCACATGAATTTGGGTTAATTTGATCAATTTAGTGATCCAATGATAGAAAAGTCTATGAGTAATTGGTCTAAATAGTGCAATTCAATTTGACCCACTCTAGACCAATATTCAATTTGATGAATTGAGACTCAATTTGGTTAATTAGACTTCAATTAAACTTGTTAGTCTAGCTCGGTCATACAATTACCCAAATTCAGAGCTAATTGACTCAAATCGGTTAATTCAAATTGAACTAATGCGATCAGACTAGTCATTTTCCGGTCGAAAATTTTGATGATCGATAATCCGGTCAGATCAACCAAGGTCTGTCACATCCTCTTGAGTGCAAAAATGACAAAAATGCCCTTAATAAAAAATGACAAAAATGCCCTTAATTGAGAATGACAAAAATGCCATTCCTCAAGGATTAAGCAAATTAATTAGGGGGTTAGCAAATCAATCATGGCCATTCATTTAGAATTGATCATGTCCATCCATGATGCCATGTCATCAATCCTTAGCTATTAAGGAATATTCTTAATCATTAGGGACTCATTTTGGACCATTTGATCAATTTAAGGGCTAGAATTCAAAGTTGAAGGGGGTATATAGTGTTTTTCCCTCCAAAAATCAAGGGGGTTCATTTTCAGATCTAGTTTCTCTCTCTCTCTCTCTCTCTCTCTCTCTCTCTCTCTCTCTCTCTCTCTCTCTCTCTCTCTCTCTCTCTCTCTCCCTCTCACGATCACCTCTCTCTCTCTCGAGCTCCCTCTCGGCCGCCGGCCTTCCGGCTCCTTGCCGGCCATTTTCCGGTGAGCCGCCGCCCCTCCGACGTCCTCCACGGCGGCTTAAGGCTGGTTACAAGACCAACTACCCTCGCTGGTGGCCAGAGCTCATTGTTCCGGCCTGATCTCCCTCTCGGCAGCATCACCGGCTTTACCGCCGGTGATGTGTTCAGCCGGTTCAACCGGCTGAACCGGCCCTCTGACGACTTCCTCCGGCGATCCAGAGCAACCGACTACCTCCCTCGGCGTCCTCATGTCGCTGTGATGGCCAGCCTCTCATCGAACAGCCACCGGATCACATCCTTAGCCTTAATTTTTCGCTGATGAGTCTATTTTGTGAGAAAACGAGTTAATTCTCACATTATTTCATGCAATCCATTGTCGTAGGTTGGCCGAGCTTTCCGAGGCTTCTCCGTGCCATTTCAGATCAGAATACGGAGGCCGGATCGCTCGCTTGAGCGTTGAAGCATTGTTAGACAAGGTAAGAGCATTTGAACACAATTCTGTAAATTCGTGTTCAGTAAAACCTGCATGCTTGAGATGCTGATTTGAGCCTGTTAACGTCGAAATCTGGTGAAGTGATAAACTAGAGAGTCGTAAAGCTCGTCTTAAGCTTCGATTTGATATATCATATGCCTCAATTGTACCTGATTTGCTATGTCAAAACACTTTTAGAAGTTAGGATCAGAATCAGGAATATGTTGTTCAAGTCTGTTCTGATGATTCCCTGACTAACGTTGTGCTGTTTGATGAATTGTATGATTTTTTACAATCATTTTCTGGGAAACCTTCCTTCATGAGAGTTGTAAAACACATCCTGATCTATTCACCATAAAATTTTCACAAAATTTTGAGCATGTTAACCTAGTACGATTTGCAACGTCATATGCATGTAAATCTGGTATCGTGCTAGTTTCAGTCGACCTTCGTGTGTTCCTCGATTTTCATAAATTCGTGCGTTCGAGATATGAAAACATTGTCTTCACGAAAGTTCTGCCGGAGATCGAGATCTTTCTATGGATACTAATTTCATCAAAATCGAAGATCATTTGAATTTTCAAAAGGAATTATCACAATTTGATCAGAATCTGTGTCCAGATCTGATTTTCATTCCTTTGGAGTTCAAAAGATGTTTCTCCGAATTTGATAAAGTTAGAGTCCTTTTTTGCGAAAAATCAAAACTACAAAGTTACTCATTGGGGTCTCATTATGTCAATTGGAAATTTTGAGGACCTAATTGCAATTTTTGGAGGGTCAATTTGCTTGAAAAGTCTTCACGGGTTAAAATTTCATTTGCAATTGAGTCCTTCGTGAAAATCGAATTTTGTAAAAATTTGGAGGGATTGTTAGCAAAACCTCAAAACATGAAAGTTGTTGCATATGGGGAATCCTAACTGCACAAAAATTTTCGCACTGTTTTGATAAGGTTTGTTATTTTTTCTGCCATTATTTTGAAATTCATAACTGAATCGAATCCAGCCTGTCACTGAGATTAATTCGATATTTTCAAGAAAATTGGCTAGGATTTAGGAAAAATGGTCTTCTTGACTTTTGATCCTCATGTCATAAGCTTTCTAATGACACTTGAATCACGTCATTTAGACGTCATTAGGGTAGTTAATCACAGCTGAACAGAATCAATCCGAATTAGATAAAAAATTGAATAAGTGGTCCTTTTTTATAAAGCCCACTTCTCATTGTTTGATTGATTTCGAAACAAGGCCCATGGGCTTGAATGCATGCTCATTTTACTATTATGCATGTGCTTGTTAGATGAATGTTAGGACCAATGCATGTTCGGCGGGTAGCCCATTCATGATCATTAGAACCCGACTTTAGGGATTAATTGATGTGAGTTACTGTTTTGTGAATGCAAATAGTAGCCCATTATCATTAACCATTAATCAAACAATGTTAGGTGATTAAGTGGGTGGTGAATCGAAACGCACGAAAAACAAAGGCCGATCCCGAGGCCCGTGTTTAATTAGTGAGTTGCTTGCACCATTGTTTTTCCATATATCGTTTGTTATGAACGAATGTATGAGCGTAAGTATCGACACCCAAGAGGTGGTCCAAGGAAGAATAATCCGAAATTGAAAAAGCCAAGGTGATTGACCGATGTCCAATGCGGTCTCGATTTGTACTCATTTGATGATGGTACTAAACTGATGTCCAATCCGGTTTCAATTTGTACTTAATTCATTCATCCCCGATCATATCTCGGGTTTTCAATTCGTGTTGTAATAAACACCCGACGAGTTGCGGATTTTTACGTTTTACTTCCTAGCACTTAGATTTAGCTCGTCTTTTCAATACTTCGAGTGTTTACTTTAAAAAAGTGTCTTTCAATACAATCGATTGTTTCCTTCTTTTTTTAGACTAAGATAGGATTAGTTTAGAATCTTAAATGAAAATACAAAAACAAGATGCATGATCACCTAGTGGACTAAGATTTTGGCATGAAAATGATAAAAGAACAAATGCATGACAACCTAGATAACAACCATGTTAAGTTTAGCGGTACCGAAAGGGCATTAATAGAAATATTAACGTAAGCTAGTCCCCGAACCTTTGATCTCTGATTTTCGTAGAAACCGAAACGAAATTCCCGCGTTTCGGTTGGGTATTCTAGCCGACCCTCGACCTAGGCTAGTGGCGACTCCTAAAAAAATAAAATCAATCCGCTGTCACGCGAGATATGGATTTAGGGAAAATCCACGTTCATGATCAATGGGTCATATGGCTAAACAAAAGATTTACACTTCAGTAAAAATCATTTTTTATAAGATGCCATATGAACCATCTCATGAACACTTATCTCTAAACCCGCCTCATCCGAGTTCGGCCCTCGAGGGGTAGGTCGCGACAGGCTTGGCGACTCCGCTGGGGACTAGGTTATAAACCTAAGTGGATTAAAGCCGTAATAAACTTGTTGGTTGTTATCTCACTTGTCTACATTTTGTAGCATCGACTGCATGTCAAAGTCGCGTGGAAAATGAGGTTAGTCCACTAACCATGTGTTAAATGGTTTTGTAGGTGGGAGACATAAGGGGTGGAGTGAGTGCAAACCCTTTGTTTTATAGGTGGCGTTTGGGTGAATGTCGAATGTATGAGATTATATTGAAGTGTTGTTTGCTTTAAATTTAAATGCATGTTTACTTGCTTTAGCACGACACAATGCACCCATGTCCCGCGGTCTAAAACCCCGGATCGCTTTAGGACACCTTTAGGAGGTATTAAGAGTGGAACCCGCATGTGAATGCGTGTGGTAATCCATTCTTCAATACCGCTCATCTTGGTTAGTAAGAAGTGCACCGACCGACGTTAGTAGCGGTGGGTAAACTCTTTTTATCTAATTAAGATGGGGACCTTAAACCTTTAGAATCCTACCCTTAGATGTCAAAACTCACATGTCTTCATGCAATGTGTCGATGTGTTTGCCATTTGCTTTTCATGGTAAGGTTGATTGTATCATTCTACAATTTCAATTACGCCATTTCAATTCCACGTTATATTCTTTTCAATAATGCGTGGTGATTAATCTCGATGCCCCAAATTAGGATTAGTCAAAATGGATATGTCGGAGATTCGAATCGTCCCCGTACCAAGAGCTCTTGTGACTATGTGGGAACGTCTTGAGTCAAAGCACAAAGACTACGTGGAAAAGAGGATCGGATATCTTCCCGCACTCTTATACATCGAGCCTCGTGTCGCCATGATCAAAGCATTGTCCCATTTTTGGAACTCAAAGACATCCACTTTTGTGTTTGGTCGAAATGAGTTGACCCCTACAATTGAGGAGTACGATATTGCCATTGGTAGAGTCGGGTCTTTTGGTCTAGTCAGTCCTCCGATAGATATAGATCCTATAACTCTTTTGAGCCAATTCTTAGGAATTGATATTCTCCAAATCATAGGCGTTCTTAGAGGAAATTCCAATGCACTTTCTTTCACATTCTTAGAACGACATTTTTCTAACTTGCCAAAAGAATCGGGTAATCAAATTCCTCGAGTTTTTCTCTTAACATTCTTTGGTTTTGTGGTTTTTCCATTTACCAAAAAGACCATGGATCCTTTGGTAGTTCACATTGTCAATCAAGTGTGTATGTTCAAAAGATTCTCCAATATGATTTTAGGTGAGACCTTCGTGTCACTTAATAGGTTCAAACAAAACAAAAATGGTATTTTTAGAGCCCCAATAAGTTTACTCCAAATTTGGTTGGTCTCTCACCTTAAAGATTTCGGTCTGAGCTTGAAAATCATAGATGTATCCAAAGATTGTCATCCTATCTCGCTCTTCCGAGAAAAGGAAGAAATCTTTCCTTATTGGTCGTTTTCAACTTGGTTTAATTTTTTCAAAAACCTTGTTCCAAATCAAATCCAATGGCATGTTCGTTGGCTTGGAAATCCCAGCGTGCGCCTTAATAACGGATCCGACAACCCAATCCCACTCTTGGGTCTTGCGGGGTCTACGTCATATTACCCTTTTAGGGTGATCCGTCAATATCGCGCGCTTCAAAAGATTCCACCATTCCTCAAGCTGGGGTTATATCATTTTGATTATCGCAAAGATGTCATCCAAAAGAACCAAATGACGGATTTGAAGGAAATGATCAAGTCCATCATTGATATGTGGTACAAATGTCGCCCGGAGCCGATTCTCATTACCGATAAGTCGGAATTGGAAGGGGAAATGAAGATACATCACGCATTGCTGGAGTACGTACACCGTCGTCTCGAGCCCGAGCTTAAATTAGATCTCCCTAATGTCCTTGAGAAGCCAACTCAACAGCAAGCTATAGCCGTCAGAGCTCTTAAGGAAAAGAATGAAGCTTTAGCCGAGGTTGAACGTTTGACCCAAGAAAACAAACGAATTCGCCTTGCATCTAAAGAAGATCCATTAGGAGTTTGGCTATATTCCATGAGGAAATTTCCTTTCATGTAATTTTCATTTTATAGATTTGATGTATATGGTTTCCTTTTTACTCATTTTAGTAATGATGTAATAAGATTCTCCTCTTGTCTTTAAGGGATTGTATTTCACAAATTTTGTTGTTAATAGTGAAATTTCCCTTTGTGTGTGCTTTCTTTTTCGAGATTCCAATGGAATATAGATGGGGCATCTTGATTAATCATCGCGTGTTACCCCTTTAATTGTATAATTTCTTGTGAAGAAATTATGATAAGAGATTATTCACGTGATATTGGGATCATGAGAATATTTCTTATCTCTATTTCATCTAAAGAAAATATAAAATTGAAGGGTTTTATATTTTCGTCTTAATTCATTTTCCGTGTACTAATTTGATTTCTGTTTTTTACAGAGAAGGTACTAAAATACGGCTGAGACGCGTTCTATTATACGCACCCGTCGCCAAACAAGGATGGAAAACGAGGACACTCGTACTCGCGTTATTACCATTGAGAATCAGGTGGCATAAATGATGACGCTCTTAACTGATCTTGCAAATCAAGTAAAGAACTTCACTCTTGTGGCTCCTCCTGCTGCAGCTTCTACTCCTAATGCGCCCACTAATGCGCCGGTGATAGATTCAGTTGACAAAGGACCTATTGAAGAAGTCCCCGTTAACGCCATTCCTACCGTCATTGATTTGGAAGCTCCACCTAAGGAGTCGCCTGTCGCTCATATGGATGAAGAGAGCGCGAGACGTCTTGCAAAATTGGAAGAACGCTTATGCATGTTGCAAGGTTACCAACTCCAAGGCTTTGATAAGTTGTCGCCTTTTACAAAGGTGAAAGTCCCTGATTTTTACAAGGAGCCCGAATTTTCAAAGAAGTATGATGGAACTGGATGCCCTAAAACTCACTTGAAGTATTGTTTGAGCAAGATGGCTCGTTATTCCGATAATACCCCGCTGTTGATCAACAATTTTCAAGATAGCTTGGCTGATTCCACCTTAACTTGGTTCATCGAATTGGATTTGGAGAAAATTTGTACCTGGGAAGATCTTGCAGATGAATTCCTTCAGCAATACAAGTTTAATACCGAGATTGCTCCAACCCGTGAAGAGCTGATCCGGGTTGACAAAAGGAGAAATGAAACTTTTAGAGCATATGCCCAAAGGTGGAGAACTATGGCATCTCAAGTCAAACTTCCATTGTCCGAGAAAGAGATCATGCAGTTGTTTCTTCGAGCTCTACCTCGAGAGTACTTCGATAAAATGTATAATAACACGTGCATCAACTTCCCCGCAATGGTCGAACTGGGAGAACGTATTGAAGGAATCATGCGAGAGGGTCGATTGTCCGAGACAATGACTCGCAGATTTACCTTAAAGAAGGATAAGGAACCAATGGTGGAGGTTGCCTATATCCAAAATCCTAATGCTCAAAAGCCATTAAATTCACCAGTTCAAAGGTCCGTTGTGGAAACAGGGGGTTCTTCCCAGAATTTTGATCGAAAAGGAAAAGCTCCGCAAAGGCAATTCACTCCTTTACCAAGACCTATGTCTCAGTTGCTGCCAATGTTGATTGAACAAAGACTCGTAGCAAAAGAAATCCCGAGAGACAACCCACCAAAGTTTGCTGGGTTTGATTTGGCAAAATCTTGTGTATATCACATGGGTGAGAAGGGCCATGATGTGAACAATTGTTACACTCTCAAAGTCAAGATTCAGAACCTGTTGGATAAGAAGATCTTGTCATTTAAAGATGCCACGCCAAACGTTCAGCAAAATCCGCTCCCTAATCATACCGAATCCGTTAACGTGATATTTGGAGACGAGAGTGAGAAACCTCTTTTGTTCAATGTGGCGAAATTGGAAGAGCTATTGACTATAGCTAGAGATCAACCGAAAGAAGGAAATGTATCCCAGGAGGAGAAAAGTTATTGTTTAGCCAAGATGGTTGCTTTAGGTATAATTCAGCCTCTTCAAGGAAGGAAGCCCGAAGGGTCCACCGAGACTGCTGTAATTGATTTGTCGTCCGAAAAATTCTCATTCAAGTTCGCAAGTGAAGCCTCAGGCTCTAAGCCAAAAGATGATGGATACGAGCCAGATGTTGATGAACCTTGGAATGACACATATTCCAATAGTGATTCGGAATGTAAGAATGCCTGTCGAGATCGTGAATTTATGAAGAATGCTATCGAAAAAGGTGAAATTGTTGATACCCTCGGACAACCGAATGGTAAATATGACTTCATAGTCAAATACACGCCACCTCCAATGATATGAGGACGAGTTCCCCTTGAAATTTTCGAAAATTTAAAATTCGAAAATTTGTTTTCATCACATCTTTATGCATTGCACTTCTTATTTTCATATACTAACCATTCTCTCGTTACATCTTAGGCATGACACTTTGCATAACCATAATAGTCATATGCATGGCTTGGATTCATGTCCAAAAAACTCATACGAATCTGACTATTCTGATCCCGAAAATGAAGAAGATTCCCAGGTTATTAAAAGGGAATGGATCCGACATGAAGAATCCACACCTCCCACAGAAGAGCAAACTATTGTTATAAATTTGGGCGATTCTGAAAATTCCAAATAAACAAAAATTGGAGCAAGTCTTTCTCAAGCAGATGCTGATCGACTGATCGAACTATTGAAGGAGTATCGGGATGTCTTTGCTTGGTCTTATGCCGACATGCCGGGCCTGGACCCCAATATTGTAGAACATACGTTGCCTCTTGATCCTGCCATTCCGCCTAAGAAACAGAAGCTAAGGAGGACGAAGCCAGAATTATCCAAGAAGATTAAGGAAGAAGTCATGAAACTATTAAAAGTTGATTTCATTGAAGTTACTCAGTACGCTGACTGGATTGCTAATGTTGTCCAGTCATGAAGAAGGATGGGCGAGTTCGGGTATGTGTCGATTACCGCAACTTGAATAAAGCAAGTCCCAAAGATGATTTCCCATTACCACATATCGACATCCTGGTCGACAGCATCGCAGGATTCGAGTTATTTTCCTTCATGGATGATTTCTCTGGCTATAACCAAATCCGAATGAAAGAAGAAGATAAGACTAAAACATCTTTCATCACCCCATGGGGAACATTCTGTTACAAGGTTATGCCCTTCGGCTTGAAGAATGCAGGGGCAACTTACCAAAGAGCCATGGTGACACTATTCCATGACATGATGCATAAAGAGATTGAAGTTTACGTCGACGACATGATCGCTAAATCACGACAAGGTGAAGACCACATTGAAGTCTTGAGAAAACTGTTTGATCGACTTAGAAAGTTCAAGTTAAGGCTTAACCCCGCTAAGTGCATTTTTGGGGCAAAGTCTGGAAAGCTCTTTGGATTTATGGTTAGTGACAAGGGCATTGAGATTGATCCCTCGAAGGTGAAGGCCATTTGTGATTTGAAACCTCCTTCTACTGTTAAGGAAGTTCGAAGCTTGTTGGGAAGATTGAATTATGTTGCAAGATTCATTTTCCAGTTATCAGAAACAGCCAAACCATTCTTCAAGCTGTTGAAAAAGTATGCCAAGGTTGAATGGAACGAAGATTGTCAAAAATCCTTTCAACAATTAAAGCAATATCTTTCACAGGCACCAGTTTTGGTACCGCCCGCTCCGGGTATACCTTTGATTTTGTACCTCACCATTCACGATGAGTCTTTAGGAGCTATGTTAGCGCAGAAGAGACCAGAAGATGGAATGGAACGTGCTATTTACTACCTCAGCAAAAAGTTTAGTTATGGTGAAGCTCAATATCCAGAAGTCGAGAAAGCATGTGTAGCCTTAATTTGGGCATTACACAGACTACGGCAATATACCCTTCACCATCACATTCTGCTTGTGAATGAAAATGATCCTATCAAGTATCTCTTGGAAAAGCCTGCACTGGTTGGAAGGCTTGCCAAATGGCAAATATTGCTCTCTGAGTTTGATATCCAGAGCATGTCTCAGAAGTCCGTCAAAGGTCGAGCCATAGCTGATATGTTGGCTGAAAATTCCTTAAAATTAAATGATTGGGATGAAATTGATGAAAGAATCCATTTGGTGTCACAAGACAAGTGGGTCATGTATTTTGATGGAGCCGTTAATCTCTCCGGTTCGGGTACTGGAGCAGTCTTAATATCCCCATCGGGTCAGCATTATCCAGTAGCCGCAAAGTTGGTATTTCCTTGTACCAATAACATTTCAGAATATGAAGCTTGCATCCTCGGTCTCCAATTAGCCATCGATATGAAGGTTAAGAGACTACAAGTTTATGGTGATTCCACACTTATCATTCTCTAAACAGGAGGTGAATGGCAAACTCGTGATTCGAAACTGATTCCTTATCATGAGTATCTTAAAGACTTAGTGGAAGAATTCGAAGAGATCTCATTTGATTATTTGCCAAGATCTCAGAATCAATTTGCTGATACTTTGGCGACATTATCTTCAATGTTACGAGTAACTGATGGTTTGAATATTGATCCTTTGCAAATCGATGTTTTAAAAGAGCCTGCATATTGCATGGTTGTAGAAGAAGAACTCGATGGTCAACCATGGTACTATGACATTATGAATTACCTTCGAGAAGGAAAATTTCCCCACGGAAGTCGAGCTATTGATTGGAAATACTTGACAAAGCTATCTTCCAAATTCTTTCTTAGTGGAGGTGCTTTGTACAAAAGATCTTTTGATTCGGTCCTGTTGAAGTGTGTAGACACTAAAGAAGCCAATGTATTAATGAAAGAGATACATGAAGGAGAATGCGGTCCTCATATGAACGGCCATCTTCTAGCAAGAAAGATCATGAGGCTAGGTTATTACTGGTTAACCATGAAAGCCGATTGTATTCAACATGTTAGATGTTGCTATCAATGTCAGGTTTATGGAGACAAAATCTATGCTCCTCCAAATGAATTACATCAAATGTTCGAGGCATGGCCTTTTTCAATGTGGGGGATTGACATTATCGGACCAATTAATCCTAAGGCATCAAATGGACACCGTTTCATTTTAGTGGCTATCGATTACTTCACCAAATGGATCGAAGCCAATTCTTATGCTCACGTCACTGCGAGAAGTGTGGCAAAATTTATTCGTCGAGACATTATCGCTCGATATGGGGTTCCAGAAGCAATTATCACAGATAATGGGTCAAACTTGAATAACAAGGTAGTGGATGAGTTACTCAATAAGTTTCACATTCACCACTTGAATTCATCTCCTTACCGCCCACAAATGAATAGAGCTGTAAAGGCGGCAAATAAGAATATAAAGAAGATTCTGTCCAAGACGGCAAAGAATTACCGAGATTGGCATGAACGGTTGCCGTACGCGTTATTGGCTTATCGAACTTCCATTCGCACTTCGACTGGGGCAACACCATTCTCATTAGTGTATGGAATGGAAGCAGTTTTACCTGTAGAAGTGGAAGTTCCTTCATTAAGGGTACTTTCGCAAATAAAGCTCTCTGAAGCAGAATGGATTCAACAAAGATTTGAACAGCTTAGCATGATTGATGAGAAAAGGGTAAAAGCCCTATGCCATGGACAAGGCTACCAAAAGCGAGTGGCTAAGTCATTCAACCGTAAGGTTCGACCCAGGCATTTTGAGATCAATGACCTAGTTTTGAGGAAAGTCTTACCCATTATTCCAGATCGTGGAAAGTTTACCCCAAATTATGAAGGACCGTATGTCATCAAGAAAGTGTTGCCTGGTGGAGCATTAATTCTTGTAGAAATGGATGGCCGAGAGTTGCCAAAACCTGTGAACACTGATGCTGTCAAGAAATATTTTCCTTGAATAAAAAATTTTCGAGTTGCTTTGGACTGAATCCAAGTCTCTTTAGAACATTTGCATCATGCATTTCATGCATACATGGCATTTTCGCATATTTGTTCATTTTGTAGATATTCAATTGCTCCCCATGGAAGCTATTCCAAACCTCAAGGAAGTTGCTACATCAAATCAATCTTCTCCCTAGGATTTAGAAAGTAGATCCTATGTATGAAAACCTTTTCTGTCCAAAAGATTTTTCAAGTTTGAAATAAAAATCTCCAGAGAAATCAAAATAATCAATCAAATGTCTTGATTTATCAAAATTCCTCACAGACGGGAGATTTAACCAGATGATCCTTTGGAAAAACAAAAAGAGAATTTCTCAAAAATGCCGAATGGAAATGCCTAGGATGATAAAAGGCAAACTTTTGATCAAATACGTCCTTATACTCATTTCGAGAGAATTGAGCGAAAAAAAAACCATGTCGTAGGACATAAGGTTCGTTCACATTGAATACATGGATTGAAATGATAAAAGGCATTTCATTTCTCTATCCTAAACACTCATGTTATCCTTTGCTAGTCACTTCGAGCTAAATAAGGAGAATTCTCAAAATACCCCTGTCAAGAACCACTCAATATTGGGGTAAAATAAGAAGTTGTGGTTGATCATTTTTTGAGCCAAAAGATTAAGAAAGATTTTATTGCTTTCACTTGCATCAACCTTCTTGTGGTAATTTCAGGTGAATTTTTATGGAAGCTCGAAATATCCCAAAGTGAAGAAGAGCATTCTGTTCCTTTACCCCAAACACAGTTATCATTTGCTTAGCCAAATTGAGCCTTAAATATCTTCATTTCAAAACCCAAAGTGTTGATTATCTCCCCACATTGGGGCAATGCATATGATTTACCAAGGAAATTTAGAGAAATTGGTGAATATGTATAAAATGTCTCGAGAGTCCAAAGAGCTCAAAAGATAAATATTAGGGGGCATAAAAAAGCAATGTGCCTGGTAAAAGCAAGGCCGATGCCCATAAAAAATATATCAATGTCAAAAGCAAATGCAAAAGTAAGAAAAAGCAATATGCTTATGATAAAAGCAAAGGATGCTTAAAAAGAGCAGAGCCCTTATGTTGCAAGAAAAATGGACTCTCGAGACAATTTGGTTTTCAAGAATCAAATGATGTCAAACTTGAATGATTTGGTAATGATGCCAAGATAATCATCATTCTTTTTTCAAACTCCTTCTATCAAATTTCAAGCCTTTTGAGCCTAACCCGAACCGACGTTACAACCCTCTCCGAAGTCTTTTCCGATTGGGATGGTTTGAGTTAATGTAAAGATTTCACAAGGAAACTACCGCTAGAAGGAGTGGAAGTAATCCTATCTTATCTTATCTTCAAGGTTCTTGACTTGTAAACCCGCTGAAGATGTTGATCATATATCTCTGTTCTTGGCCTCAAAGCAAATACCCTTTGTGTAAGCCCATGACCAAGTCTACATTACGGTCCTTTGGAATGACCTTTCTGATCAATCAATTTGAATTCAATGTGAACGTTTCCGAAAACCTTTGACATAGGTTCGGGAGGCATCACCAGTGAGAATTGAATAACTTTCCCACATCGATGAATGGGAATCAAAGCCTTTATGAGAGCCAGTGTGAAAGACCTTTTTGATTAGGTTATTTTCAATTTGGCATTTTTATCTAACCTCTTTAAGTGGTTATTCAAAGATTATTTTGTTAAAATTTCCTCTTAAGGATTTTGATAATCTGTGCCTTTCATCAAAAGTTGAAAAATTCCGTTTGATTTGTTGTTAAACAATCTCGGAACTTTTTTTCAAAATATTTTTCCTCAGTGGATCGGTTTTTGGTCAGCCTAAACCATATCCTCGGTTTTTGGTCAACCTAAACCATACCCTCGGTTTTTGGTCATCCTAAACCAACCCCTTATTCTCGGTTTTTGGTCAGCCTAAACCATACCCTCGGTTTTTGGTCATCCTAAACCATACCCTAGGTTCCTGGTTATCCTTAAACCTTATCTTAGGTTCCTGGTTATTCTTAAACCTTATCTTAGGTTCTAGGTCATCCTTAAATCTTGTCCTTAGGTTCCTGGTCATCCTTAAACCTTGTCCTTAGGTTCTAGGTCATCCTTAAACCTTGTCCTTTGGTTCCTGGTCATCCTTAAACCCTGTCCTTTGGTTCCTAGTTATCCTTAAACCTTACAGTAGGTTTTAGGTCATCCTTAAACCTTGTCCTTAGGTTCTAGGTCATCCTTAAATCTTGTCATTTGGTTCTTGATTTTCCTTAAACCATAGATTCCCCATAAAACCATTTTTGTCTTTTCTTCCTTCATTCCATCCCATGAGAGAGAAAAGAACACGAGAATGATCTGACAATTCAATGATAAGAACTTCAGGTGATACTCTAATCAAATGTCTTTGTTTTTTATTTTCTTTCATTTCCCAAATGGAATCGACTAAAAATTTTGTAGGTGCCAATTGGTCTTTAATCGGAACTTCTTCAAACTCCCACTCAAAGAGGGGCAGCTGGTGACACCTAATTTTTAGCCGACGCGTCATTAAAAAATAAAAATTCAAGATTATGGTTTCCGATCGCGACGGAGCCTGTTTCTCGAGCAAAAAGTGTCGTTTTTTAATTCTGTCTGTTGGTCTAGCTTTTATAAGCGATTTTCTATTCATTTTATTCAAAAACCCGAAAAGTCAAATGGTTGACTTTGGCGTTGACTTTTTGGTCAACCCTTTGACCAAAAGTCAACCCCAGGTCAAATTGGGGCTTTTCGCATAAAAAGATTTCTTTCAAGTCCAATTTCACTTTAGAAGTGGAAATTTCAGAAAAATTCAAAGATTTGATCATAAAATCAAGCTCCTAGTGAAAAGTCAACTAGGGTTTGACTTTTGGTCAGACCTTTAACCAAAAAAATTGAAAAATACAAAAATCCAAAAATCATCTTATTTTACATTCAATTTACCTTTGTCATTTGAAATTTTACAAAAATCGATTTAGAATCAATTTTTTTCCCAAATTGCGGAATTTGATTCAAATCGGCCAAAAATGAAATTACTTCATTTCTAGTCATTTTTTAGATAGTTTTCTTCACGACATTTGATCTAAAGGTCATTTTATATCCAATTTTTGAATCAATTTTGCAATTCCAATCCAAACAAAAAAACCCCCAATTTAAGCCCCAATTAGTGATTTTGATTGATTCTTCATGATATGCGCAATTGAGGCACGAATGAGCCTAATTTCTTATATGAAATCCAAATTCAAAATCAATTTTGGAATAATCACATGAATTTGGGTTAATTTGATCAATTTAGTGATCCAATGATAGAAAAGTCTATGAGTAATTGGTCTAAATAGTACAATTTAATTTGACCCACTCTAGACCAATATTCAATTTGATGAATTGAGACTCAATTTAGTTAATTAGACTTCAATTAAACTTGTTAGTCTAGCTCGGTCATACAATTACCCAAATTCAGAGCTAATTGACTCAAATCGGTTAATTCAAATTGAACTAATGCGATCAAACTAGTCATTTTCCGGTCGAAAATTTTGATGATCGATAATCCGGTCGGATCAACCAAGGTCAGTCACATCCTCTTAAGTGCAAAAATGACAAAAAATGCCCTTAATAAAAAATGACAAAAATGCCCTTAATTGAGAATGACAAAAATGCCCTTCCTCAAGGATTAAGCAAATTAATTAGGGGGTTAGCAAATCAATCATGGCCATTCATTTAAAATTGATCATGTCCATACATGATGCCATGTCACCAATCCTTAGCTATTAAGGAATATTCTTAATCATTAGGGACTCATTTTGGACCATTTGATCAATCTAAGGGCTAGAATTCAAAGTTGAAGGGGGTATATAGTGTTTTTCCCTCCAAAAATCAAGGAGGGTTCATTTTCAGATCTAGTTTCTCTCTCCTCTGTTTCTCTCTCTCTCTCTCTCTCTCTCTCTCTCTCTCTCTCCCTCACGATCACCTTTCTCTCTCTCGAGCTCCCTCTCGGCCGCCGGCCTTCCGGCTCCTTGCCGGCCGTTTTCCGGTGAGTCGCCGCCCCTCCGACGTCCTCCACGGCGGCTTGAGGCTGGTCGCAAGACCAGCTACCCTCGCTGGTGGCTGGAGCTCACTGTTCCGGCCTGATCTCCCTCTCGGCAGCATCACCGGCTTTACCGCCGGTGATGTGTTCAGCCGGTTCAACCGGCTTAACTGGCCCTCCGGCGACTTCCTCCGGCGATCCAGAGCAACCGACTACCTCCCTCGGCGTCCTCATGTCGCTGTGATGGCCAGCCTCTCATTGAACAGCTACTGGATCACATCCTTAGCCTTAATTTTTCGCTGATTAGTCTATTTTGTGAGAAAACGAGTTAATTCTCACATTATTTCGTGCAATCCATTGTCGTAGGTTGGCCGAGCTTTCCGAGGCTTCTCCGTGCCATTTCATATCAGAATACGGAGGCCGGATCGCTCGCTTGAGCGTTGAAGCATTGTTAGACAAGGTAAGAGCATTTGAACACAATTCTGTAAATTCGTGTTCAGTAAAACCTGCATGCTTGAGATGCTGATTTGAGCCTTTTAACGTCGAAATCTGGTGAAGTGATAAACTAGAGAATCGTAAAGCTCGTCTTAAGCTTCGATTTGATATATCATATGCCTCAATCGGACCTGATTTGCTATGTCAAAACACTTTTAGAAGTTAGGATCAGAATCAGGAATATATTGTTCAAGTCTGTTCTGATGATTCCCTGACTGACGTTGTGCTATTTGATGAATTTTATGATTTTTTACAATCATTTTCTAGAAAAACTTCCTTCATGTGAGTTGTAAAAAAAATCCTGATCTATTCACCATAAAATTTTCACAAAATTTGAGCATGTTAGCCTAGTACGATTTGCAACGTCATATGCATGTAAATCTGGTATCATGCTAGTTTCAGTCGACCTTCGTGTGTTCCTCGATTTTCATAAATTCGTGCGTTCGAGATATGAAAACATTTTCTTCACGAAAGTTCTTTCTGAGATCGAGATCTTTCTATGGATACTAAATTCATCAAAATCGAAGATCATTTGAATTTTCAAAAGGAATTATCACAATTTGATCAGAATCTGTGTCCAGATCTGATTTTCATTCCTTTGGAGTTCAAAAGATGTTTCTCCGAATTTGATAAAGTTAGAGTCCTTTTTTGCAAAAAAATCATAACTACAAAGTTGTTCATTGGGGTCTCATTATGTCAACTGGAAATTTTGAGGACCTAATTGCAATTTTTGGAGGGTCAATTTGCTTGAAAAGTCTTCACGGGTTAAAATTTCATTTGCAATTGAGTCCTTCGTGAAAATCGAATTTTATAAAACTTTGGAGAGCTTTTTAGCAAAAACTCAAAACATGAAAGTTGTTGCACACGGGGAATTCTAACTGCACAAAAATTTTCGCGCTGTTTTGATAAGATTTGTTATTTTTCCCACCATTATTTTGAAATTCATAACTGAATCGAATCCAGCCTGTCACTGAGATTAATTCGATATTTTCAAGAAAATTGGCTAGGATTTAGGAAAAATGGTCTTCTTGACTTTTGATCCTCATGTCATAAGCTTTTTAATGACACCTGAATCACGTCATTTAGACGTCATTAGGGTAGTTAATCACAGCTGAACAGAATCAATCCGAATTAGATAAAAAATTGAATAAGTGGTCCTTTTTTATAAAGCCCACTTCTCATTGTTTGATTGATTTCGAAACAAGGCCCATGGGCTTGAATGCATGCTCATTTTACTATTATGCATGTGTTTGTTAGATGAATGTTAGGCCCGATGCATGTTCGGCGGGTAGCCCATTCATGATCATTAGAACCCGACTTTAGGAGTTAATTGATGTGAGTTACTATTTTGTGAATGCAAATAGTAGCCCATTATCATTAACCATTAATCAAACAATGTTAGGTGATTAAGTGGGTGGTGAATCGAAACGCACGAAAAACAAAGGCCGATCCCGAGGCCCGTGTTTAATTAGTGAGTTGCTTGCACCATTGTTTTTCCATATATCGTTTGTTATGAACGAATGTATGAGAGTAAGTATCGACACCCAAGAGGTGGTCCAAGGAAGAATAATCCGAAATTGAAAAAGCCAAGGTGATTGACCGATGTCCAATGCGGTCTCGATTTGTACTCATTTGATGATGGTACTAAACTGATGTCCAATCCGGTTTCAATTTGTACTTAATTCATTCATCCCCGATCATATCTCGGGTTTTCAATTCGTGTTGTAATAAACACCCGACGAGTTGCGGATTTTTACGTTTTACTTCCTAGCACTTAGATTTAGCTCGTCTTTTCAATACTTCGAGTGTTTACTTTAAAAAAGTGTCTTTCAATACAATCGATTGTTTCCTTCTTTTTTTAGACTAAGATAGGATTAGTTTAGAATCTTAAATGAAAATACAAAAACAAGATGCATGATCACCTAGTGGACTAAGATTTTGGCATGAAAATGATAAAGAACAAATACATGACAACCTAGATAACAACCATGTTAAGTTTAGCGGTACCGAAAGGGCGTTAATAGAAATATTAACGTAAGCTAGTCCTCGAACCTTTGATCTCTGGTTTTCGTAGAAACCGAAACGAAATTCCCGCGTTTCGGTTGGGTATTCTAGCCGACCCCCGACCTAGGCTAGTGGCGACTCCTAAAAAAATAAAATCAATCCGCTGTCACGCGAGATATGGATTTAGGGAAAATCCACGTTCATGATCAATGGGTCATATGGCTAAACAAAAGATTTACACTTCAGTAAAAATCATTTTTTATAAGATGCCATATGAACCATCTCATGAACACTTATCTCTAAACCCGCCTCATCCGAGTTCGGCCCTCGAGGAGTAGGTCGCGACAAATACGTAGAGAAACCAGTGCAAGTATTGGATTGAAGGGAACAGATTCTCAGGAATAAGGTCATTCCTCTCGTCAAAGTTTTATGGCAGCATCAAGACTTGAAGGAAGCAACGTGGAAAAGTGAGAAAGTCATTAAGCGTCTCTATCCACATCTTTTCGAATAAACGGGTAAGGTCTTAAATTTCAAAGATGAAATTTCTTAAGGGGCGAAGAGGTGTGATATCTTGAAATTCACATATCCGAATTAGTGAGCTAAGAAAATTGAATTTGGAGATGGCAATTGAATTGTGGAACGATGACCCTTCATATATGTCATGACCGAAACTTTATAAGAGCCCATTGGACGAATTGTGGTTATAATGTTTGATCCTTAGAATCCAATTTACATAAAAAGGGGCCCAACTAGAACAAATAGCCACATGGACTAGACACTTGGTGGTCTTCTCTCTCTCTTCACTGAACAGCCCACTCACCATTGCATGGACAAGTGTCCATCTTGCTTTGACACGTGGCATAGCCGCCCCGGCCACCAATGAGAATACATGCAATATAGACTAAAGTGAGTCAAAATACACTCTCTCTCCCTTCCTCCTCGTTCTCGACCAGAACCAGCTTCCCTATTACTCCCACACTTGGGGTTTACTCTCAATTTCCTTGAAGAACATCAAGCCGGCGCAAATCAAGAGGGAATTCAATCCGGTTTTTGTTGAATCAAGACTAAAGGCAAGTGAAGTTTCTAGTTTCTAGGCTCTTTGATCCTCTTGTTGATTTTGGTTTTGGGGCTTGTAGAGGTGTAGTGCTCGGCTGGGTTGTTGATTTTGGTTTTGGGTTGTTATATTTTGAAATAAAAAATTATCCATTGGGTTTGATCCACGTTTTCTCTTTTAACTGACGGTTATCCATATTCGGTTTTTCCACGCTTCGTACCCTTCGGTGATAATCACCCTCTTCGGTAACCGCCTTGATGGGAAGCGGTTTATAAAAGACAAATATTAATTACGTAAGGGAAGACACAAGGTCTAACGCAAACCCTCTCATTCGGTAATACACCATCAGTACGCGAGGGGATTGGGTTAGTTTAATGCGCCCGTAATCGCTTCAAATTAACGTCGAACTACCGTGGGTTTTTGATGAACATAAAGTTGAACAATGGCTGGAGGTCAGTTTATTTTCGATCCTGTTTTTCGCATTTGATTCTAATTGTGCATGAATTTTGTTCTTCAATGCACAAAAGAATCCTTCAGTTTTAGTCTTACATTTGGTATCAGAGCATGTTTAGTGCCTCTGCCTTGTTTTTGTTGAATTTTTGGTGTATTTTCGGGGCTTTTTGAGATGAACAGTAATTCGGGTTTTTGGGGCTAAGAGGAAAATCGCCAATTCCGGCCAAATTTCGACGACCCAATGCTCGACTTCGGACAGGCATGGTCGCACCGCCATGGAGAAGAATAGCCTTAAGTTAATCTGGCATTTCGGTGGTCGTCAGAGGCTATTTGAGTGGCGGAAGTTGCGAGTTAGGGTTTGTGCGTTTAGACGGAATTTTGCTTAATTCGAGCCAATTTCTTGGTTGTTTTCACCGAATTTTGGGTCCATGTGGTCGCACCGACGTGGTCTCTTAAATCCATAAATTATTTTGGTGTGATATGGGCTATCGGAGGAGACCCATTCGGTCGAAGACGCGGCAGAACAGCGAAAAAGTGTGTGGGCCCCGCGCGCGCGCAACTGCAGGCGCGTGCGGCCCACGCGCACGGCAGTTGCCCGCACGGTAATAAAGGCGCCTGCGCGCCACGAGCCCGCGCAAAAGGCAAGCGCGTGCGCAGCACGCGCCCTGGGAATCGGAAATTCCCCTTCCGTTTTTACGCTTTTGCCCCTGCTTTTTACCCATTATTGCGATTATGCCCCTCGCCGAATTAAATTTATTGTTTTGTCCTTCATGCATTTTATGAATAATTTTTATGCATAAAATTAAATGTCCAGTGATCCATATATTTTTTAATTAATTGAGGAGTAGCCACAGTATCCTTAATTAATTAAATTATATATTAATAGAACTCGGATCACATTTTGAAATGGACATTGATTGTAATTAATTTTATTAATATGATGAATTTAACTCCACAGAAATTTTCATTATATTAATTTGATTAATTAGGTTGAAATATTATATTATTTTTCTTAATTTACCCACAGGGATTAAGGAAATGGATATAATATGATAGTTTTTTCATGAAGTATTTATGAATCTATTTAAATTAAAAACTTAGCCCACAGGCAGTTTTTATGTTATGTGATTCACATTTTGTGACATGTCTTACATTGGTAGAATATGATATATGTTGATTTTGCCTCAAATTTTATGACATAAGCATGATTATTTGATATGCAGTTTTGCAACCTGTGAATTTCTCTGAATTTAAGAGTGATGTTCCCATACTGAATGGTGAAAACTATAAAGTTTGGAAGGAGTCAATTCTTCTTCAATTAGGGTGCATGGACATTAACTATGCTATAAGGAAAGATGAACCACATGCTCCTACTGACACAAGCACTACAGCTGAAATAGCCCTTTATGAACAGTGGGAGCGGTCCAACCGCCTAAGTGTGATGTTCATAAGGACTAAAGTATCTCTTAATATCCGTGGTTCAGTCGCTCAGCATAGCAATGCTAAGGCTTTATTGGAGGCCATTGATGTGCAGTTTGAAACTTCAGAAAAGGCACATGCCATGACCCTAATAATAAAATTTTCATCTCTAAAACTCACAAGTGTTAGAGGTGTGCGTGAGTACATCATGAAGATGAGGGACATTGCAGCTCAGTTGAAAAACCTTGAGGTTGAGATATCTGAATTATTTCTTGTGTACTATATTCTGAACACTCTCCCACAACAGTATGCACCTTTCAAGATCTCTTACAACACACATAAGAATAAATGGTCAATTAATGAACTTATGACCATGTATGTTCAAGAGGAAGAGAGGTTGACTATGGAATTAGGAGAAAGTGCTCATTTGGTAACACAAGAAAGGTTTAAGAGTCACAGCAAGCACAAGGAGAAAGGTAAAATACCTCCCCAAGCTGACATTAAGAAGGATTCCAAATGTTCTTCTGTAGAAAGAAGGGGCATATGAAGAAGGATTGCATCAAATTTAAGGCCTGGCTCGAAAAGAAAGGTAATATAACCTCTTATGTTTGTTATGAATCTAATATGGCTGATATGAGTCACAATACTTGGTGGATTGATTCTGGCTCTATAATTCATATTTTGAATTCCTTGCAGGGTTTTCAAAACCACAGGAAGCCAGTGGGAAATGAACAAAGCATCTATTTGGGAAACAAGATGTGTTCGCCTGTAGAAGCTATTGAGACATGCAGATTAGTTCTCAATAGTGGCTTTGTTTTGAATTTGGAAAGGACCTTTTATGTTCTAAGTTTCTCTAGAAACTTAATTTCAGTTTCAAGACTTGTACCTTTGGGTTACTCTTTTAACTTTTCAGATTCAAACTTCAATTTATTGTTTAAATCTAAAATTGTTGGGAGTGGTATTTTGTATGATGGTCTTTTATGAATTAATTTACAAGACAATGGCTATTACAATACGATGCATGTTCATGATAATGCTGGTATAAAACGATGTGTTGTGAATGAAGATTCCTCTATATTGTGGCACCGGAGATTGGGACATATCTCTATAGATAGAATTAAGCGATTAGTAAATGATGGAGTACTCGGTACTTTGCATTTTACTAATTATGATATTTGCGTGGACTGTATAAAGGGAAAGCAAACCAACAAGACAAAGAAAGGTGCCAAGAGGAGTACAGACATATTAGAAATCATACATACAGACATTTGTAGTCCTGATATGGACTCGTATGGTCAGAAATACTTCATCTCCTTCATTGATGATTACTCACGTTACATGTATCTCTACTTGCTTAATAATAAGCATGAAGTGTTGGATGCCTTTAACGTTTTTAAGGCAAAAGTAGAGAAACAATGCAGCAAGCAAATTAAGATCGTGAGATCAAATAGAGGTGGAAAATTTTATGGTAGATACACTGAAGATGGACAAGCACCTGATCCGTTTGCAAAGTTTCTTCAAGAGAACGGGATAGCTGTCCAATACACTATGCCAGGTTCTCCGGACCAAAATGGCATATCAGAAAGAAGAAACCGAACCTTATTGGACATGGTGCGAAGTATGCTTAGTAGCTCCAAACTTCCTAAGTCATTGTGGACTGAAGCTCTTAAGACGGTAATGTACATATTAAATCGAGTTCCAACCAACGCTGTCCCAAAGACGCCTTTTGAGTTATTCAAAGGTTAGAAGCCAAGTTTGCGACATGTACGCGTTTGGGGTTGCCCGTCTAAAGTAAGAGTCTATAATCCACAGGAAAAGAAGTTGGACCCAAGGACTGTAAGTGGGTATTTCATTGGATATATTGAAAAGTCCAAGGGATACAGGTTTTATTGTTCATCTCACACTACTAGGATTGTGGAATCAAAAAATGCTAAGTTTCTTGAAAGTGATTTGATTAGTGGGAGTGATCAATTAAAGGACATTGTTTCTCAGAAAGATCATTCAGATACTCAACCTTCCACTTCAAGTACTAGGTTGGTTGTTGTTCATAATGCCCCTTCAATTCAGCCGGCTATTGAACAACCAACTATTGAAGTTCCACAACTTGCTGATAATGATCCGGTAGATCCAGTTGTTCAACAATTACCAAAAGTTGTTGAACAAACCAGTTGAACAACACTCTCCTCCAGAGAATGTTGATACAACATTAAGAAGATCTACGAGAATGAGGAAATCAACAATTCCTAGTGATTATATTGTGTATCTGTAATAGTTTGACTACAATATTGGAGCTGAGAATGATCCTGAAACGTTTTCACAAGCCATGAGGAATGATGAATCCAATTTGTGGTACAATGCCATGAAGGATGAGATGAGTTCTATGACATCAAATAAAGTCTGGGATTTGGTTGAGTTGCCTAATGGTGTACAAGCCATTGGTTGTAAATGGGTCTTCAAAACTAAGAAAGACTCGTTGGGCAACATTGAGAGATATAAAGCTAGACTCGTTGCCAAAGGATTCACTCAAAAGAAAGGAGTCGATTACACGGAAACCTTTTCTCCTGTATCTAAGAAAGATTCTCTTCGTATTATTTTGGCCTTGGTTGCCCATTTTGATATGGAATTACATCAAATGGACGTGAAAACGGCGTTCCTCAATCGGGACCTAGAGGAGGAGGTATACATGAAACAACCTGAAGGATTCTCCTCTAGTAAAGGCGAGCAATTGGTGTGCAAGCTTAAGAAATCTATATATGGCTTGAAACAAGCATCCCGTCAACGGTACTTAAGGTTCCATGAAGTCATCTCTTCATTCGGTTTTGTAGAGAATATCATGAATTAATGCATATACCAGAAAGTCAGTAGGAGTAAAATTTGTTTTCTTGTGCTATATATGGATGATATTTTACGTGCAACCAATGATAAGGGGTTGTTCCATGAGGTGAAACAATTCATCTTTAAGAGTTTTGACATGAAAGATATGGGTGAGGCATCTTATGTCATTGGCATTAAGATTCATAGAGATAGAACTCGAGGAGTTTTAGGACTATCTCAAGAAACCTATATCAATAAAGTCTTAGAGAGATTTCGGATGAAAGATTGTTCATCAAGTATAACACCCATTGTGAAGGGTGATAGGTTCAATTTGAACCAGTGCCCGAAAAACGATTTGAAAAGGGAACAAATGAAGAACATCCCATATGCTTCTGCTGTCAGAAGCTTAATGAATGCTTAAGTTTGCACTCGACCTGACATCGCTTTTGTAGTGGGAATGTTGGGAAGATATCAAGAGTAATCCAGGGATGGACCACTGGAAAGCTGTAAAGAAAGTGATGAGATACCTTCAAGGTACTAAAGGCTACATGCTTATGTATAGACGGACTGATAACTTGGAAGTAGTTGGTTATTCGGATGCGGATTACGCTGGTTACGTTGATTTTCTAAAATCAACATCAGGATACATTTTTATGTTAGCTAGCGGAACCGTGTCATGGAGGAGTGCGAAGCAGACTTTGACTACTACTTCCATTATGGAGGCTGAGTTCGTTTCTTGTTTTGAGGCTACCTCGCATGGTGTATGGTTGAAGAGTTTCATTTTAGGGCTTAGAATTGTTGATTCTATTTCTAGGCCATTAAGAATATATTGTGACAATTTAGCTGTAATTTTTACGGCTAAAAATACTAGAAGTGGCAGTCGAAATAAGCACATCGACATTAAGTATTTAGCCATAAAGGAACGTGTTAAGGAGAACAAAGTGGTCATTGAACACGTTCGCACTGAATTGATGATAGCTGATCCTTTAACTAAAGGAATGCCACCTATGAAGTATAAGGATCATGTGACCAGTATGGGAATAGTTCCCATGATGTGATTTATCGTCGTATATACGACTTCTGTTGTTTGAAACTCTTATTCGATTGTAATGTTATTCTCAATTTCTGGTGTACACATTCAATTGTTTATGAGAATAACAATTATTTTTGGTTCTGGAATAAACATAGGGTTTATTCATTAAGATGTGTTGTCACATATGGGCTAACATTAAAGGAATAAGATACATTGTAATACATGGAAGATATTACTCGCTCTTAGAGAACATGTCGTCATGATTCATGTGTCTTGTTTCTTTTCTTAAGTATATGGTTTTCGTGGATTTGGTTGGGTAATCTGTATGATGAAAATGTTGGGATCAAGTGGGAGAATGTTATATTTATAATATGATCCCGCATTTAGAAATATAGTTTTTGAAATAAAAACTTATCAATTGGGTTTGACCCACGTTTTCTCTTTTAACTGACGGTTATCTACATTCGGTTTTTCCACGCTTCATACCTTTCGGTGATAACCGCCCTCTTCGGTAACCGCCTTGATGGGAAGCGGTTTATAAAAGACAAACGTTAATTCCGTAAGGGAAGACACAAGGTCTAACGCAAACCCTCTCATTCGGTAATACACCATTAGTACGCGAGGGGATTGGGTTAGTAGAGTGCGCCCGTGATTGCTTCAAATTGACGTCGAACTACCGTGGGTTTCCGACGAATGTAAAGTTGAACAATGGCTGGAGGTCAGTTTATTTTCGATCCCGTTTTCCGCATTTGATTCTAATTGTGCATGAATTTTGTTCTTCAATGCACAAAAGAATCCTTCAGTTTTATTCTTATAGAAACTGTTACGATAGGTGCGGTTTTAGGCTTGCATGTTGAGTTATAGACATGATCGGTCCTTGGATTAATGAACCGTGAGTTCGTGTTAGCATGGTGGGTTAATTTTGTTGACTTCTTGCTGATATAGCTCAAACATGTGAGTTGTAGCTTCTGGTTTTGATGATTTTTGAACTAGAATTCTCAGATTGTTCAAGATTGGGTTGATTCGTGAGCCTTTGTAATGTTTTCCAAACTCAAAACTGTAGGACCCTTTCGTGGATTTGGTTGGGTAATCTGTATGATGAAAATGTTGGGATCAAGTGGGAGAATGTTATATTTATAATATGATCCCGCATTTAGAAATATAGTTTTTGAAATAAAAACTTATCCATTGGGTTTGACCCACGTTTTCTCTTTTAACTGACGGTTATCCACATTCGGTTTTTCCACGCTTCATACCCTTCGGTGATAACCGCCCTCTTCGGTAACCGCCTTGATGGGAAGCGGTTTATAAAAGACAAACGTTAATTCCGTAAGGGAAGACACAAGGTCTAACGCAAACCCTCTCATTCGGTAATACACCATCAGTACGCGAGGGGATTGGGTTAGTAGAGTGCGCCCGTGATCGCTTCAAATTGACGTCGAACTACCGTGGGTTTCCGACGAATGTAAAGTTGAACAATGGCTGGAGGTCAGTTTATTTTCGATCCCGTTTTCCGCATTTGATTCTAATTGTGCATGAATTTTGTTCTTCAATGCACAAAAGAATCCTTCAGTTTTATTCTTATAGAAACTGTTACGATAGGTGCGGTTTTAGGCTTGCATGTTGAGTTATAGACATGATCGGTCCTTGGATTAATGAACCGTGAGTTCGTGTTAGCATGGTGGGTTAATTTTGTTGACTTCTTGCTGATATAGCTCATACATGTGAGTTGTAGCTTCTGGTTTTGATGATTTTTGAACTAGAATTCTCAGATTGTTCAAGATTGGGTTGATTCGTGAGCCTTTGTAATGTTTTCCAAACTCAAAACTGTAGGACCCTTTCGTGGATTTGGTTGGGTAATCTGTATGATGAAAATGTTGGGATCAAGTGGGAGAATGTTATATTTATAATATGATCCCGCATTTAGAAATATAGTTTTTGAAATAAAAACTTACCCATTGGGTTTGACCCACGTTTTCTCTTTTACCTGACGGTTATCCACATTCGGTTTTTCCACGCTTCATACCCTTCGGTGATAACCGCCCTCTTCGGTAACCGCCTTGATGGGAAGCGGTTTATAAAAGACAAACGTTAATTCCGTAAGGGAAGACACAAGGTCTAACGCAAACCCTCTCATTCGGTAATACACCATCAGTACGCGAGGGGATTGGGTTAGTAGAGTGCGCCCGTGATCGCTTCAAATTGACGTCGAACTACCGTGGGTTTCCGATGAATGTAAAGTTGAACAATGGCTGGAGGTCAGTTTATTTTCGATCCCGTTTTCCGCATTTGATTCTAATTGTGCATGAATTTTGTTCTTCAATGCACAAAAAAATCCTTCAGTTTTATTCTTATAGAAACTGTTACGATAGGTGCGGTTTTAGGCTTGCATGTTGAGTTATAGACATGATCGGTCCTTGGATTAATGAACCGTGAGTTCGTGTTAGCATGGTGGGTTAATTTTGTTGACTTCTTGCTGATATAGCTCAAACATGTGAGTTGTAGCTTCTGGTTTTGATGATTTTTGAACTAGAATTCTCAGATTGTTCAAGATTGGGTTGATTCGTGAGCCTTTGTAATGTTTTCCAAACTCAAAACTGTAGGACCCTTTCGTGGATTTGGTTGGGTAATCTGTATGATGAAAATGTTGGGATCAAGTGGGAGAATGTTATATTTATAATATGATCCCGCATTTAGAAATATAGTTTTTGAAATAAAAACTTATCCATTGGGTTTGACCCACGTTTTCTCTTTTAACTAACGGTTATCCACATTCGGTTTTTCCACGCTTCATATCCTTCGGTGATAACCGCCCTCTTCGGTAACCGCCTTGATGGGAAGCGGTTTATAAAAGACAAACGTTAATTCCGTAAGGGAAGACACAAGGTCTAACGCAAACCCTCTCATTCGGTAATACACCATCAGTACGCGAGGGGATTGGGTTAGTAGAGTGCGCCCGTGATCGCTTCAAATTGACGTCGAACTACCGTGGGTTTCCGACGAATGTAAAGTTGAACAATGGCTGGAGGTCAGTTTATTTTCGATCCCGTTTTCCGCATTTGATTCTAATTGTGCATGAATTTTGTTCTTCAATGCACAAAAGAATCCTTCAGTTTTATTCTTATAGAAACTGTTACGATAGGTGCGGTTTTAGGCTTGCATGTTGAGTTATAGACATGATCGGTCCTTGGATTAATGAACCGTGAGTTCGTGTTAGCATGGTGGGTTAATTTTGTTGACTTCTTGCTGATATAGCTCAAACATGTGAGTTGTAGCTTCTGGTTTTGATGATTTTTGAACTAGAATTCTCAGATTGTTCAAGATTGGGTTGATTCGTGAGCCTTTGTAATGTTTTCCAAACTCAAAACTGTAGGACCCTTTCGTGGATTTGGTTGGGTAATCTGTATGATGAAAATGTTGGGATCAAGTGGGAGAATGTTATATTTATAATATGATCCCGCATTTAGAAATATAGTTTTTGAAATAAAAACTTATCCATTGGGTTTGACCCACGTTTTCTCTTTTAACTGACGGTTATCCACATTCGGTTTTTCCACGCTTCATACCCTTCGGTGATAACCGCCCTCTTCGGTAACCGCCTTGATGGGAAGCGGTTTATAAAAGACAAACGTTAATTCCGTAAGGGAAGACACAAGGTCTAACGCAAACCCTCTCATTCGGTAATACACCATCAGTACGCGAGGGGATTGGGTTAGTAGAGTGCGCCCGTGATCGCTTCAAATTGACGTCGAACTACCGTGGGTTTCCGACGAATGTAAAGTTGAACAATGGCTGGAGGTCAGTTTATTTTCGATCCCGTTTTCCGCATTTGATTCTAATTGTGCATGAATTTTGTTCTTCAATGCACAAAAGAATCCTTCAGTTTTATTCTTATAGAAACTGTTACGATAGGTGCGGTTTTAGGCTTGCATGTTGAGTTATAGACATGATCGGTCCTTGGATTAATGAACTGTGAGTTCGTGTTAGCATGGTGGGTTAATTTTGTTGACTTCTTGCTGATATAGCTCATACATGTGAGTTGTAGCTTCTGGTTTTGATGATTTTTGAACTAGAATTCTCAGATTGTTCAAGATTGGGTTGATTCGTGAGCCTTTGTAATGTTTTCCAAACTCAAAACTGTAGGACCCTTTCTGTTTGTTATTTTTATGTGGCTCTCGAGTCTCATGAAACTCCCTTCATAAGAGTTGTGCAAAACATCTTGAACTACAACATACCTTAATTTCAGAATTTTCTAAGTTGAAATGATATGCACGATGGCTTGGGACTTTTACCAGTTTTTGGATGTGCACTGTAATACGCCACATAACCAAACTTACTCAAAATATTTTGAATTTTTTATATGTTCTAGGCACGGGTGTTATTTACATATTTATGAGGGAAGCATATCCAAATCCAAATTTGAAAAATTCATAGACAATCAGGAGTATGCAAAAGTAGTCCAAAACTGTTATGTTTTTATAGGCTGATTGAAATCCGTGAATTACTAATTTAAGATGATTGAAATTCAACTTCTTGTCTTCTGATGGGAAAAACTAGCCTTCAATCTTTCCAATGATGCTTGATTTACTTTAATCTGATATCAAATGCTTGCTGAACTATGGCCAACTTTGTGAGATTAGTAACCTCGAATTACTGCTGTACATTATACTCGAGTAGTTAGCAAGTTATAAGTTACTGTATTTGCTGAATTGAAGTAGTCTGTGTCATCATATCATCTCGTGTAAAATACATGTTGAATGAAATGAATCATGTGGCGTATGATTGTCATGTTATTGCATATGCAAGATATGCCCGAAATGTGTGTGAAAGAAATGACGTTATGAGTGGCCATTGGACTGCGAACCAATGATGCCTTGGAGGAGTCAAGATGGCCCTGTGCTGTATGTCTAGGATGCTCCAGTTGTATGTCTGGGAGTCAAGATGCCCCTGTGCTGTATGTCTAGGATGCCTTGAAGTGAGATGCTTGTGGCTAGCAAACCACGGAAGTCCGACATGCAAACCGGAAGTGAACCGCACGGGCTAGACAGCGAACTATGAGATGGGGGTGAGCCAAATGACATGACAAGATAAGGTGTGTGAATCATGAAGTTGTATGTTGGCATTGCATATATAGTCATTGAATGCGGCATTCGAATCATGTATTGTACTTGTCATAGTGTTTTTTGTTATCTCTCATGATTAGATAGGTTCTAGAATCAAACAAGAAGTGAATTGAGTAGTCTATAAGTTAAGAATTTCATTTTGCTAGGCATTGTTCACTCTTGTTGACATCTTTCACGTGTTGATGTTGAGAAAATATCAACCTAATCCTACCCACGTAATGGATTTTGAGACGATTGAGGTGGAAGAAAAGATCAAATACGTAGAGAAACCAGTGCTAGTATTAGATCGAAGGGAACAGATTCTTAGGAATAAGGTCATTCCTCTCATCAAAGTTTTATCGTAATGTCATGACTTGGAGGAAGCGACATGAGAAAGCAAGGAAGCCATGAAGCATCGCTATCCACATCTTTTCGAATAAAGAGGTAAGGTCTTATATTTCGAGGACGAAATTTCTTACAGAGAAACAGTTATGACATCCTGAAATTCGCATATCCGAATTAATGAGCTAAGGAAATTGAATTTGGAGATGGCAATTGAATTGTAGAACAATGACCCTTAATATATGTCATGACCGAAAATTTATAAGAGCTCATTAGACAACTTGTGGTTCTAATGTTTGATCCTTAGAATCCAATTTACATAAAAATGGGCCCAACTAGAACAAATTGCCACATGGGCCAGACACTTGGTGGTCTTCTCTCTCTTCATCGAGCAGCCCACTTTTCACTATTGCATGGACAAGTGTCTATCTTGCTTTGACACGTGGCGAAGCCACCCCACCCACCAATGAGAATACATGCAAGATAGACTAAAGTGAATCAAAAGACACTCTCAATTTCCTTGAAGAACATCAAGCCGGAGCAAATCAAGAGGGAATTCAGTCCGGTTTTTGTTGAATCAAGACTAAAGGCAAGTGAAGTTTCTAGTTTCTAGGCTCTCTGACCCTCTTATTGATTTCGGTTTTGGGGCTGGTAGAGGTGTAGTGCTCGGTTGACTTGTTGATTGAGGATGAAACTATAACATCCTCAATTTCAATTCCTGAGAAATGATTATGGTTTAAGTTTGGTAGTTTTCTAATCGGAGTCAATTCTACTCTTATTCTGAAAAACCTAGATTCGGATCCTCCGTACCCCTTTTGTTTTGTTATTTTTGTGGAGACTTTTGTAATCCGAATTTTCAAATATTTCTTTCTTAAAAGTTTGTCCAAATATCTTGAAGTTTTACATACTTTAATTTCAGAATTTTTGGACTAGATATGAGTAGTACGATAGCCTAATTTTGGACCGTGTAAAACTGTCAAAATGGGTATTTCTGTGATGTTCACACTTACTTGATTTTCTACAAACTTTTCTAGGCCGATTTTGAATAACTTTTCTTCACAAAATTTGTTGAGAACTTCTTTCGCTATAACATATATAAATTTGGGAATTTTTTGAGATGATTTAGATTCTGAAAAGAGCTTACTTTTAAAAGTAAAGATTCTGTTTCGGCAAATCGATTTTAGTCTATCTTTGAGTTACTAAAAGCTGTATTTATAAAAAAGATTTAGATTTTATGTTCTCAATGGAAAATGTTTGTTGAGATCTTTTTTATGACATATTCAAATTTGGGAATTTTCGAAGTTCATTTACTATGTTTTAAGCCCAATTTCTAGAACGGTGAAAAAACTGCCAGTTTTGTCAGATTTCAAAGATTTATCATTTTCTATATGAGAACGTTGGAATCTCGACTTGATGTCTTCTGGTGATTTAATGTGCTCATTATAAGATTTCAAATGAGCTATGCTAAGATTTTATTGGAGGTCACACGAAGAGGGACGATATGAAAACAAAATTGGCCAAATCGAGGGCCAAGTCTTCTTGTTGAAGCCACCATTATTGAGTCATGTTTAGGTGTCTCCCTGTATAATTGCTCAATAGCTGAAGTGTCCACCCTCATTATTGGAGCATGGTGACTCATTGTCACCAATAATGAGTTAAAAACAAATGAGGAAGTTGGCCAAGAAAGGGGAAACCGAGAGGGAGCCGAGAGAGAGAAGGAGGGAAAGAGAGAGAAAGAGCTATTAATTGTTAAGATTTGCTAGATTGTTTCATTATTTCATTTTGGCTCTCCTCCATTAATGTCATTAATGATCCAGATTTTCTAGATCATAGTCATGATGGCACTTGACTTTAAGGGATATTTCATTATGTTATTTGTTTTTTCTTCCTTATTAAGCTTGGGGAACAAGTTGGCTTGCCTATAAATATGCTTAGTTTCCCCCTTTAGTTACCACACACTACTTCCTTGCCTCTCTCTCATCTCTCACCCTCATGCCAAACACTTCTCTCTCTCACCATTTTCCACCGCCAACTGCCGTAGACCTTTTCTTGTGATTATGGATGAGTGAATTCCTTAACACTTGGATAGGATGGTGTGTTACGTGGTTGGAACGCGGCATGTAAGTGGATTCCCTAATCTCGAGATAGGAAGTTATGATGCGTTGATAAGCTTGAATTTTCACCCGAGCCTTTGTTGAGACTTGCATGTTGTTATTTGTCTTGATGTTGCACGCATTGCTTGTTACCATACTTGATCTTCTCATGCATGCTTGTTGATTTATAAGAGGATAGGACGTTGTATTACGAGTTTGGCTCAAGAAGTGACCATTTTTGTGATGCTCGATGTTTGCTTTAGTGTTTATTGTTTTGCTTCATAATCATAAGTTAAGGCACGTACGAGTCATGAAACGAAGGGTCGTATGGTCTCGTACTCATGTTGTGGTGTCATGGGATGAGTTCAACTGGGTGCGGTTTTACATTGAGGTGTGTAGATCTAGGTCAAGTTTGGCTTTAAGCTAACACTCGGCATGGTGGACTGAACCACGTGCCCTCGACTGTGACCCGCATGTTAGACGAATGTTCTAGAGATCATGATTACACAAGCACGGCACGCCTTTGGGCTTGATTGTATGGACTAATGAAATCAAGATAATAAACCGGCTTGTGTGACCCACGATGTGTGATCACTAAATAAAAGAAAAAGACCGTCGTCACATAACATTGGCGGCGATGCCTAGGTAAACTAGCACCAAGATGCCCTAGTTGAGCTAGGATGCCTAGGTTGAGCCCAGATGCCTCGGTAAACTAGTGCCAAGATGCCCTAGTTGAGATAAGATGCCTTGATTGAGCCCGGATGACTCGGGTGAGCTAGCCCTGGGATGCCTCGACTGAGCCGAGATGCCTAGCATGAAACTGGATTCCTCAATTGAGTTGGGATGCCCTAGTTGAGTCGAGATGCCTAGCATGAAACTGGATTCCTCGATTGAGTCGGGATGCCCTAGTTGAGCCAAGATGACGATAAATGAATCTTATATGTATGCCGGTATGTGTGTTTATTGATAAGTTGAATTTATGTAACTTGATAAAGGTGAGTTTTCATGTGAACATAACAAGGGCAAGCTCAAAGTCTTTGCTATTGATTTGCCATCGGCATATGGTGTGAAAAATATTTGTATGCATTAGTACAATGGCAATGCATCATTTTGCATGAGTATTTGTGAATTTATTCATTGAGTCTCCCCGAATCATCCCGCGTTATTTTCCTTTTCAAGTCCGTAAAATGGAGGATGACATAGAGGAGTTAGGATTAACCTCGGCCTTCGCTCGTGATATGATTTGTACATGGAACGGCCCGTGAAAAAAGGACTTGTAAAATATGTTTAAGTAAAATGACAATAATGTGTCTTGCCTGTTATGCTTTTCCTAATTTCCAGTTGTTATTATGTTTAGGAATTTGTTTATACACGTTTCCACATGTGCTTAATAATCAGATGAAAGAAACGGTACGATGGCAAGCCTGTAATGTCAAATTAATAACCCCTAGGTAAGATAAGGATGTTACAAAAACCGTGAAGATAGGTGTGATTTTAGGCTTGCATGTTGAGTTATAGACACGATCGGTCCTTGGATTGATGAACCGTGAGTTTGTGTTAGCATGGTAGGTTAATTTTGTTCACTTATTACTGAGATAGTTCATGCATGTGAGCTGTAGCTTCTAGTTTTGATGATTTTTGGGCTTGGAAGCTGGAAGTGACCCACATGGGTCGGACAGTGAACCAGTTGTACCGTGGGATGGGGGTGGACCAAATGACATGACAAGTGATGAGATAATGTGTGTGAATCATGAAGTTGCATGTTGGCATTGCATATGTAGTCATTGAATGCTGCATTTGAATCATGTATTGTACTTTTCTTAGTATCTTTTGTTATCTCTCATGATTAGATAGGTTCTAAAACTGAACAATAGGCGGATCAAGTAGTCTATAAGTTAAGAATTTCATTTTGCTGAGCATTGCTCACTCTTGTTGATTTTCCAGATATTTAACTATGACAGCCATACTTGCTTCCTCTATCACTCGTTACGGAGCTGCCATAGACTTCCAGGGTTCTTCAGAAGAGTTCACCGACCCCACCTTTCTTTTTATTGGATTTGTGAAATACACTACTACCTTATAGGTAGACATAGGTTCACCGGTCGGCTATATTCCATATTGTTTTGTCGTGATCTATGCGAAGGTTGGGGGACGACTTGTAGGACCGTTGCCTTATCCAGATGCTAGTAGCAGCGATGACGAAAGGAGTGGTGAGGTGTAGTGGGATAGGGCTACGGGTGTTACTGTATAGTGGGACTACTTTTGGTGACACAGTTGTCACTTTTTCGCTAATACGGTGAGGATGGGTGATGGGAGATGGTGGCAGCTGTAGGCGTCACTCTGATGGCCTTGAGGGAGAAGGACGCCTTGTTGATCTCTTAGATATAGTCTATTGCTATAGTATTTAATGATGATGTTACCCAAATCACCCACGTACATAAAAATATATATATATATATATATATGGAATGAAGATGTGAAATTTGCTTTGCGTATGTGTTGATTGAACAAAAAATGTCTACTTTGATTGTGAATTGTCTCCCGCTTATGCTATAAGTGAAAAGACTAAAGAAATGGGTTAGTATGTGACGCTATGGGACATCACAAGACCTCACTGGCGCATGGTTGGGAGAAAAAGAAAGGAAAGAAAAGAAAAGAAAACAACAAAAAAAATTTAAAAATTGTCCTTGTTAACGTCAATCGTGCTATGTACTAATGGCCAGCATCCATGTCAACGATTTCCAACCAAAATTGGTTTGATGGACTATATTGGCAAGTCATTAAAAGGTTTATTATCAAATTGGCACAATTGCAACGTTTAGAACTGAATTGGCACAAATGCAATAGGTTTAAAACTTTTTTTAGTACTTTTCCCCTAAATATTCGAGTCAAGAACATCACTCACATTTTAATTTTGGGAAAATACCACCAAAAACTCCAAACTATGCCACTTACGATAAATTTACCCTGAACTTTTTTTTGTAACACGAAAAATCTCAAATTATATCACTTGTGATAAATTTATCATGAATTTTTTTTTTGTGACAAAAAATCTCAAACTATGCCACTTGTGACATATTTATCCCATAATACTTTGGCCCATTGACATTTTCGTCTTTTTGCTTTTTTTATTTTTTTTTCTTCTCTCTTCCTTTCGCTGGCCATGGCGAAGGGAAGTTGGCGAGCAGCCCTCGCTCGACGCCGGTGAGGGTTGCCCTCCCCCGATCTGGCAAGGGTCGCCCTTGCCTGATGCCGGATCTGGTGAGGGCGACCCTCGCCGGCGTCGAGCAAGGGTTGCCCTTGCCCGCCCTCGCCTGATTCGGGCGAAGTTGCCCTTGCCAAATTCGGCATCGGGCAAGGGTCACCCTCGTCGGATTCAGCGAAGGCAGCCCTCGCTGATTTCCCTTTGCCATGGTCGGCGAAGGGAAGAGAGAATGAAAAAAAAAAAGACAAAAAAAAGAAAAAGGAAAAAGACAAAAATGTCCATGGACCAAAGTATTATAGGGTAAATATATCACAAGTGGTATAGTTTAGGATTTTTCGTGTTACAAAAAAAAAGTTCAGGGTAAATTTGTCACAAGTGGCATAGTTTGGGGTTTTTCATATCACAAAAAAAGTTTAGGATAAATTTGTTACAAGTGACATAGTTTGGGATTTTTTATGATATTTTCCCAACTTTTTAAATTTTGTATAGAGGTAATGTCCACAACTCACAATTTACCAATTAAAAGAGTGGTTTGAAGAAAATATAGCCCATAGTGGGGCTTCCTTCAAATTTCAGTTAAAAACTATTACTTATCGCCCATTTACCGTAATTATAATTTTGGATGAGCACACTAGAAGTCATAAAACTTGTCATGAAAGTACAATTAAGTCCTAAAACTTTCAAAAAGTACAATCAAGTCATAAAACTTATCGCGAAAATGCAATTGAGTTCTAAAATTTTGAAAAATTGAAATTAACAACAGGACTTGATTGGACCAATTTGATAAGTTTTAGGATTTGATTGCACTTTTTAAAAGTTTTAGGATTCAATTGTACTTTCATGACAAGTTTTAGGATTTCCAATACACTTATCTTTTATATTTTTCTTTCCTGGATAGTTTGTGCTTAAACTTAACTTTAATAAAGTTAGAAAAGCTAAAAAAGTTTCATAAATCAGATTATACTTTTCCACGTAATCACTGAAATAGGTGTAATGTCCATATGAAGCACAAAAATTTCATAGACAAAGGCTACCGAAAAGTGAAATTTGTCTATAAGGTGGAAAATTGTCTAAAAAGTCTTAAACCTATTGTACGGCAGCCAATTCAGCCCTAAACCTTTTAAAAAGTTATCAATTTAGTTATAAACCTTTCAATTGTGCCAATTTAGTCATAAACCTATTGACTATTTGCTAATTTAGTCATAAACCTTATAATGAATTGCTAATTTAGTCCTTCCGACTAATTTCGGCTCGAAATCGCTGACATGGCAGTCCATTCAATGCTTGCCATCCTAAGTGGCACTGACGTGGATAATTTTTTATATTAAAAAAATCAAATTTTTAATTGATTATTTTACTTTTATTCTTTTCTTTTCTTTTCTTTTCTTTTCTTTTTCCTTTCTTTTTCTTTGTTGAGCTTGTCAGTAGAGGGCCGGCAGAGGTGGCTAGCCACTGGGCAAGGGCCAACAACCCTTGCTGGCCTAGGGGCGAGGGTTGCCAAGCCTTCGTTGGCTGTGGGCAAGGCGTACTGTTGCTATGGCCAACAAGGGCTTAGGCAAGGGCTCTCAACACCCTCGCCGGCTGCTACGAGGACTCGTGAGCCTTTGCCAAATTTGTCAAGGGTGGTGACGCATTCGCTAGATTTGGCGAGGCGAAGGTGTCGCGGCCCTCGCCCTAGCCGTTGCCGGCCATAGCGAGGCAGGCAATGGCTCGAACGCCCTCATCGGCAGCAACGAGGACTCGCAAGCCCTTGCCAAATCCTACGAGGGCGTCATGGCCCTTGCCTAGGCCGTCGCCAATAGCAGCAAGGGCGGGCGAGGGCCGCGACACCCTTGCTATGGCCTGTGAGGGCCTGTGTGAGGGCTCATGACGCCCTCGCCAGCCGCAGTAAAGGCTCGCGAGCCCTCGCCCAGATCTGGCAAGGGCCGTGACACCCTCGCCCATGGCCCGACGGGGGTCGCCAGTCCTTGCCCAATGGCCGGCGACTCATTGGCTCAACAAAGAAGAAAGTGAAAAAAAGAAAAGAAAAGAAAAGAATAAAAATAAACATAAAAAAATTAATAAAAATTTGATTTTTTTAAATATAAAATTATCCACGTTAGCGCCATGTAGGACAACTAGCACTGACTCGACCGCCACATCAGCAATTTCCAGCCAAAATTAGTCGGAAGGACTAAATTAGCAATTTATTCAAAAGTTTATGACTAAATTGATAAATAGTCAATAGGTTTAGGACTAAATTGACAACTTTTTAAAAGGTTTAGAACTGAATTGGTTACTGTACAATAGATTTAGGACTTTTTGGACAATTTTCCCCTCTAAGGCGTCTTGTTCATATAGAGAATTGACCCATTTGACATGTTTAATGTAACGAATCATTCCGATTGGTGTTTGAATTTTCTATTCAATAAGGTAACACACGCTCAGACGGAGTATTCTAAACCCAAGTTATTAATTAAAAGTAGTTCTTGTTGTTTTTATTTGCTTAATGGAAAACTATTAAGTTGATGCCTTCTGAGTAGTACCGTCAATTCAAATTGTCACCCCTAAACTAAACATAAACTAATCAATTGGTCCTTATCCCGCCCGATGAATTGAAAATGGATTGAGATTTGGTTCACTTTGTAGTTTCTGTTAGTTTCAAAGCTCTGCACAAGCCGGTTTAATTTCATTGCCGTGTTGTTGCTGGTCGTGGCCCTTCGCCTCAGCTCTCGGATGGAGATTTCAGAGGCACAACATACATTCATATACCAAAAAATATAGGGGGAAGTCATCCAATTTGTCCTAATTTTATTGTATAAATGTCAATTTAGTTCTAAACTGTCAAATTTCGCCAATTAAATCCTAAATATTTTGTGTGAAATTTTAATGTAGTCATTCGATCAATTTTTGATGGAAATTCTTGATGTGGCCATGTGCCAAGTAGGACGGCCAGTAATGACCGGACCGCCACCTTAGCGATTTTCGGCGGAAATTGACTGGAATGATTACATTGGAATATCTCACAAAAGTTTATGACTTAATTGACAAAATTGAAAGTTTAAAACTGAATTAATATATGTACCACAGACTTATTGTTAGAAAATAATATAATATACGCAACGTGGTACTATTGTTGTAATCAAAAAATATATAGCAATATACAATAATCAGAAAAATAACATAATATACGCAACGTGGTACTGTTGTTGTAATCAGCAAATAAAGAAAGAGATAATAGTGACACCAATTTTGATACAATAACGACCACGCCAATGTTTATATAATTTTTAATATATAAGATGCTGAATCACAACCCAAAAAAAACTAGTTTGTTGTTGTTTTTTTTAAAATAAAATTAATGGAAATTCAACGGGAGGTGAGGTACGGCTAACCAAATCTCCTTAAAGTGATTAGTTCTTGCCATGGTGATAAGTAGTTTTATGAATTATGCCTCCCAAGATACAACACCTTAAACCCGTTTGTATTAACATTATACGAATAAGACTCTATTGAACACTTCTCCAAACCGACACACTTGGAAGAGTGAATTTCTAAAGAAGAATTATAATCCTGAATAACTCAATGTCCTTAGGTATTGAAGAAAACGTTGAACTCATTATCATGAACTAAAGAAATCCTTTGAAAAATTTCTTTTACAAGAGTTGAAGAGATTCGTCCTTTAATGCATCCATTAATTCGTCCGTTAACGAATCCATCAAAACTGCTACAAGAGGGCTGAAGAGTGGCATCCATTAACCTGCTTATCAATTCACCCATTAATGTGTCCACAATGCTGCATGAGATCTAAAGAGAGGCGTCCATTAACGTATCCATTAATTCATCTATTAATGCGTCATAAAACCACTGCACCATTGCTAAAAATATGCATCAATTTAACGTGTCCATTAATTCATCTGTTATAGCGTGAGAGCTGAAGAATGTGAACTGATGTTAAACCATTAATAACACATAATTGCTACAATCCCCCACATTAATGGCTCAACAAAACATTTTTTGATTCAAATAATTCTAAGTGTGCTTGTGGAGATAAACTGCATCCAGATTGATAGCTTTCATTTTGAACCATCTTTAGTAAAAGCCTATCGGACTCCCTTAACTAGTCAATGGACTAAACCTAGAATTGCCACTTATTAATGTAAGTCTAGACAATAGAACTCACACAGAATATCACCGATTCAAGATTGGCTCTCAGTTGTGTTTATTTTTATGCCCTAACCTCTCGGGAGTCATGTGTGCTTCAAAAAATCTAGCCTTCAAGATTTTCTTAGAGTCGGCCAGCTCCATGTATATGGGTGCATTCCTATTAAAGGTATCCTACCATACCATACTAGGATTTTGAAAATCCAAGCTATAGGAATCATTGAACGCATAGCATATTCTTAAAACGCCGTTGGAAGCACTATTGCATCATAAGAGTGAGAGAAAGTACGCCTACTAGAGTTTCGAAAATTTGCATTGTCCTGTTGAACTTAGTCCCTGGGATCTCTAATTGCTAGGTTAGGTTTCCATATTGGAACCTTTTTATCGAGTTAAGGCTTTTAACCCCATTCCTCTCGATGCGCAATTTACCTGCTCTCTCGACAAACCTTTTGTTAGCGGATCTATAACGTTTTCCTTTGACTTTACAAATTTTAAAGAAATAATTCCATTTGAGTGCAACTGCCTTACGGTATTATGTCTACGACGAATGTGTCTATACTTACCATTATATATCATATTATGTACTCTTGCAATTGCTGCTTGATTGTCACAGTGAATGCATATCCGATGCACAAATTTTGGCCATAAAGGAACATCCTCTAAAAATTGTCAAAGCCACTTTGCTTCTTTAGTAGTTTTATCTGAAACAACAAACTTTAATTCCATTGTGGAGCGTGCTATTAGAATTTGTTTTTAGGATTTCCATGATACCGTGGCAATTCCTGGCATGAAAACATATTCGGTAGTCGATTTCGATTCATTTGAATCTGAAATCTAGTTGGCATCACTAAAGCCTTTCAAAACAGCTGGATAATTGCCATATTGCAAAGAATAATTGTTCGATCTTTTCATATAACCTAACACTCTCAACTGAGTATTCTAGTGCTCATGACCAAGATTACTTGTATATCTGCTTAGCTTTCTTACTGAGTATGAAATATCCAATTTAGTGCACTTCATGATATCACGCCCCGAACCCTACGACACGCAACATCCCTGATAAGGTCGAAAGTGTGCGACGTTCCAAGAGGCATCACTGACCCAGCACCTAACACAGAGATCATTGCACATGCAGAAGTAACATAAAAACACCCGTACAAATAAAACACCAGACTGAGGATAGTATGAACAACAAACAACGTGATAACAAATATACACTTGCATTACCACCGAAAACATATACAATATCTATTTACAAAAAACACATACCACAAATCAAAAATGGGTCAGCGGCCACTAAGGTCAAAAAGGTAAGTAGCCCGGACGGTCAGGGATACTAACTAAAGTGGGGCCCCGATCAAAAAGGTACTGGCCTGATCTAACTGAGACTAAGGCTAACCCTACGGAACCCAGTCCGAATCGGATCCAGAGGACTCGAAAGAGCTATCAAACAGCTCGATCTCGGAGTCTAGGGAATCCAGTTTGGACTCGGCCTCTGTCGGCTCCTCCTTAAGGTCCATCTCCTTAGATTCGCCTTCCTGCTCGGGATCTTCCTCCATAGGCTCTAGGTCCTCATCCGGCTCTTTGTCCATCGGGTCCGGCTCATTCACCTCCCAGACAACAGGCCCAATGCTAGAACTCGAACTCCCCTTGGCTATAGCTTCAGGGCTCACCAGATCTCTATCGGTAAACTGCGGGTCCATCTCGCCCAGCCCGTTGAACGGGATATCAAAAGTTCGAAGAGGTCCAAACTCCCCGGAGTGGTCCCTAAGGCACCAAGCTACGTATTCGTGGGTCTCGTAATACGTTTTCCCCACATCAACCCATACTATAGTATAATGCCTAATATACGTATCCCCGTTCCCAACAGAGTGCTCGGTCACCGCTCTTTCTATCTAATGCGGGATCCTAAACGTACAGGAACTTCTAACATCCTCAGGACCGGGGGTCTGAAATGTTAGGTTTTAATAACAATGAGACGAATATCAACGAGTAAAACCCCCTAAACCTAAACTAGGCTAACATGCACCTCCTGACAAGCAAACAATTCACATGCAACCAATATAATAATCAATTGACCTAGGCCCTTAGGCCTAAATTGAGTACACAATTGATCCTGCAGGTTAGACAGTTCATAATAATACTCACGGCACATACGCGATCACACTTAGTCACACGTACGCTATACACATGCTCATACTTATGATTCGACTTAGTAATACATACTAGCACGCTGCTTATTTACTTAATTAGAATTCGATCTGGGTAAAACGCATCAGGTCTATCAAGCAATACCAACACTTCATGTTCCGCGTAAAACGCATCGGGCCTAGTGTCTCTAGCTTGCGTAAAACGCATCAGGCGCAACACCGATCTCCATATAGGACCAAAACCTGCGTAAAACGCATCAGGCTAGTCGTCTTCCGGTAAAATCGGGCATCGTCCCGCGTAAAACGCATCAAAACCCATAATGATCACACGAGCACACAGCAATTTTTATCTAAACCCCACGTAAAATGCATCAGGGCAATTAGGCGATCACATGCTCATGTCAGGCATGCATATTCGTACAATTCTCATTTAACATAAGAAATGCGTGGCTATGAAATCCCGCACTCGGGCAATAATACAATGTACAAAGAACATCCAATTACGGCATAGGCACATAATCAATTCATGTCAAATCATACTCAACAAATGCCACAACGTACTCCAGTATCAATTTGACATGCTTAGTTTTATCATAACGTGCCCAATTAATACAATTTAACGCAATTAGACTTCGGCAAACCATTGGCACATAATTCATGTAATTAACACAACACAAATTCGCACATTAGAGGCTCACCATGTCACTTCACATTCGGCTACTATAGGACACGTAACATAGCACCATAAAATTGAGCATAATCAAGCACAATTAAGCCTCAAATCAACCAAACATGGCACTCTTGGGAATTTCCATAACTAAATCCCAAATCACCCGAACTTAGGCCAATTAATCATCACATGGGCAGCCATTAATCCCGGTCATTCTCGGCCGTAAATCAACCTCAAAATATCCCATTGAGCCTCCCAATTCATCACCAAATAAGCCACCAATTAGTAATCCACTAATCAATTCTAAGCCACCATAATTAACTCTTAATTAACCCTGATCCTATCTAGAAGTGCTTAGTTATCCTAATTAGGGTTTATGGACTAATACTCACCTAATCACCTAAGCTCCAATTAGCTGATCGGAAGAGGAAAATGGGCCGGCTGAGTTGGTCTTACGGCTACCTAGCGATGGCGATGAGCACTTTCGCGGCGGCTTTCGTGGCGGCATGCGGCGACCGGCAGTCCAAGGCGGTCTTCACACGGCCAAAGGGGAAGGAGAGCTAGTCGGTGGTGATGGCGGACAGGGGAGAGAGAAAAAGGTGGTCGGGTGGTGGTAGCGACGGCTCACGCGGACGGCAGCGATAATCGGCCTTGGCAAGCGGCCGTCCGGTGAGCGGCAGCGGTGGCTCCTTCCACGTGGCCGAAGGGAAGGAAAGAGAGAGAGAGTGAGGCGTAAGGGTGGCAAGAGGATAAGGAACGGTGGTGGTGGTGGTGGTGGTGGTGCTACAAGGTGGCTGAGGACGGCGGCACAGCAGCGGCACTTTGACAGTGGCTCCAGCATGGCTGGTCTTACAGCTGAACAAGGGAAATGAGAGGGAGAGAGAATGGCGTGAAGGAGGAGGGTGAGTGGCCGGTGGTGAGGTGAGAAATGAGAGAAAGACAAAGATAATTATTAGTCTTAGAGGGTCCTACCCTTCACTCACTTGGTTGAGATTATCCAAAGCCAAAATATCCAAGGCCATATTAGTCTTAAAAATTCTGAATTATTAGGGCTGATATTATCCAATTAAATCCCCAAAATACTCTCCAATAATCTCCCAAAATTCAGAATACCAAGAATAGGCTTAGGGGCAAAATCGTAATTTTTCAATTTCAGGCCGAATTTCCATTTTTGACCATATTGATCCCAAATATAGTTGGCCACTGTAAAATGACGTCGTTCTCGCAAAATAGTTGTGTACGTCCACAAAATTAGACGTCTAAGCTCTAATCTAATTTCACGATCAAAATTGCTCAATTACAATTTTAGGGCCTCTCACTAATGGGCGGCTGTTTAGGGGTTATGCGTATCGATCTAGAGTTACTCGAATCATGACGGTCTTGATTACCGAAAGAACGCGAGAAATTATCGCTAGTTTCGAAGGTTGCAATCATTTGGATTAAATTTGGGATTTGTTCGCCACGAGCACTCTCGGTCGTGCGAAATCATTCGCGATCCGATTGTACGTCATTGGCCAAACTAATTCTGTCACCTTCCTAGGATCAACCTACATTGGCCTAAAATATTTCCTTGTCGTTTCTCAGAATCTGTGCCCGATTTGCGATCGGGTCCCTGGTCCACGTACCGTTTTCCTAGTTAGCCATTCCCTTTTGGTTAGTATCCCGAGAATGATTAATTTCGGGTAAGACTTAATAAAATTAAATGAGAATAATATCAATTTCATTGATCCTAAAAATGGGTCGAAATTCAGGATGTTACATATGATGCACATGATGCTGCCAATTACTTGAGAGTACTCTAATTACATGATACTATTTCCAATATTCTTTCTTAAAGTTAGGCGTGGAAGAAAAGGATTATTCGCATCTTTGATGTTAAACCCTTTAAATCTCTCGATTACTTTTTCAATGTAATGAGATTGTGTTAAACCTAGACCATCAGAATTCCTCAGAATTTTGATGCCGAATATAATATCTGCAACACCGAAGTCTTTCGTATCGCAGTTCTTCTTGAGAACATTCTATGTGTTTTTGATAACCTCATTGTTATCTCCAAGAATTAACAAGTCATCAACATGTAGACAAATAAGTACACATCCAACTATCGTGGATTTAGTGTAAACACATTTTTTTCACACTCATTGATTCTACACCCATTTTGGATCATTGCATGGTCAAACTTTTCATGCCATTGTTTAGGAACTTGTTTAAGTCCATATAATGATTTGACAAGTCTACATGCTTTGTGTTCTCGTCCTTTGACCTTGAATCCTTCAGGTTGTTTTATATAAATCTTCTCATCGATATCACCATTTAAGAATGTAATTTTCACAGCCATTTGATGTACCTACAAATTGTATGGCGAAATTATAGCAATCAACATTCTAACTGATGTTATTCTTGTTGCTAGTGAAAAAGTATCAAAGTAGTCTACATCCTCTCTTTGTCTAAACCCTTTGGCAACAAGACGTGCTTTATACATATCAATGGAACCATTAGCTTTACGCTTCCTTTTGAATATCCGTTTGCATCCAATTGGTTTTTTTGCATATGGAAAATCAACCAATTCCTAAGTATGGTTACTTAGGATAGAATCAATCTCATTATTAACAACTTCTTTCCAAAAAAGGAACATTTGGAGATGTCATTGCCTCTTTAAACGATTGAGGTTCATCTTCTAACAGGTACGTCAGAAAATTAGGTCTGAAAGATTTTTCAATCGGTGACCTATTGCTCCTTCAAAGTTCGGCTTCTTTGGCCTCAATTTCATCATTATCAGATTTTGATTTTCTAAATCTCTTTTGAGATTAATCACCCTAATTTATTTTCGCAAAATATATATTTTCAAAGAATTCAACATCCCTTGAGTCTAGGATAGCATTGGCATAAATTTCCACATTTTTAGATTTGTGAATAAAAAATCTATATGCTCTACTATTTTGAGCATAGCGAATGAATATGCAATACACCATTGTAGGTCTCAACCGGGTTTGTTTAGGAGGAGGAATTGTCACCTTGGTTAGGCACCCCCACACTTTCAAAAAATTGTAGAATGGCAACTTTCCATTCCACAACTCATACGGAGTATTACCCGTCTTCCTGTGGGGCACTTTATTTAAAATATAGTTTGTGGTTAGTACTACCTCCCCCTACAAATCTAAGGTAAAAAAGTTGTTTAAGAGTTTTCTGGTACAACCAAGGAAAAAATGTCTTATAAATAATTTGGAAAGTCCATTTAAATCATCAGATATTAAAATTATTCTTTTTGAAAAGACTTCCTTTAAAATTTATTTGGGGAAATAACACTTTTTTGTCCTTGTAATTTTGACAAGATGACTTAAATTGTCCCTATTGACACATAAATTTTGATTATCCATTTAAGGTTTAATTACATGTAAAATTAGGGATTAATTTTAACTCCTAAATAAAAATATTTTCATTAAATTGCATAGCATGTAGACACTAGGTGCATTTGCATTAGTATAATTTATTAGAACATATTTTATTTTATTATTTGTTTTTTATTTTGTTTTATTTATTTTTCTCAAAAATTTAATTTAAAAAAACAAAATGAAAGAAAAGGAGGGTGAATCAGGGCCGGGACGACCCAGCCCTCCTTTCTTCCTTTCTTCACGTTTGGGCCTAGCCTAGTTAGCTTATTTTTCTTTTTCTTTTTTCTCTTCTCTGGGCCTGGCCCTTTCTTTCTTTCTTTTCTTTTTATGCTTGGCCCGCATTCAATCTTCAGCTTCCCCCTCCCTCACACATGCTTGTACGAAACAGAGAAGACAAAGGGAAGAGGAGGAAAAAGGAACTTTTGGGGGATAACGACAGGAGGAGCAGAAGGCTCAGAAATAGGAGGGCGTCGCGCGACGCTGAATATGTCAGAGGTGCAGGGTGGTCCCTAAGAAAAGAAGCACTCTTCAGGGATAAAGAGGGAGAGACCGAGAGAGTTTAGGGGGGTTTTTTTTCCTGTTTCGTGGGGGCTGAAAAGGAGAAGAACAGAGAGAGTTTGAGAGGAGATTGAGGTGAAAAAGAGAGATCTTGAGGATGAGAAAGGAAGAGAGAGCCTCACCCGCTCGCCGGAGGGCAGCCCGAGTCGCCGTCGGTCCCGCCGAGCTTCCAGTGGCCGCGCTTTGTCCCGGTCTTTCACGAACCAGGTGGGTCTCCATAGCTTTCCCCTGTTTTGGCCGCTCATCTCCCCTGCCTCTCGGGTGCCGGGCACACCGAGTCCCGTTCGGTGATTGCCCGGCCCCGTCGACAGAGGCTCACATTCGTTCGACACTCCATTAACCTTTTCTGAGGGTCGTATGTTGAAAACAAGTCGTGAACCTCGTCAAAATCAGACCTGTGTATCCATTTTTTTTCCGCCCACCACCCGTTCGAAGAAATGCCTCCATGAAGCTATTTAAGTTTTAAACATTGAATCTGGTCGTGTGGTTTTTTTAGCTTTCTATCGCAATCCGAGACCCTTTTTTGACGAGATACGGTTCCTTAGATCCTCACACTCCATGTTCAAGCCAAAAATCGCATAAAATGCCAATTTTAAGCCCCTACTCGAACTCGCCCACTACCTGTTTGATAAAATGTCCAAGTGAAACTCCGAGACCGTTTTTCCAAAACCGATGCCCTAAAGTTTTTTTATAGGGTTAATACCACGAAAAACTCTAAACTGGTACACTTGTGATAAATTTACCCCAAACTATTTTTTGACAATAAAAAACCCCAAACTGGTACATCTGTGACAATTTTACTCCAAACTATTTTTTTTACCACCAAAAACCCCAAACTGATACATCTGTGGTAATTTTACCCCAAACTAATTTTTTAATATTATTTTTTTATTTTTTCGAATTTTTTTAGTTTCTCTTATCTTTTCTTTTTCCTTTCCTTTTCTTGTTTTTTTTCCTTCATCTTTAACCTCAAACAAAAAAAAATTCAGGAAGTGTGAATTTGGTAAGGCATATTAAATTGAAATTGAATTCGTAAGTTTGTATCTATAATTTTTTTCTTTATAATTTCTTATTATATTAATTAGAAACAGTACAAAAAATTCTTCTTGCATTTTATTTATTATATATTGCAAGTGATCATATTGATTTATGAATCGCCATGCACATATAATATCTCTCATCTTATATATAAAATATACTAATTTTGTAAATTAATCTGTTAAATTAAATTGACAAGCAGGACGTATAGAAATTATTGATTAGCTGTACTCCAAGCTTATGTAACAAGCCTACATTAGACCCCATCAGTTTGCCTATCCACTTGCACCCAAAAATAAGAAAGACACAACAATAATATAATGTCTTTTTCGAGGGACATTTAAATGTAGAAAAAAGTGGTTGGCATGAAAATTCATGCATATAAAAGAAAGTCTTTCATTTAGCATTTATGTTTTGTTTTTGGGTCAAAATGTAGCATTTATGTTACGTGTCACGTTATTGTGGTATCAATTACAATATAACAATCCATTATTGGTCCAATGAAGATGAAGGAAAAAAAAAGAAAATGAAAGGAAAAAGAAAAGAAAAACTAAAAAAATTCGAAAAATAAAAAAAATAGTATTAAAAAATTAGTTCGGGGTAAAATTGTCACAAGTGTACCAGTTTGGAGTTTTTGGTGGTCAAAAAAATAGCTTAGGGTAAAATTATCACAGGTATACCAGTTTGAAGTTTTTGGTGGTCAAAAAAATAGTTCGGGGTAAAATTGTCACAGATGTACCAGTTTGAGATTTTTTATGGTCAAAAAAATAGTTTGGGGTAAATCTGTCACAAGTGTACTAGTTCAGGATTTTTCGTGGTATTATCCCTTTTTTATATGCTTGAATGGTTCTAGTGTAGGTATTTATCCCAAAATTTCCTTGTTTTTTCATGTGTTTGTATGGCATATTCCGTTGTTCCCCAATGTCAGCCATGGACGTGCACGTGAGTCGTAGTCAACATTTGTTTTCCGGTGATGCCTTGGGTCGAAGTCCCACTGCAACAGTATTCTATGACTTATTTTGTGTATGTATGCTTGTGTATTCAGGCTTAGCATCCTATTGCTAGGGTCAAATGTTGGATTGTCGGAAAGTGTGTTTGTCGCCGGTGGGGAGTTGTGACTGTTTCTCTAAGGGGCTGGTGTGGTCGCCGAAAAGTTGGCCGGCGGTGATGGCATAAGGCCAGCGTCCATTGCCGATGCTGGCTGCCTGAGTCGATGGCTTGCAGTGGGCATTCCCGGCATAATCCCAGTGACGGCATGAAGACGTTATCGGTGAAGAAGCGAAGAAGAAAGCCTCCTGGGGAGAGACGTCCAGAAGGCCAGGCAAGGGGGGAAGAAAAAAATAAAAAAATAAAGAGAAAAGAAAAAGAAACAAAAGAAAAAAAAAGGAAAAAGGGAAAATCCAAAAAAGAAAAAAAAATCAGAAAAGAAATATTTAAAGGGCATCCCGTGCGGGTCAGAGAACCAGGTCAGGTAGTCGGGCGGATCGGGTTAGGGGATCCGGTCCGGAAATTTGATTTTATTAATAAAATATTAAAATATTAAATATATATTAAAAAATATTAAAAATTCCAAAAAAATTCGAAAAATTTGAAAATTCCAGAAAATATTAAAAAGTATGAAAAACATTAAAATATTTAATTTAATTTAATTTTAAAAATTTAAAAAAATTGGAAAAATATCAAAAAATCCAAAAAATTAGGAATTGTTCAAAAATCAGTTTTTGGTTTAATTTCACTAGATTTAGTGTTTATTTCATTCTAGACTTAGTTTAAAATTTGTAAAAATTGAGAAAAAAACCTTTTAAAAAATTTTCAAAAATTTGAACAAACCATTAGGGCTTTACCTTAAGACTTTTGATTGCCTTTTCTCTTTTAAAGACCATGCGAGGTCGCTGGTTATTTATTTTTTTTATAATTATTTTGTTGTGCGTCATTAATACATTGTTTGTTATTTTCCATTTTTAGCATGGCTAGATGGTTTCTTGAGTTTTTTTCAATAGAATGCCCGGTACGTTAATTTGCGAATGTTCAAGTTTAGGTACTGAAAGGGCACTAATTAGATCGATGGTGTAATCAAGTTTCCGATCTTTGTAATTTTTTATTTTCGCGCATATCGAGATAATACTCCCATGTCTTGATCAAGATTTCTAGTCGACTCTTGATTATGGCTAGTGACGACTCCAATCGAATACATAAATTAGACAATTTTCGTTGCGCGAGATATGAGGTTTAGAAGTGTTTCAGATGAATTAATGTTCTTCAGACAAATCAATTAATGTTCACATCCTTCAACAAATACCTCTTGACCTAACCAATCGAGATGGGGGTAGGTCGTTACAGTCCTGAGAAAACTTTATAAGGTCTGGAATTATAGCCAAATAAAGTATAGGGATTAAAAGTGAGATTTCCCAAACTATAGGGACCGAAGAAATTTTATTTCCCTGAACTAAAAATGCAAAACCAATGTGTGGCCACCAAATACAGCTGATCGATTTATTTTCGTTGGCTCATGGGCTTGACTAATCCATTCGAGTCAATAGTAAAGACGCAAAATGTATACTCAAAGGTCAAATCCGCTAATTTGGTCTGATTCGGCTCCGCAAGTTCCCTTATAGTTGTTAATGATGACACCATTTCCTTTTGTCAACCCTAATTTCATTACTTGCAAGCACTCAATGACCAGTTCATTAGAATTGATTATAAGAAAATTTTCTCCTATCAGAGAGTTTTGTCCAGACAATTACTTTGTTATGTTCACTTAACATGCAAATTGAATTTGCAGGTGATTGTCCCACAAATAAATTTCATCAAGAGCAGAGAAGAAAACAAATGGGTTCTGAATGACTAATTATTTATCTTTAAGAGACTACGCGAGGCTAATCCTTTAAAAACATGATCATCGAATTAGTCAATTCACTATAGTCATCTCCAAAAATGAAATCTGTAATGTTGACCAGAGCAAAAAATAACCTGTTGATAGAAATGACGGTCACTAATATGACATAGTGTAAAGATCACATTAAAGAAGAAAATTCACCAACAAACACAAATATACATGGATGGTATGGAATGTTCAAGCCACAAAAACCAGAACAAATAGTACGAATTTTGTAAGAAAAACTAGATCAGTTCTTTTCCCCAACCACCTAACAGTACGGCCTTTCAGCCTGTATACGCACACCAAACCGCTTCTTTGAGGGGTCTTCATTTGAAAATTCTGGATTCTAGTGTGATTGTTTATGTTTATGGACCCCTAAATTGAATCAACATATCCGTTTCAAGAAGGCTATGCGCGTTAATGTTGATCTTCTTCCCTATATTATCCAAGATGTTCGTTTAAATGTAGAATTGAACAAAGAAATTAATCCTTCACAAATACGGACATTACGGACATCTCTAGCTGAACTAGTGCCAGGTACGTCATTGCCAAGTGAGCCATTCCTTTTTTGTAAATTAAATAGGATTTATCTAAGCTATTCAATTTTTATTTTTTGCAGAAATGGGCTCCATCTATGTCAATTTTGCAAAACAAAATCTGTTCACAGAACTGAAATTTTTCAGATCAAATCACTGATTTAAATCGTTATTTTGTGGCACGCATTGTACTTACCAAATGACTTCAAAATTTTATGAAGTTTATATGGTTGCAAAGCTTGAAATGCCATCTACAACTTTTATGAAGACACTTTTCTCATATCATGAACACAAAAATTCATAAAAATCACCGAATCGAGTAAGGTCGATGAGGAACAGATTATCATAGAATAGAGAACATTATCTCCAGATTTTTAGTTCAAATCACGAAGTAAATTTGACATACAAAACGATTTTCATTTTCAACATGCAACCTATCAAATCGAAGATTGGGATGTCTATTTTGATTCCCTAGTTGCACACTTCATGAGATTTCAACATTTAGAAGCTCAAATCAGCAATCAAAGCTTACTGGTTCAGCAGGCACAGTTTTGCAGAACATGCCCACAATCAACAAGCAATCAACCATCAAGCAATTTCAACACAACATAGGGTATCATATCATCGATCTAAGACATACAACAACATCATATCAGCAACGACGGCCATCATGACTCCATGATTAATCTGCATCACAAACCTTCCTCCCCAATCCTAATCTGAGTCATTGAAGTACCAACCTTGTTCGAGATGCCTTGATGCTTGATTGAGCAATCCGGCCTCCGTACTCACCTTGCGAACACCACGGATCAGCTAGGAGCTCCTGAAGAGATTCCAAGAGAAGTAATTCCTTGAGAAAATTTAGAGAGAATCCATGAGAAAAAAGAGAGTCCTCTCGACGTGAGTGTGTTTGTCTCTTCCCCCTTCCCTCGGTGAGTGGATGAACCTCATGATGGTGGCGGCAGCACCATGATGGTGGAGGCTGCACCAAGGATGGTGGAGGTGATATTGTGCAACTCAGGTCTGGAAAGGGCAGGCTGCGCAGTTGCACGGAAACGGCTAGTACGCGCTCGTTGTTCGTCCGTTTAGGCTGAAATTTTGATGGGAGATGGTCAACATGTCAACGTAGCTTGCATAAAAATTTCGTGCCCAACGAACATCGGGAGGTACACTTTTGGAGGCCATACATTACCGATTTCTGTGTGCAGGATCAGCTGACTTCAGCTTGGAAAAAGGCAAACCCAGAAAGTTATACTTGGAGATAGCACACAAGCCATATATCGTTAGAAAACACACTTGAAGATGCTCTTTGTGACACCTAGTTTGCAATTTTTTGAGCTTGTTTGAGCCATCAATCGATCGGGAAAAGGCGAGTTAGCATTTGCAGGAGAGGAGTTTAAGACCGAGTGTGACCTAGGGTGATTGAAATTTACACTTTATGGGTTTAAACCGAATAATTCAATTAAGCTTAAAACCCCTTTGCTTGAATCCATCAAAATTCTCATGATATACAAGTGCAATTTTAAAAATATTTTTGGTAGGGGTCAAAGTCAACCCCTAATTTTGTATGCAATGAACAACTAAATCGATAGTCAAATTTAGGTGTCGACAATTATGTATTCTATGGTATGCATTAGGCTTGATATTTTACAAGCTGTGAGCTTAGATAGCTATTATATGAAGCGTCTTGGTAAAGCTCATTGGGAAGCTGTGAAATGGATTCTCATATATTTAAGGGGGACAACAGATGTTGGTGTAGGGTACCATAGGGACAACAATGACAGCGAGACTATTGGTTATGTGGATTTGGATTACGCCGGTGACTTGGATGAGTGTAGATCTTTAGTAGGGTACGTGTTTACGCCAGCATGTAGTGTAGTGAGTTGGAAGGCATCCTTGCAGGACTACATTGTTTTGTCTTCGACTGAGGCAGAGTACATAGCACTAATTTTTATAGGAAAGAAGCAATATGGCTAAGCAGTTTGTTCTGGGACTTTGGGTTAGAACAGAAAAGTGTTGATATACACTATGATAACTAAGATGCGATATATCTTGCATATAATCCAGTTTATCACAAGCGAAGACATCTAGTATCATTTCATCCGAAATGTCTTAGCAAAGGGTAATGTGAAAAAGATCGGTACAACGGAGAATCCAATAGACATGATGACTAATCAAGTTCCTTAGGCGAAGCTTGAGCACAATTGGCGTTTATAGAGAGTGAGCGGCCGTCGGGGTGTTAGGAGAGCAATATAGATGATAAACCTATGACTTGACTACAAGAGCCCTGACTTGAATGGAGAATGTAAATCAATTTGTTAAATTGAATCTATTTGAAAAGAAAAGAAATCCCAACGGATCACTTTCCTAATTGGATCAGAATTTCTTTTCTTGAAGGTCACACGAATTCGCGTGAGGATTTCTTTTCTTCATATTGTTCCGCTCGTGCAAATCACGTAGTTTTTTTTTTTTTCCAATGACCACAATCTTTATCATCCACCACGAGAGTAGGATAATGACAAGATTATTATGTCATTCTGAAGACTTGAGAGCGACACATCCTTCGTGAAATAGTTAGCACAGGTCACCTAGAGGGGGGTGAATAGGTGATCCTCAACAAATCTTAGATATTTGCGTGGAAGTGAAACGAATAACAAAAGAGTCTGAATAAAATTCAGATTCAAGTTAGACCAAATGGGAGAAGTTCTGAAATGCAGAAAATAAAGTGAGAGATAAGGAAAAGAGAATCTGCACACAGATATATAGTGGTTCAGCTTATGGCAAGCCTACGTCCACTCTCCCACGCTTACAGCCTACCATCTAGATTTTCACTATATAATCAAGAGGAATTTACAGACTCTGAGTCTCAGAACTATTGTGTATGATAGGACTCTCTATCTCACACAATCACTCTTTACAAAGTAATCCTCAAGATCTTGATCTTAAGTTCAGAATGACAAGAGAACAGATTGGAGTAAACTCAGACTTTGGACTTGTTGATTCTTGAATCTGTACATCTTCTGCTGCTCGCGATCTCCTTAAATACTCCTCTACATCCATACTAGCCGTTGGACAATATGCAGAGGATCATCTTCCAATCTTCACCTTGGACAGATTTGTATAATAAGGATTGAGTAGCCGTTGGATGATAAGTTCTGAATCCTGCTAATTTTGGTCGCCCATACAATCAGAATCTTGGTTTCCATAAGTAGAGTTTTGTCCGTTGTAAAGCATTCTTGTCTTAGTATTTGATTGTCAATCAATTTGATTAAGATTGATCTAATCAAAACTTTCCTTCTGTGAAATCCATGCCAGATCACTAGCTGTTATTCTTCATTCTGAATTTTGCTTCTGAAGAATTACTGCGTCTTCGTCTGCTTCTGAAAATTACAGCTTCTGCGTCTGCTTCTGAAAAATTTCAGCTTCTGCATTTTGCTTCTGAATTTTCTGAAACTCAGAACTTTAGCTTTTGTGGGTCTCAAGAACTTATTTCTGCGTCTGAAAAATATCTCAGAACATAGATAATTCTTGTAAAATCTGAAAAACTTCATTCTAAACTTCTAGAACATATATTCCTGAAATGAGAAGGTTCAGAATAAGTATCAGATTTACAAATATTATAGAAGGTTTTGTCAACTTCAAAATCAGTAGGAGTTTTCCTCAATAATCTCCCCCTTTTTTATAGTGACAAAACTTTCCTGCAGATTAAATCAATTTGAAATAAATTAGAAGTAAGCAATCATATTCAGTGCATTAATCATAGATTGAAAGATCAAACTCTGTTGAAATCTGTGCTTCTTTGCTTCCTTAGACTATAACCTGCATTGAATCTGCATATGAATTCTCCCCCTTTTTGTCATCAGCAAAAAGATAAATATAGAGAATATCAGGCATTAATATTAAGAGAATAACCAATCTAAACAAATAATGTTAATGAGTTTATAGACCAAAAAAATAAGACTTTGGAGAAAATTTTGAACAGGCTATATTTTGGAAGGTGTTCGGATCAGTTGAAAGTTTTCCAAAATAGAGACAGCCTCTTCAATCCTCGAACTGCATTGACCCACTGCCTTCTCCATGTTGGAGGAGCATTGAGCAATAGCTTCCTCGAGTTCTGCCTTGTTTGCAGCTGCCTGAAGTCGATGAGAATTGTTGTTTTCCTCAACGATTTTCTGCATATTCTTCATCTCTTGTTCAAGTGCTGCTTGTTTGTCCTTGATCTCGAGCAGAAGTGAGAGGATGTTCTGACTATTAGAAGACTATTCTTGGACATTTTCTGGCTCAGTCTGATCGAACTGCATTAGTGCTTCTTCGGGAATCTCCTCCTGAAAAGGTGCATTTTTTGCAGAAGCATGCTCTTCAGATTCAAGAGAAGACTGACCTGCATTTTTCGGTGGTGGAGCAGTGTATGGAATTATTGGAAGCAGATTAGAGTCTTCAGTTGTTCGATTTGCAGTAGAAACAGGATCGCCATGTACAATCTCAAGATGATCAGACTCATCATCCTCATCTCGTAGAAGAAGTTTTCTCTTCTTAAATATACTTTGAAGGGAGCTGGGGAAGCACTCTGCTTGCTTGTCTTTGCTGGTTCTGCTCTCTTTCCTGCTACTTTCTTAGTTTTTACTGCTGACTTCTGAACAGATTTTCCTTTTTCTGCACTATCAAAGGCAGTTTTCTCTTTTCGATAGTCAAACTACTTTAGATTCATCTTGATGAGCATTTTCTCTCCAACAAGCATTAAAGGAACAGAGGTCTTGCACAAACTATTAGGAATAGTGATGTTCAAGAAATGAAATATTCTACTGATAAGAGCACCATAAGGGAGTTGTCCCTTGTCCTTCAAAACTGTTCTGTACATATGAAATATGATAATATGAGGAAGAGAAAATTGATGTCCATTCAGAATTGTCCAAATAAGCTTGATCTCGGATTTGGACAAGTCAGTTTTAGAATCAGCTTTAGGTCTCAAGCAACTGATAATGATCTTATGTAAGATCACTGTTCTCCTGGTTAAGTCTGAATAGGAAATCAAACGCTTACGACCTCTGGTGAATGTTGGATTTTCTAATGCAGCCTTAGAAGCTTCTTCCAAACTCATGTTAAATGGAGTGAATCTGTAGTTTTTTACACCAATAATCCGAGCCAGAGTTTCTACCTTGAGATCATAAGTCTTGTTTCCAATAGAGAATTGAAGTTGATTGGGAGACAAAAATGAGAGATTCGAGTAAAAATATGCAGTTAGTTTTGCATATGTATGTGCAGATTGAAAGCAGAATTCTATCATACCCAAATTCTCAAAAAGATGTTTCATAGGAATGCCAACCCGATTGAGATAGTCAAAATCGACACTTCGATGCTGCATAATTCCTCTGTTCAGCAACAGTTTATAGTATTCATGGTGGACTTTAGAAAAGAACAAACCTCCGCTCCCTTTTTCACCATGAGCAATGCCCAACTTTTTGGTGAAATTATAATATAGTCTAGAATCCTCATCTATTGTACCCTTACAATCCGTGGGCGATTTAGGGCTTGACTGAACTGATCTTCTTTGTGATGGAGTAGATGATTCTCCAATCTTCGCTTTACCTTTACTAAGAGTACTCGTGGACTGAGATATAGGGTTAGGAAATAATCTAGTGTAACAGCGAACTAACTCTTCTTCAGATTGAAAATCGTTATCTTTTAAACATCCACGAAGAGCCGATTCAGATGCTTTACCCTTTTTCAATCTTTCGTAAGCTTTCCAAACATATTTGATGTTAGACAGGCGAAAATCAGTTTTACCCGAATCTTTTGGAGAAGACGATGGTTGCGCTGCTTGTTGCGACGCTTCAAAAGGTTCATTACCAAGATCTGAGTTAGTATCAGAAATTTCCATGAACTCTGGCTTCTCTGACGACTTGATATCTCTGTTTAGAATCCTTGATGAGCGTCTCTTAAAAGGCATTGTGATTGAATCTAGATCACAAAGATGAGATCTTGGAGAAAAAGAGAAAACTTGGAGTAGTTGTGATGAACGGGAGAAGAAAAAGTTCGCACAGAAAGAGGTTCGTACTGATGAGGATTTTGAAGAGAGACGAAAAGGTTTATAAAGGTGAAGGACGAGTTTTAGGAATAAAAGGTTATTTTTAGAAGGTAAAATAAGCCAAAGTAAATATGAATGAAATAGATTTTACCGAAGCATAAAAGATCATAATAAAATCAAGATAATATATTAAATATTATTAACCAAATGAATTAGGATACGTACCTGATTTACTTCCAAATATGAAAATATTCTGCCAAAAATATTCCCGCCAAAATTTAAACTTTGTACGTACCATTCTTGTGAGTCTGAGAAATGTTCAGACTGAGATCACTTGAGTCTAAAAAATATTCCTGTCTGTGAAACACTTCAAAAAGGATAAGTAATACACAGTTTGTTTCTAATATATTTAAAAGAAGATTTATCAAGGGATTTTGTGAATATATCAGCTAATTGATTCTTAGAATCAATAAATTGAACATTCACATCACCATTTTGAACATGATCTCTAATGAAATGATGTTTGATCTCAATATGCTTGACTCGAGAGTGAAGAATAGGATTCTTAGTGAGATTAATGGCACTGGTATTGTCACATTTGATTGCAACATTTGAGTCTTCAACAGCAAAATCTCGCAACTGCTGCTTCATCCACAGAATCTGTGCACAGCAACTTCCCAAGGCTACGTATTCTGCTTCTGCTGTTGATAGTGCGACTGTATTCTGCTTCTTTGAATACCTGGATACTAACATCTTTCCAAGAAGTTGGCATGTACCTGTAGTACTTTTTCTGTCCACTTTACATCCAGCTAAGTCAGCATCTGAATAACCAGTAAGAGTAAAATCTGAATCTTTGGAATACCAAAGACCTAGCATTGGATAAGTTCCAATGTATTTGATTATCCTTTTTACTGCAGAAAAATGCGATTCCTTTGGATCTGACTGAAATCTCGCACACATACAGACGCTAAAAAGTATGTCAGGTCTAGATGCAGTAAGATATAATAGAGAACCTATCATGCTTCTATATATCTTCTGATCAACCTTTTTACCATTTACATCTTTGTCTAGCTTGGATGATTGTGACATTGGAATGTTTGTCTTCTTGCAATTTTGCAGTTCAAACTTCTTGACTATATCCTTGGCATACTTTTCTTGGCATATGAAGGTACCATCTTTCATTTGTTTCATTTGTAAGCCAAGAAAGAATGTTAGTTCTCCCATCATGCTCATCTCGAACTCGTTCTGTATATTTTTAGAGAATTCCTTGCAAAGTAATTCGTTAGAAGATCCAAAGATAATATCATCATAGATTTGAACAAGTAGAAAATCCTTACCCTTTCTCTTAACAAATAGAGTTGTATCTACCTTACCCTTTGTGAAATCATTTTGCAGAAGGAAATTACTTAACCTTTCGTACCAAGCTCTGGGTGCATGTTTCAAACCTTAGAGGGCCTTTTTGAGTCTGTAAACATAATCAGCCTTCCTTGGTTCTTCAAAACCAAGTGGTTGTTCCACATATACTTCTTCTTTAATGTATTCATTTAGGAAGGCACTTTTCATGTTCATCTGAAAAAGTTTAAAGTTATGGAAACAAGCATAAGCTAATAATAGCCAAATGGCTTCTAACCTTGCAACTGGTGCATATGTTTCATCATAATCAATGTCTTCTTCTTGATAATAGCCTTTTGCAACCAGTCTTGCCTTGTTTCTTGTAACCTTCCATTTGTCATTCAGTTTGTTTCTGAACACCCATTTTGTTCCAATTACTGGATGGTTTTTGGGTCTTGGCATAAGCTCCCATACTTCATTGATTCTGAACTGCTGAAGTTCTTCTTGCATAGCTTCTATCCAGCTTTCATTTGATAAAGCTTCTTCAACATCTTTTGGTTCTATTTCAGATATCAATGCCAAGTTGCTGATATTCTCCTTTTGTTTGGATCTGGTCTTGATACCATCTTCTATTTCTCCAATGATCAGGTTTTTCGGATGACTAGATTTATGTTTCCAGTTTTTGTCAAAGTTTTCCTTCTGAATATCTACAGACTCCGAATTTTCTGATTGAGTCTGTATTTTGTCTTCTTTTCCATCTTCTATAGAATCTTCAATCTTTTGAGATTCTAGATGACCTTCAGAAGATACTTGAATGTGGAGAGGTGATTCAGATTCATCTTTGTGAGTCTGAATGTTTTCTTCAAACCTTACATTCATTGTTTCTTCCACAGTCTGAGAATTCTTGTTGTATACTCTTTATGCTTTGCTTGTAGTAGAATATCCAAGTAAGAATCCTTCATCTGCTCTATCATCAAATTTCTCAGGACGATCATTTGAGTTTTTGAGAATAAAACATTTACGACCAAATACTCAAAAATATGAAATACTGGGCTTTGTACCTTTGTAAAGCTCATAAGGGGTTTTCTCAAAAATGGGTCTGAGAAACACTCTATTAATAATATAACATGCTGTAAAAACTGCATCTGCCTAAAAATGAAAAGGAATCTTGCTTTCAATCAATAAGGTTCTTGCCATTTCTTGTAAGGAAAGATCTTTCCTTTCCACAACACCATTTTGTTCTGATGTGTATGGAGTAGAAAAATTATGTTGAAAGCCATTTTCCTCACAAAAGTCTGAAAAACTTTTATTTTCAAATTCCCCCCCATGATCAGTTTTAATGTAGGAAATGATATAGCCCTTTTTATTTTGAACTCTTTTTGTAAATTTTGTAAAATATAAAAATGCTTCATTTTTATGTGCAAGAAAGAATACCCATATAAATCTTGTGAAGTCATCAACAATAACTAAATAATATTTCTTACCACCAATACTCTGAGTTCTGGTTTGTCCAAACATGTCCATATGAAGAAGTTGCAAGGCACGATTAGTAGAAACATGATATATAAATTTGAAAGAACTTCTTACTTATTTTCCTAGCATGCAGGCATTGCATAATTCTGTCTTCCCGTATTTCAAATCTGGCAAACCTCGAACTAGTTTCTTATTTGAGATTTTTGAGATTTGTTTCATACTGATATGTCCCAACCTTCCGTGCCAAAGATCTTCATCCTCTTTGATTGATATTAAGTAATGAGTGGAGTTTGGATTAACATCCAGAAGATAAATATTGCCATGTCTTCTTCCTGTGAATGTTTGAGAAGAATCTTTGCTTGTTCCTGAGCATGTATCTTCTTGAAAGTTGATTCTGAAACCAGTATCACGAAGCTAGCTTATGATAATCAAATTGTAGTTGAGTCCTTTTACCAATGAAACGTCATTGATTCTGAGTCCTCCAACATTAATTGTTCCTTTGCCAATGATTTGTCCTTTGGTATTTCCTCCAAAGGAAACTTTTCCACCATTCAGACTATGTAGATCAGCAAATAGGCTTGGATCTCCTATCATATGTCTAGAACATCCACTGTCTAGGTACCACTTTCTTTTTCTCTTTGTGGTAACCTGCAAGAATCATAACATCTCAAGTTTTCTTTGGTACCCAAATTTGCTTGGGTCCTTGAGTATTAGTGTAGGCTGTCTTAACGAAATCTCTTCGAACAGGTCTCCAGACCTTAGGACATTCATTCTCAAAATGTTGTGGATCTCCACATTTTGAGCACCTAAGTGCACTTCGTCTAACAGGTTTTGCAAATTTCTTTTGGAAATGGTTTTTATAAACTTGCCGAGGAGGTCTTTGTCTTAATCTCTCCTTGACTTTTGGAAAATCAATTAAACTATCACTTTCCTTTACAAATCCAAGACCAGATTTGTTATAGTAAGGGATTTGAATGGAAAGAATATGCTTCAAGGTTTCTGAACCTTTTGAAAAGTTGGAAGTGATTTTTGAAACTTCCTTTTTTAAAACATCATTTTCTTTGGAAAGAAAATCTCGACTTTCCTTGATTTGATGAAATTCTTTTTGAAGGAAGTTGATCTTTTCTTTTTGAGAAATATCATGTTGTCGTAGTGAAGAATTTTCCCTTTTCAAAGAAGAGATTCTTTTAAGAGCAGTCTTAAATTCAAAGCACAATTCATCAATACAATTTGACACTTCAATAGACATTTCAGAAGATTTTACCTTGATTTCCACTTTAGGATCAGAATCAGAATCTGAGTCTGAGTCTGACTTGGCCATCAGACAGATATCTTCATCACTATCTTCACACTCTGTGTCACTCCAGGTTTCTGCCTTTAAGGCCTTCTTTGCTTTTTCGAGTTTGGTCTTCTTTTTCAGAAGTGGACAGTTTGGCTTTATGTGTCCACATTTCTTACAGTGAAAGCATATTATATCCTTTGATCTCTCTGTCTCATCGATAGATCTCTTATTTTCAAAAGGCTTCTTCCCTTTGAGGTTTCTTCCTCTGATTTTCATTTTCTTATACTTCTTTATGAAGAGAGCTAGTTCTTCATCATCAACATCTTCATTTTCAGAATCTGCATCAGAATCAACATTAGTTTTCAATGCAATTGACTTATTACCTCTGGATTCGTTTTGCTCATTCCGTTTCTCAGTTTCATATGATTGAAGAGTTCCAATCAATTCATTCACTGATAGAGGCTTGATCCTTTGTGTCTCTCGGAGAGATGTTTTGATGTTGTCCAACTGATCTGTCAGTCCTCTCAGAAGTTTGTTGACTTTCAATGCATCTGGAATTGGTTGTTCTTGATAAGCAAGATCGTTTACTATGTCAGTAAACCTGTCATAAAAATCAGCAATTAATTCTCCAGGCTTCATTTTGAAAGATTCATATTGACCGAACAAAATATTAATTTGAGTTTCTTTGGCTCGATCCGTTCCTTCATATGTAACATAAAGAGTATCCCAGATTTCCTTTGCTGATTCACTAGCAGCAATTTTCTTATACTCAATAGGAGATAAAGCACAATAAAGATAATAAATAGCTTTTGAATCTAAAGTCTTTCTTTTGGATATCTCAGTTTGAGATAAAGGAAGATCTGCTGGTTTGCTTGCATCTGCTTTCTCTTTTGAGTCTGAAGATTTTAGGTTTACTCCTCTGATGATAACATCTCATTGCATGTGATCAATTGATTTTATGAATGCCTTCATCTTGTTTTTCCAGATGCTGTACTCTTTACCATCGAAATATGGTGGTCTGTTATTGCTTTATCCTTTAATGAGCCCTGGAGCACCATAGCTAGCCATATAGATCGTTAGCTTAGAAGTAAAACACTTCAATAAATGAGCAACCTACTCTGATACCAATTAAAATAGCTAGCACGGGTCACCTAGAGGGGGGTGAATAGGTGATCATAAACAAATCTTAGATATTTGCGTGGAAGTGAAACGAATAACAAAAGAGTCTGAATAAAATTCAGATTCAAGTTAGACCAAATGGGAGAAGTTTTGAAATGCAGAAAGTAAAGTGAGAGATAAGGAAAAAAGAATCTGCACACAGATATATAGTAGTTCGGCTTATGGCAAGCCTACATCCACTCTCCCACGTTTACAGCCTACCGGCTAGATTTTCACTATGTAATCAAGAGAAATTTACAGACTCTGAGTCTCAGAACTATTGTATATGATAGGACTCTCTATCTCACACAATCACTCTTTACAAAGTAATCCTCAAGAACTTGATCTTAAGTTCAGAATGACAAGAGAATAGATTAGAGTAAACTCAGACTTTGGACTTGTTGATTCTTGAATCTGTACATCTTCTGCTGCTCGCGATCTCCTTAAATACTCATCTACATCCACACTAGCCGTTGGACAATATGCAAATGATCATCTTCTAATTTTCACCTTGGACAAATTTGTATAATAAGGATTGAGTAGCCGCTGGATGACAAGTTCTGAATCCCGCTGATTCTGGTCGCCCATACAATCAGAATCTTGGTTTCCATAAGTAGAGTTTTGTCCGTTGTAAAGCATTCTTGTCTTAGTATTTGATTGTCAATCAATTTGATTAAGATTGATCTAATCAAAACTTTCCTTCTGTGAAATCCATGCCAGATCACTAGCTGTTATTCTTCGTTCTGAGTTTTGCTTCTGAAGAATTACTGCGTCTTCGTCTGCTTCTGAAAATTACAGCTTCTGCGTCTGCTTCTGAAAAATTTCAGATTCTGCATCTTTCTTCTGAATTTTCTGAAACTCAGAACTTTAGCTTTTGTGGGTCTTCAAGAACTTATTTTTGCGTCTAAAAAATATCTCAGAACATAGATAATTCTTGTAAAATCTGAAAAACTTCATTCTAAGCTTCTAGAACATATATTCCTGAAATGAGAAGATTCAGAATAAGTATCAGATTTACAAACATTATGGAAGGTTTTGTCAACTTCAAAATCAGTAGGAGTTTTCCCCAACACTTCGAAGCCCACAAGAATTTTAGCTCTTACCACTAAATAACATTCTATTCAATCCAACTGATAGCTTTAGCTACTCACTTAACATGCACACTAAGATTTGGCCAAAAAAAAAACATTCACACTAAGAAGCATTTTTCTAACCTCGTTAAATCTAATACATCAAAATTCTTCCCCATGGAAAAAGCCAGAACCAACGGAACAGCAAAATATTACAAATTAACAATATTTCAGCGAGCACATTCAACTACAAACTCACCATCTCACTATGGAAGCAATTCATAGATTGAAAAAACACAAACGAACAGATCAATTTCCCTTAGTACCACGTTGGCGTAAAATAATAGCCCCACTCTTCGTGGCTTGGTCACCATATTATGACACTGAGCCTCTAGCCTCTAGAATCGCAGTCGTTCTTGGTGCTGCCGGCCCCTTTCTTGTGTGTGCACTCAATCGTCAGCGGGAACTTCCTCGGCCAAGAGTGGATTGGAGGCAGCGGTTATGGGCGCGGTCACCCCTGGCAAAGGAGGATGAAGACTCAAAACACAAGGAGAGACCCCTGCGATCCTATTAGGTTCAGAGTACTGAGTGAGGGTGCAATGGCCATGTCAGCCATAGTCCACTCCACCGGTTGGAACCGAGACGGATAACGGAGAGGGCAAATAACGAATTGGAGAGGTGATGACGGAGGTGGAGGCATGGTTGGAATGAAGAGAGACACCTTTGGAGAAAAGCTTTGTTCTTTGTATGGGTGATCGATTTTCAGTACGGTTCTAAAAAATTGGGAACTAGGGGTCGGACCGGAATTAGCTTTTTTTTTTCCGTTACTTAATACTGCAGAGGGTGTGAAGGAGAAAAAAGTTAAGGGGAAAGCGTTGTATGTACATTAAGGGGGAGAAACTTTAGTAAGTGCAGAGTTAAGTGGTTTAATTTGCATTTTACTAATTTTTTTGAAAAAAATAAAAATATATATAATTAGTTCGATACAGCTCAGTGCGGTTTCTTTTGGATTTGGTAACCGGATCGACTGATTATCATTTCCACTTTTAAAAATTGAAAATCAAACCGACACTCTCAATAACCGAACTAAACTAGCCGGTTTGGTTCGATGTGGGCCATTCACGATTCGGGCGAACGTTTTGCACGCCCTTAATTCTTGGAACGAAGAAGAAGAAAACAGAAAGTGGAGAGAGGAGGAGAGTGTGTGTCAGAGACGGAAGCAAGGGGAGAGAGAGAGAGTAATGCTGGGAGAACCTGGGGAATTTTGAAAAAATCTGACAAAGTAAGACCCATTTATACACGTGGCGATGAATATATGGAAGGGAACTTAGTTGACGTGAGAGCTGTGTTTTCGCTTTTAGAGAAAAAGCGGGGAGACAGAGAACGTCTTTCCCAGAAAAAGGTTAAAGAGAGTACAAAACAATTAAAAGAAAAAGGGTAACAAAAGTGATCCTTTTCTTCCTTTGGTGGTTCTCAACCTTTACTTGCCGTATTTCCATCTTCCTCTCAACCACGGCGCTCAGCCATCTCCCGCCGCGGACCACCTGGACAGCACGCTAGAGCCACCAGCGACCGCCCAGCGAATTCCGGCGTGCCGGAGCCGCACCAGCAGCAGACCAGCCAGCGGCCACCTATTTCCTCCGTCTGATTAGCCACCACAGCTGCGCCGCAATTCCTCAGTCACCGTTGGCATCCCATCGTCGGCCATCGCGGGCATTTCAATACCGTCAATTCTGTTAAGAGTTGAAGGGCAATTTAGGTAGCCCTAGCTAGATTCAATTTTGATACTTGATTTTCTAATTTGAATTATTCAAGTCTAACATTGATTTGGTGAGATCGTCGGCATACTCCGATTAGGAGAGTTCCTAAATTGAAAATCTTAATAGAGTTGCCAGACGTATGATCGGATTTTTGATTATTTTGATTTCTTGTTTTGGGTTGTGGTGAATATATCGTTTATATGGGCTTAGTATGTTGCATGTTTTGATTTAAGAAACTTTCATATGATGAAAATACAAAAAAGATACATTGCACGTTAGGCTAGATTGTGTTCATATTTATTTTCTAATTTAGAATTGCATATTTAGGGTCATGTAGTATTTTAGGAAATTTCCTAATTTAGAATAGTATTTATCAAAATTATTTCCTAATTTTAGATAGGGTAATCACAAACATTAGGCTATTTTCCCTTACCAAAAAAAAAACATTAGGCTATTTCCTATTTTAATTTCAAAAGGACATCACAAAATATTAACATGCATATACCATATAGGATTAGTTACATCAATGTCACGTCATCGTTGCCACGTTATCGTAATATTCCACATCATAAATTCCATATCATAAATTTCACGTCATTTACTGATTGCATGTTTAGGGTTATATCACTTGAACTGTATGTCATGTTAAATTAGTTTATATTTCTTTGTTTGTCATTAGAACTAGGTCATATAGATTATACGTCATTTGAAATTAGGTCATATAGTCATGATTTAGGATTAAAATTGCATATAGTATAATTTTCATTGATAGAAAAATCCAAAGAGTATTGAATGTCATTGCATTTAGAGATCATGTTTAGGCCAGAATTAACATCTTGCAGATATTGGAACAATGATTATAAAGAAGTTATGTTTTGCATAATGCATTGAGGTTTGCCCTATTTCTAATAATTTATTTATTACTGCCTTGATTTATTAAGTGTTAAATTCTTAATTGCACGCTGCATGAACACCCATTGGATGTGAGCAATTCCCCTTAAAATTGACCAAGATTGCTTGCAAAATATTTTTTGAAAATAAAGAAAAAAGGTATCGAAAGGAGATTAAATTTATCTAGCATAACCAAGTCTCCGTATTCATAATATTCTTGGTTCATAGAGGTAAAGTGCTCTCCCACACTTGGATTTCTAATTGATCCATACTAGATTAGTGGCGACTCCTAATTGAATTGATTTGCATGTTAAATTGGTTAGATGAAAAAATGCTAAAGTTGCGATTGATATGATTTGAGAGGGTCTGTGCTAAGTTTTTAGGCTTAGTAATCCGCTAACTTTCCTTTTAATGGTTCACTTCTGAGAAGGTCGCAACAACTAATATTAATGTGTTAGGTTAGTCCTCTTATTCTAAAGTCCACCTCATCTATAATGGTTTTATTACGTATTCAACCCTCATTCTTTTCTTTTCGTTTAATTAGTTGGTCCGCCACCATTTCTCTCTCTCTCCACCATTTGCTTGGTAATTACAAGCAGTGCTGTTCGACGTCAACGCTTTCTTCGAAACGTTTGCTGGCGAGCGATCTCACATCACCGATGGCAACCATACAATGTGAATGTGCAAATTCAGCAAATTCCCCTGATGCTGTAGCACATGCTGGTACAGCCCCTGACAGTGCTGTGGGAATTTGCTATTGCTGTAGCAAATTCCCGTGCCAAACCGGTTCGTTGACAATTCCCATTTGAAATTCTGGGTTGACTATCTCTATGTTTTGGGCCCTCTAAATTGAACCACCATAACTTCTGGTTTTCGTCCCTATATTATTGAAGATGTTCGTGCGGACGTGCCGTGCCTTATATCACCTACTCCTCCACCTCCCCTAACGCCAGGTATGCCATTTTTCAAGCGAGCCGTTCCTTTTTTGTTCATTAAATAGGATTTATTTAAGGTGTGCAAAATAAGTTGATATTTGTTGCACAATTGTTCTACCAAAATAAAATAATTAACGACATGCCAAAAAAAAATTTTCATTATTGCAGAACAACAGAAAAAAGTGGAGGATGGCAACTATTATCGACAACTGTTGCAAGCTGCGTGCAAGGGTGATTGGGCAACTGCTAATAAATTCTTCGAAAGAGATGCAGCCTCAAAGACAGCTATAATTACAAGCAAATCCCGGACTGTGCTTCATGTAGCGGCTACAAACGCCCAAGATCAGTTCGTCGAGAACCTTGTCAAGCTCTTGTCTCGCAAAGAACTTAAAGTGGCTGATGGCAATGGGTACACTGCCATCCATTATGCCGCCTTGGGTGGAAGAACAAGGATGGTCAAGGCATTAGTCAAAAAAAATCCTAAGTTAACATATATATTAGACGGTCAGAGATTCGTTCCTCTACGACGATCTGCTGAATATGGTGCTCTGTCTAAGGAGGTCCTTTGGTTTCTGGCCATCAAAACGAAAGGCGACAGTCAATGTGGCCCTTTTCCTGATACTCAAGCGTTTGCTACCATCTTTTATCTTGCCTCTGCTGGTCATTTGGGTAACATCACGCACACTCGTTTCATGTATACTCTTCTGTGCTTCTTTTCCTTAATAGCTTTGTTGGTAAATTTCGGTCAGATGTCTCTCTCTATCTGCTGAGCCGATATCCTCACTTAGCTAAGGAGAAAATGGGGTCCAAAGCTAAGGGATCAGTATTGAGAGCATTGTCTCTTAGGCCATCGCACTTTCTTAGCGGAGCTAGGCTCAACCTCTGGGAAGGATTGCTATACAAATGTCAGCACTTCTACCGATTTTCTACTTGAATGCATTTGCTATAAACGACTCATAAGATCATACATGTTCACCTGCTCTAACTGTATCTGAAGGTGTTCCGGTGGACTTGAACTCCATACCAATTGAAGATTCAGAAATCTGCGTGAAAACAACTACGATGGTTCAAGGTGGGTTGTGACTGTGTGTGTAGGATCTTGCAAGAGAGCATTTATATACTGCCTAATTTTGGTCCCCTTACGTGCACTCCTTTCCCAGTTCATCGCCTAAGTTGCTTACGCTAATAATACTTGCGAATAAGATGCTCTCAGTTTTTTTGTTTTTTTTTGTCCTCTTCTTTATTTTATTTTTTTTGGGACAAACCCTCTTCTTTGGATAAGTAGTAATATGATTAATACGAAATATTCGTGCATACAACGTGAGCGTACAAAAACTTTTATACAAACGGTCTCGTCCACTCTTGATTTGAGAATTTCAATTGCTCACTCTCTTACTAACTATCAAAATCAATGGTGTCTAAGGCCGCATGTAGAAAATTTCTTTTACATGGTTGGTATATGCTATAATGACTCTCTCTATTAATAATTCTATTTATAGATTATTAGCAGCAACGAAGAATATTCCTACAGGTGAATTAGGGGTGGCAATGGGACAAGGCTGGTGCTGGGGTTTGCAGGGTGAGTGCAAGGGTTGCATCCTGGCCCCCACTATTATAAGAAATGCCCCATCCATGACCCAAGTCCCGCTTAGAGATATCAATATATTCCATCTCAAACCCTAGCAAGTATATGGATTTCCCCATCCCACTTGCCCCACTCCACGATAATTTCAAAGATCAAAATTTAAATTAAATTCTACAAGAAACATAATTTAATTTTTTGCAAGTTGAATGAATCATTTATGGGCAAAAAAAATACGAATTTGTGATCTTTAGATCCATTAGTACAAAGTTTAGTTTCGAAAATGTCCATGATAAATTGATGAGAAAAGGTAGTACACTATTGGAAGTATTCGTTTTATTTTGAAATCTATGTAAGATATGAGAAACTTTACATTGCCAAAATAATACAAATTTAAAGCGATAAGGTTTATACTAGATATTCAAGTTTTAGACATTAGGAAATTCGCCCCATCCCCTCCCCAAAACCCATTGGTTGTTGGTTTTTATCCACCCTATTTGGGGTGAGATAGCACGGGCATTTGGAACGGTAGGTAAAATTGCCATCTCTAATGTGAATCGATGCATCAGTTCTATTTATGGTATTTAATCGTGATTTTAAGATTAATTTATTGATTTTTTAGTAAAGTGATTGTCATGTGTTACATACGTATTGTTATTTGTTTGTATTTGCAGTGACCTTTTTATATACCACTATAAAATTGTGTAAAACCACTACCAACTATTCTAACAAAAAAAAATTAAACTAATAGATGAATGCATGGTTTAATAGTTATATATTCTAATATTTCACTCACGTATAGGCTGGACTTTGGTTCAAGACTAAAGTGTGGAAATATATGATAGATGAGGCAAATAAAGGGTCTAGAAAGATTTGCACTCAGAATCTTTTGTTTTGATATTGTGTAAAAATTTTGTAGGATCAATGCTAATTAACTTAAACTAATAGATGAATATATGATTTGACATATAGTAACCTATGTTTCCCACATGGTAGAAATCTTTAAATGTAGGTATGCATGCATACTTGCATGTATGTATGTACGTACTTACATACGCTTATATGTCTATGATATTCTTTTCTAATTTTACTTTATAAGTAATTAGATTTTATTTCGATCAATGTTAAAATTTCATAATCAACATTTTTTAACCTTTAATTACTTAGATATATAATTGTCTTACTAGCTTAGCTTCCAAAATGAACCTTTTTCAATGCACAAGAAAATATAAGTAGAAATTTGCTTATGTGCTTGTTACTGACGTCAGTAAAATTATAGGTTGTTTGTACTTTCTTCATTTATTGAGTTCCTTCAACATCCATAGGAAAGTTAAAAAAAATTGTTCTGAAGATACTTATTAGTGCTTTTCTAATGTCTAGTAGAGCGCGAGCTCTATAGCTGATTAATGATGCTGGGCGCAAATGCTAAATAATGGTCTTGGGACTCTTGGCAGTTGGCACCATTGTTTGGTCGTTATATCAATGAAAATTGGAAAAACGGGCTTAATTCATTCTTCTTCCTGATTGCAGCACTTCGGATTTTGAAAAAGTTACTCAAGGTTCGAGCAGTTGGAGCTTTTAAGAAGTTTCTCAGGACTGCTGCCAAAATTGTGGGTATGATTTTACCTTTTACAAAGTCATTAACCTGGCCCACTCTCTCATTCGATTTTCTGTTTCGATTTCTCTGAATACCATAGTGGTATACAGGTGCCTTCGACGGGATCAAAATAGTAAAGATTTTATCATCTTAACCAATTTTTTACTAGAGTTAAAAGCATGGCGATTTTTTTAATTAACGCAAAAAAAGAAATATGAAAAGGATGAAGATTTTTCTTTACATAGCATTGTCAACAAAAGGTTTTTACTCTTTAAGCCCATACATATATCTGCGATGCACTTCATGTCTTATTGGTGAGATGAGTGGATATGAACAAATCATATCATATTTTTCTTTTTCGATCTTTTGAATAAAAAAGTTTTACTACTTATATATTGAACATTTTTCAGACAACGACAACGCATCCTTAAATTAACAGTTCACATGTCAAACTAATAACTTACTTTCGACGAGAAAAATTTGTATTCCTTCTCATGTGATTAGTTTTAAATTACATGAATGTCTCGGAAGACATCATATCAACATACGATAAGGTTAAACCATATTTATTGTGATATACACATACGTAACTTAGAATCTCGTAATTCTTTAACTTAAGCAGATTACACTAACAAATTTTAGCTTATATGCTTTCTACCTGAACAAGAGCAGGTTTAGGTTGCGCATTATGAATGTATGCCTTATTAATGATGTAGTGATCTATGAATAAAATTTTATAGTATTTATTTGTATAGGTCATTCAATCAACTTCAATCAAACGCTAATATGAAATAGCAATAGAGTGATAAGACAAGATTTTAATACAAATATAGCTGTCCTAAAATGACAAAACATTAATTCATTTCAAGGCCAACTATTTGATCTTAGTTCTGTCATGCTGGAAGTTACAAAACACACACATACTGTATAAAAGTTGAATTGAGTGCACAAATATATATATGCGCGCGTGCGCGTTTACTTATTTTAATGATCTATGAATCCAGAGTGGAAGTTTGGAAAGTTATTTTTATTTGCGTTTTATTTTTGTAAGAAAATAGCACAACATCCCGTGCATGTTTTACGTGCAGCTCCTCCGGTCCAAAGGATTCACGATGCAAAGCTGAGACACAAGGGGGCTGTTGAGTTGGCAAAAAAGGTTTGCGCCGAGATTTCTTCAATGAAAACAGCTGAGCTCCTCAAATTTTTTGAAGACGACAACATCATCTTTTATGCCACATCCAAGGGAATCGTTGAAATACTGGAGGTAAGCCTCGAGTATTTCCCGGAGTTAAAGTGGACTACTTATTGTGGTAAAAGTTGGCTGACGATTGCTGTGGAGTATCGCCAAAAGGAGGCTTGTGGACTCTTTCTAGCGGCGAACTCAAGTGATAATCTGTCCATCATTCCCACCACACCCGAAGATGCTGAGTCAAGGGCCATGTTGTGGGCGGCGGCACAGAATTCACTTGACTTTGGCTATCTGAGCAATGTCCCCGGTGCAGCTATTCAGATGCAGAGAGAACTTCAATGGTTCAAGGTAATGTATTATCATATCATTAAGTTCTATCTCGTTATCAACCTTGATGAGATGCAAAAATTATATGAATGAATGGATGGAGGTTCAAATCAACTAATTGATTTAGATGCATTAAAAATTCATAAGACTTGACTGAGAGAAATAATTAAGAAGCAGAATTTTAGCCTCATGCTGGTGCATTTGGTTGGAGAGTTTGGGGATTTTCAGTTCGAGAGCTGAAGTCACCCATTCGAATCCCCTTAACTGCGCGCAAGCTACTCTGTGGGTTCCCAAGGTCTGGCTTCATGTATCTGGGTCTCCGCCCTCTTGCTCTTGAATTATAAGAAATAGAAAATTGACACCCTATTTGCCAACCGCTATTGGTTTTATACTCGTTATTTCACTTGCGTGGCTTTGCTACCGTGTAGGCTGTGGAAGGGTGGGTCCATCCTTATTATAAGACGGTGACGGTATCTTTTCAAGATGGAGAAACGAAAAAATATAAGACATATTGGCAAATATTCCTAGAAGAGCACAAGGAGTTGCTTAAGAATGGAGAAAAATGGATGAAGAGTACCTCGAGTCCATTCTTGCTCATCTCAACTCTAATCGCTATGGCTCTGTTTGTTGCGGCTTTTATTGCACCGGGAGGCAACACCAACAATACCGGGGTCCCTATATTGATAGGAGTGGACCCTCTGGTGGTTTTTGCAATTTCGGACGCACTAGGCTTGTTCTTCTCCGTGGCAGCCATCCTATCATTCTCGGCCATCCTAACTTCATCGTATGGGCCAGAAGATTTTCTCTACTCGTTGCCTACGAAGATGATAATCGGCCTGTCCTCCCTCTTTTGCTCCCTGGCTTCCATGCCCGCAGCCTTCGCTGCCGCGCTTACCATTCTGTTGAATGAAAGACCCAAGTGGGTTTGGCTATCAGTTACTGTGCTCAGCTGTCTTCCCGTGGCGTTGTTTGCTAGGCTGCAGCTTCCGCTGCTGTTTCAGATGGTTAAATCTACCTTCGGACCTAGCATCTTCCGGCCCAGAAAGACTTAGGCAGTAAACTACAAAATTGTTGGATGAAGACATGTCATGAGAAAACTTCCTAAATAATTTGTTGGTTGCTTATTATTATTGGAAAACAATTGGTTACTTATTGAATACTCTAATAAAATTACAAACTCCTTGTATAGTTTGCAAATTATTAATTTTTGCACTACCTTACCAATCTGTTTGCGTAGCTTACGAATGCTTTTGAATATATAGATTGTTCACACAATCCTTTTCTTTTTAATTATTATTTTTTAATTATTTTCTTTTTTTCTCTGCTAGTGCCTCGTCTGTGGCTAGCGAGGCGTGGCCGAGCTTTGTCAAATCTGGAGAGGCGAGGTCGAGCCTCGCTAGCCTCGCGAGGCAAGGCAAGGCCTTGCTCAAGCCTTGCTGGCCTATGGCGAGTGAGGCCGAGCCTCGCCTATGGTCGGTCACCGAATGTCGCTGTGGTCAGTGACTAGCAAAGAAAGAAAGGAAGAAAAAAAGTAGAAAGATAAAAAATTATTAAAAAGTAATTAGAAATTCGAAATTTTTAAAAAATAAAATAAAAAATTATTAAAAGGAGTGTAAGGAGGAAAATCAAATCTGATTTTCCAAAACGAACAATAGAAAATATTTGTCGGTTTATTTTCAAGTCTCAACCGAACACTAGAAAATGCTTTCAATTTTCTGAAAAATGACTTTTTCGGAAAATATTTTCCATAAACGTTACATTTTTCGCAAAACGAACGGATCCATAATGTTATGAAAGCTTACGGAAGACGTTGATGCTGCCATGAAGAAAATTTCAGATGGTGTGTACGAAATTGCATTGAGGCAAATGAGGAATAATCAGGAGGCCGTAGACAAGATTGCGGAAGTCCTCCTTAAGAAGGAAACAATGACCGCGAAAGATAAGGTAATGATGATGATGGTGAAGTAGGTCGCACAGGTAAAGAAAGAGAAGCTAGCTTTTGGCAAAAGAAATAGGTAACTTTTCAAACTTTCCTTCCATGACGTCAGCAGCTTCCGCAGATGGCAAAGAGTCGCCAAGTCTACCCTTGTGATGGACGCCGGTTATTGGATCCACCCGGAACTGATTCAGTCCGGTTCTAGGATTAGGTGGGCTAGTTCTCGATTCTACAAACTTAAAATCAGCCTGTCTAGTCTGATTTCCGATTTGAAGGAGGGAATCGGCTCTAGATCTTTTGAGCAATATAGGGTCTGCAGCATGATTTCTCTGAGCCCATTTTCATTATCCGTTGTGTTGTGAGCTATTTGAACTCATCTAATAAATAGCTCTAGCGACAACATCGCTTTAAACGTCTCGTCCTTCGCCAGTAACAGGCGACCACGGTCAAGCCCTCTCTATTCTGTGGACAGCTGATACAGCAGATACTCCTCGATCTGAGAGTGTCTATGATGAACATCAAACAAAGCAGCTTGAAGAGAGGCCGAGTGAATCAAAAGACCTTGCTGGAGATACTGCTTTACTTGGTTACTCCTCCGCATTGGAAAGGAAAGGAGTCCCAGAGAAAAGGATGACCAAATGAATAGACAGAGCCAAGAAATTGATCCGAATCGATGACCAGAAACAGAACAACCACCTCCATTAGTAAAGTCTCTTGACTGAGAAGACACATGATGGCATTCATAATCGAACTCGGCTTAGAAGACATCCCCATCTAAGACTGCCAAAGACTCCTCTCACAGACGGTCTTAAGGCACGTATGACTATGAAAGTGACAAAAAAACTGCAATTTCTGATCTTCGACAGCAAGTAACCAAACAATGGCATGTTGGGGTGACCAAGAAATCAAGAATCCATTGATACACATATCACAACATCAATTCAGAGGCAGTGTGTGTATCAATGGATTCTTGATGGGGGGCTTTTTCTTGGCCAGCCCCTTAAGATTGGGTGACACGAGCTTGTAGTAACAACTACTCCTCCCAGATAGTAGAATCTAATAGCCTTTCCCACATGGACAAATGAAATCGACGAACAAACAATTGCCCATAACTTCGATGCTCACCGCTTCTCGCATCACCTCCTCCTCAGCTTCGTGCTTCTCCTGCTGCAGTCTGCAAGGTGAAACAAAAGAAAGAAAGAAAAACCATAATGACAAATTTCCTTTTAATTTTATGACAGTGCGCGATTGTTCGCTATAATCATGCGTAACCATGGTTCTTCATAAAACCTATGTAAATAAAACCTCTCGTTTCTTGGTATCGTCTTGTTCATCATGTCGATCGTCCTTTCGGCTTCACTCATCACCTAATCCCACCACTAGCCCAATCTCCTTCAGGCGACACTTTCATCCTCTCAAGTCTCTGCATTGGTTAAAAGTCAGAAGCATTGTGACATTCCGAATGAATATTGAATCATCTCCCTCACTGAATTTGATGCTCTTCGTGCATTTAATGTGTTTTTGATGCGTCTGTTGCTCAAGACAATAAAACGATCACCAATGCAGACACCCCTCACCGAACATCGACCCGTGACAATGTTCTTGTCTCGTACCATGTGAAATCAAATGCGTGCCTCTGTTTCAGTTATACATCTCTGAACTGGCTAATACATCCATCAGCAATTGCTCATACCACAGCTGTACATAATTTCTTACCACAACGAAAACATTTGATCGGGCTCATTTCAATCTCTGGCCACTAAATTTGAAGATGCCGATAAAGCCGATTCGCCATGACCAAGTTTGAACATTGTCCTCCTGGATGGATGCATTCATAAGGCTGAGCTTCACTCGCGATCTATCAGAGCATGTGAGAAATCATGAACCACTTCAATTGCTCTTTTAGTTGATGAAAGATTTCAAAAATCATCACAAACCTCCCTTTTTTTTTTTCCCTTTTTCATTTCGATTTCTTTTCTGGATTATTATAGGATGATTTTTTTATTTCTTTTAAAACTCTCCATATATAGAAATAGAAAGATATAGACTAGAAACCACATCTCCTAGCCGGCTAAAGGAAGAATCGATAGCTGGTGCCCGGTTCCTCGGAGCTTCTAAACGCGCGATAAACCGTTCGCTATCAGCTGTTTGAGTGACGCGTTGACCATGAGGGCATAAGGAGACGGTTTCTTGTATAATTTTAGTTTTCGCTCAAGACCAAGGGGAAAGCTCCTGATATGAAGAAGATGCGTCCACTAAATGCAAAAGCCGATCTCACGAAACGAAAGGTTCTAATTTTGCGGCAGTCAGAGAGGGCATTCAACAACCAAGCAAATGAACCTAAATTCCAAGAATTCATGCAAGACTCGTTATGGAATCAGGCATTTGTTCACGAGAAATAATATTAAAAAAAAAAAAGATTTGAGAAACCGGCGCTGTCGAACTCTCCTCGGCACCGCTGTGGCGGCCGCTCGATCTTGGCTCTCGAACGCCGTCCTCTGCAGCAGCAGCAGTAGCAGTAGCAGGAGCCGGGGCGGAAGGGACGACGGAGAGAGCTTCCTCTCGCTGGCAGAGGAGGTGTCATCATCGAGCGCGACCGGATAGGAGTCGGCGCGTCGCAGTAGCCGGAGCGCAGGGCGTGGGCGAAGGATGAGACGCAATTTTTTATTATAACTTTTAATGTAGGAAATCGGTCGTCCAAGCCCGTCTAGCTCAGTCGGTAGAGCGCAAGGCTCTTAACCTTGTGGTCGTGGGTTCGAGCCCCACGGTGGGCGTTCTTTAATCATTTTTTTATGTTCGTTTTCTTTCCAATCTCAGTTTTAATTTTTCAACTTGTTTTAGCTTCTGATATTCTTCTTGTTTTTCTAGATGATTGTATATCATAATTGGAAGAGTTCCACGGCACCTGATTCCCTAAAAAAAAGCTCTAACTTTATATCCAATCTACTTTTTTGGTCCAATTTAGATCCAATCTCATCATCTAAAAAAAATTTCCAACTTTCACTCTAATTCTAAATATGCCTACACGTCAAAAATTGCCCACTAGTTTCTTCAGGACAACAAAAAAGTTCGTGATAGAATTGAAATTTGACCTAAAATTAGGCTTTTTTTTTGGAGAACTAGCCCAAGAAAACCGTCAATTCCGAAACCCTTAAATAATCAATTAAATTACGTGTATCAGTGTTAGGAGTTTGGATGTAGTCACTCTCTTATCATGAAAGTCACCCTCCAAATCTCTAGAAGTTTCCTCGAGCTTTCTAAGTCAACACCATGAACAATGAGTGTGACTATTCCACAAAGGGACATAATCTCGAAAGCATATATACAAGCAAGATGTTGCATGTCCATGTAATAAATCATGATTCATGAAATCCTGAGAATGAAACATACAAAACAAACCCATGCAAGAGCAACTTCTAATCATTCTTCCTCCGTTTTACATCCTTGCATCCCCAGGAGGTATGTTCCTCAAATGTACTCCAATTCGAGAAAATATTTAGTGATTTGAGAAATATTTAGTGGTTTGTGAGGTGACGTGGTGCTCGTTTATTCACTGTGAACGAATTATAAGTTGACATATATACACTAACGTGGAATTGAATAATAAAAGAAGTTTCTTGCTTCCTTCCTTTTCATCTGGAACCATGATGGAATCGCCTCTAAGCTCAACCTATGCGCTTGCGCCTCCTCCGGCTATTGCCACCGGCAAAGTCGTCGGCACCAAGTCCAAGCCAAACGGCTACATGTCCAAGCTGAGCAGATACCGTGCCCACCGGCAAGTTCCAGTGACAATAGGCTTTTTGTTACACGTAGCGGGAAAACCGCATTTATCCGGCCACTTGCACCTGGTGTTACCATCAAGTTTGACGGCAAAGATGTGCTCAGTTTTGACTCCACCACCATTAAAATTTTGCCGGCAATTTTTGGTCGAACGAGCGAGTTTCTATTATGGGTATGTCTTTCTGCACTTGAAATTGTCACGATCTGTAGACTAGACGCCGCAACGAAGAGTAGTGGTTGTCACCGGCGAGTTCACACGACTTACTTCTCTCCGTTATCCGAGGCGTCACCGGTTTGTTCATAGGAGCGCTCGTCCACATATTTGAAGACACGGAGCACTGGCACGCCATGTACGCCACGTCCACCCCTCAGTCGTCTGGCTTTGCCAGATCTGAGCCATTTCAGATATGGAAGTTTGCCGGCCGGAGAGTGGCTGTGGATAGAGGTGGAAGACAAGAAAAATCAGATTTTTTAGCATTTCCAATTTGATTCCGAGTCATTCCATGTGTCAAGCTACAATTGGATCCGAGTAAAATAAGAGCGCGCCACATCACTACCGAATATTTTCTCAACCGATTCTCTCTCTTCTTCATTGTAGACACCGCAATTCTACTGGAGAGTCTACGACGAACTTGCAATAGTCGAATCATGCAGAAGAATTTCCCCCCCTTCATTATTATGCGAAAGGGGTGTTCCGGAATAAAATCAGGGTGCAAGATCGAAATTTGCCTCCAGCAGCGGGAAAACTTCGGTGAGGCACGACACCTTGAAATCCGGTTTGAGATCCACACTATCAAACTCAGGAGCATCGTATCTGCCCGTCTGATCTAGCAGACAAGTGAATGCGCCAGCACGTTTTCCGCACGTCACCTGCAGAAACAAGGTGCGCAACCTCATCACTTAAGTTTGGCACCAACGTGAAAATCATCCACAATCCATGAGAGAACAAAAATATTCAGCAGCGACCCTCCACCCAAAAGGGAAGAGGAAAAGGCAAACATTATTCATTGCCGAGCGAGGGTCATTTATCAGAAGAAAGCTTCGGTGAAAAATCCACATACTATGACAAATCAGAAAGGCCATACTAGTCAAACATCAAGGGAAAGACATACTAAATGAATGAAAACGAACTTAGCTTTTGTGTCCAAAAAATATTAGTGGATGCTGCACGAGAAAAGAAAAGGTGCAGGACTCCACAAGGTAAGGAAAAAAAAAAGGAACTAACTTTTTAGATGCAGAACTTAAGAGGTGCCAGAACTCACATCATCTTTCAGGCTGTCACCAACCATCATTACTTCGCTAGGTTGGACTTCCCAACTAGAACATATATGCAGAAGCGGAGCTGGGTCAGGTTTATAGGGACGAAATTCTCTGCTCAATGCTGGAGAAAATATAACCTAAGCAACCAAAAAGAAACAGAGTAAGGCTCTTGTAACCGTGTCAACAAGTTTCATGCAAGGCACAATAAGGAAAAAAAACACTGCCAAAAGGTTTGATATAAATATGTCATAGCTATGTTTCAGGTATAAACCAAGCCTATTGGAGAGAGGAGATGTGTTACTCAGTGGTACCATATGTACAACACGCTTGTGTATCAAACTTGTTCCAAGGACTCATTTGATAAGAATCTCTCAAAAAGATATAGTCCCACCAAAAGTCCATATCAGAGAGGACACATATTTGCAGTGCATCATGGAGAGATTATAATACCATTGAACTCAAGCTCATTGGAAGGCCCAGCTCTCAAAGTAACTTACCCCAAAGCGCTGGTGAAACAAATCAACTGCTGACTTCACATTCCTTGTTATTAGTCCTCTTCTAAAAGGCAAAACAGGGAAAAACAATAAGAAAGAGGAATCAACTCCACAATATAAAAGTTGATAGACATGTTCCATCAGTCATAATTATCGCGAAACTAAAATGTGAAAACAAAAACATCTTAATTAACACCACCAATGGCAGGAAAAGGTGCTGCAAATCATACGGGAGTTTGACACATCAAAATCTTTTCCATTAAGAAAACTTATTTAACTTAGAAGCGAGTCTGTGTGCACACACTGCGGTACGTGGTTTTGTTTCGGTATGGAAAGGGAATGGATGGTTCTATGTGGACCCATTCGTCACAAATATACATAACAAAACATGCATCATAAATATATAGAAATGCTGCCTCAGCGAAGTAACACAACAAAAGGAAACAAAACTGGGATAAACTTATGCTTAGGAACACATAGGTGCAAAGTAAGTTTGTTAACTAAAAAGCAAGTACCCAAATTTATTACCATCAGACGAATTTGCAACTCCTGGACTGCAACTTCCAAACGACAGACTCAGCAACAATCTCTATGATTCAAATAAAAAAAAGTATATACTTCATTCAAGTATCAACAGACAACTACTTTAGCTCAGTGAATCAGAAAAACAGCATTTCTTGCAACCTCAAACGTCAACGGATCGGCTTAAATTAGCAAACTGCAGAGTTGGTGTAGCATCCACTTAGCATAGCTGACTATATTATATACAGCAGTTTCAAGACACCCAGAATCATCTTAGTACTAGATTCCAGATTTGATAGATCAAAACAGTCAATATCCACATTATCCAATTAGAATAAATGGAGATACACTCTTTTCTTCGAGAAAGATATAGCAGAAGCACTACCGAATTATCTGCTCACAGAAGAAAGGACCCAGGACCAAAGTTCTATAGAAGAAAGGACTTATGGTTTTGCTATTTACTAGATAGTGGAAATAATAGCGACTCACTAAACAGGTTGAAGATAATTAACAAAGTGCTAAGCCAGGATCCAGCTAGCTCTAAACTCAGAGAGAGTGCCCAAAAAAGGACTGGGAAATAAACATTCATTATTTCCATCGATATGAATAGAACTCAGAAGAACGGATGATAACATCTTTAACATATGAAACATACAGTCAATAAGTATTAATGGTGAAAAGTAAAGGCCAGGCTAATGATTTTCAGAAAGCTTCCAAAATCCTGATATGATAATACCAACGTGCAATATTAGGATTGGATATGTTGGGAGAATTGGTTGATGGAGGACTGTTAAGGCAGCATCAACGATGGTATGAACTTCAGTACTACCAGGACAAAGAGAATCCAAGAGCTATTTAAGGCAATCAGCTCTTTAACTTTGTTCAGGAGATTCAATTTGCAATGGGGGAGAACATGAATGGCCCATGGGAAGAGGTCAACTAAGTGGAACCGTTACACTATGATATTACAGCGAAGCACATGCATATCCTTCATCTCAGACATAAGAGAATTGCAAAGATACAGTGTTTGGTTGAGAGGCTTGACCTTAACTTCTTTGAATCTAGAAAACTACAAAGCTCAGCTGCCCCTGCACATTAAATTGGCGAAAATCAACTAAACGAAGAATAAAAGAATTTCCATTGAGTTGTGATATTTAGAGAGCAACTTTCCTAATAAACAATATGCCCCCGGTTTTAATTAGGTTTATTGCATCTTCTTACCTCAAGTGACATTCTTACAACTTAAGCCACTCAGATTATAGTCCACTATATGAGAACCAGTTTACAGAGTAAATGAAAAACATCAGATCATGATGCATCAGCAAAAGATTATTTAAGGCATTGTCTGCAAGTGATAATAAGTATAACAGTGACATGCCCAGCCCAAGATATCAGCGAGCTTACCCTTAACAAGAGTACACAAACCCAAGTCTTCCTTATTAAGAAAAAACACGCTCACTCACAGCAGCGAAATTCATGATTTAATTTCCTTCCTCATTCACGTAAATGTAAAATCTATGCCCAGCCATTTCCTTATGACTCAGAAGGAACAATAGTTATGGTATATTCCTGTCACTGCCGAACAACAAACAGAAGTTGGATTCCTTCTAACAGCTAGTGGATTGAATCCACACTTGGATTGGCAAAGGGAAGCCCCCGGCCCACAATTGGGTATTGAAAAATGAAAATGGAGTTGCAAAGTACATCTTAAAAGTCCAACGGAAAAGGTTGTAGTTTTTAACAGAAGTATCTTCCTATGTTTGTCCTGTGAAACAGGTTCTCTTTGGCTGTAACTATCTCAATATGAAAAATGCCTAAATAAAATGCAACAAACAATTACCTTCTTATCAACAAAATGCACCCTGCTTATGTGCGCCCTCTACAAAGGCAACTTTCTATTAAGATTCTACTGAGCCACAGCTGACCCAAATTATGCCGCATATCAAAAGGTATGGGCAATATTATCTCCATCACATAAGCAGACAACATCCAATCATAATCAATCAACAAAGAGACCCATTAGGAACATATCTCAGGCGATATCACATACACAAGTGACCTCACTAAAGATAGACAGCTGACCAAGCAATGCCATTAGCAAACAACCAATTGCACAGAACCACATTTGGAAAGTCTGAGTGATGAATGCTGGAATTCTATAGACAACTTCCAGTTAATTCACATGCCTATCATCAATCTCGAAATGCATTGAGACTGCACTCGCAGTCCTTGATTTGCTGCCTAGAAAGATCAACAGCCTAAGAATAGATATGTCTCGTGCGTACCATTTTCTTGTTACGGAAGTCTTAAATAGAGGCATATCGCATTGCCTCAATTCTATCATTATCCCACATATGGACTTGAACTCACACACCAAAGGATGACTAAAGAGTGAGAGCAAGCATGAAGCCCCCCCTTCTCCTGTCAGGAATTCACACACGAGGACCCTGCATCGTCTCAGCACCCAAACAGACCCCCAAAACTCAAAAGAAGACTCACAAAGCCACTATCACGGATTACCAATTCCCCATAAAAAATCCGTATCATCCTACGACAGAACTAAAACGAAGAGAAAAAGAACCAACAAAATCATCAATTACAGCTCTTTCAGCGTCCTACATTTTCTTTATCGAGCCTATAAAATCATGCCCACTTTCCAAAAAATCGGCACGGTGTTTCACCAACCGGGCATTATCTGGAGACGATCGAGCCCCTGGCGCTCGTGATCGGCGATGACCTCGTAGGCGGTCCGCTGCCTCTCGGGGCTCCAGCCCTCGATGTGGTGCAGGATGTCGATCCCGGCGGGGTTCTCGGCCCTGATCCTCCGGTACTCGTCGTCGCCGAGCACGGCCCTGTACATGGCGGCGAAGTCGATGGCGGGGACGGTGAGGGTCCCGTCCATGTCGAAGACGACGCCGCGCAGGCGGGCCCGGGCCCGGGCCCGGGGGCCGGCGCCGCCGTCGGCCATGGAGGAGAAGGAGGAGACGGCGGCGGGCCGCGGTAGCAGCGAGGCGGGGGAGGAGGAGGCGGAGGAGAGGGATCGGGAGAGGAGGGAGCGCATGACAGGAGGACGGGAAGCGCGGTGAGGGCCGGGTATTTATACGGATATCGAGAGAAGGGGGGAGTGACGAGTAGCGAGAGGGGCGGACAACATTCGGGGAATATACGACTCTCTGTCTGTGTTTTCTCGGGGAAATACATAAAGGATGGAACCCACGGGTAAGACTCGTCGGTGGTCGGTGAATACGGATTTTTTCCGTACTAATCATTTTCAAAAGAAAATAATTATTTTTTGATTATTGGCTAATGTACTTAAAAATAAGATAAATATTTTTAGAATTAATACCATCAAAACCATCGACTCGCAAATTTACTCAAAATTAATTTTTTGACCTTAAGGAACCCTAAACTTGCATACCTGTAATAAATTTACCCTTCATTAATTTTCGTTAAATTTTTCTGTCAAATTCCTAAATTGGATGGCACATAACAGTTGACAAGTGTAATAGATTAAAGTTTTACCCCCTCCGTTTGTCACAAGTTTACCAATTTGTAATTTTTCATGATATTAATCCAATTTAAATGAGAGTAAATTTGTCACAAATGTACCGGTTGGGGGGTTTTTGATGGTCAAAATATTAGTTGAGGGTTAATTTGTTACAAGTGCACCACTTTAGGATTTTTAGTAGTAAAAAAATTAGTTCAGAATAAATTTATTACAAATGTACCATTGAGGGTTTTTCATGGTATTAACCCAAAATTTTATGGTTTACTTTCAAGGGCAAAAGCCACTAAAATCCTAAACTATGCTCATATGACATATTTACCTTATAGTTTTTTCTGTGACACCAAAATTCTCAAACTTGTACATGTGTAACACATTTACCATGCGTCAAAGTTATATTAATAAGAATCATAAAAAATCTACCTACATAGACACCAGAAAGTAACGTGTACACATGGCTTTTTAGAACAAAAATAAAAATAACAACTCCCTTTTATTACTCACCCTTGCCACCCGCCATCGCTGCCCACTGGCCATTCACTGTCGCCACCGCTCACTAGCCATCCACCATTGCCCATCAGCTGCCTACTAGCCACTCACCGGCTGTCTGCCGCCACTCACTCACCGGCTGTCGGCTCGCCACCGCCACTTGCCGACCGCCCCCTGTCAAATTCCCACCACTGTCGCTCGCCGGCCATTTGCCCACCACCGCTACTCACCGAGCGATGAGAACATAAATTTTACATCGTTATCAAACGTTATTTTTTTCTCAGAAACTTGTCCGGAAAAGAGAAATAGGGTCGGGAAAGAGAAATGATTTCATTCGCACCCTAAGTATCCTCCTCATTTAACAGAATAAAAAAGAGAAATAGGGTCGGGAAAGAGAAATGATTTCATTCGCACCCTAAGTATCCTCCTCATTTAACAGAATAAATTTTTTATTCATATTTTCACACATCTTGATACATTGCAATATGTATGAGGCCGAGTGATCATGTCAACTGCATCTATATGCACTGGCAATATCTTAGTTAGCATGGAAAACTCATGAAAACATGCTAGACTTAGTGAAGAGAGTCCCCTCGAACAACACATAATCGACTTCGATTTTATGTATGTAGCTCGACATCATATCGTCGGGATAATGTAAAGCTTTTAGTCCATAACTTTGTGGCCTCGGCTTAAATCCATCGACTTTAAAATTTCAATTTCATCGCAAGATTTTGATTCTGTCCACCAAGCCTATTCATAACATTGCGTCTTTAGAGCTTAAATGAGTATGGTTTGTTTTGTAAGTGTGCAAATTAGGAGAAGAATGTGGGATGAGTGGTCATTAGGAGTGTGCAAAACGGACCGTCCAAATCGGGAACCACCCGGACAGGATCGAACCGGCCTGTTTGGTCTGGTTCTGGGGAGTTTTGATTCGGTTCCAAGAGGGGACCGAACTAAACCAGGCCGACTAGACCCACTACATATACTACTTTTAATTTTTTTATTTCTTTAAAAAATTAGTAAAATATGAACTAAACCCTTAGTGAACTTCATTGACATAAATTCAATGATAAAAATTAGTAAAATGTTAACTAAACCTTAAGTGAACTTCATTGACAAAAATTAATAAAATATAAATTAAACCGTAAGTGACCGGTTCCATTAGATCGGAATCGAACCGGACCGAGAACTGATCGTCCCTAGTGGTCATAAGGAGAGAGAGAGAGAGAGAGAGAGAGAGAGAGAGAGAGAGAGATCGTAATGGATGAATCAGTGATAATCACTTCTGCTTTTACCGAAATAACCTTCAACAAGAGCCATTTTGGGAAAGTGTAAGGAGCGATTATCGGGTTTGGAATAGGCAACACACAAAATTACGTATTCAGAATCGATGAAAGCATAACCAATATCAATATTTTTTTAGGAGCAACACTAAAAATTCGCGAACTTTACCTCATCGTACAATGGCAATTTTTAATTCTTTTTCCCTGGTCCTACAACTTTTAAATCATGATTCAATATGGTCCTTCAATCAATTGTCACGTGTAAATTATGAGGTAGGCAACTTGCAACCAGTCAACTTTCACGAAGAGAGAGAGAGATAGAGGTTGGAGGCGGAACGGCGGTTGGACACACAAAGGTCGTCAAGAATGATGGCGATGGTAGTTGAACATGTATTCGTCGTTGAAGATGGTGGTGATAGTGGTTGGTAAAGGTGTTAAAATGAGTCATGCAGGCATTATTTGACTTATATTTTTGGGACTAGGTTGCTTGTGGGTAGTTCAAACATTTAAAGCGCTGGGTGAAAGTAGTTTACAATTAAAGTTCATTCAGATTGGGTCTTAATGGGTTTCGAGAGAATCCATTTTTGGCTAGCTACTTATGGGTACTCTCAATTGGAGGAGCTGGATCGAACAACGCACACTCCCTTAGGAGGTGGTCGGCGTTGCATGACCATAGACCTAAGGTTGCGAGAGGCGGGTGACCACCATCAGAGGTTGGAACCTCCGTGGCCATAGGTCCTTCTTTCTCTCCCTGGCTCTCAATTCAATGAAGATAATGAGCCAAACCTACCATTGCAGCTATGGAGGCCACTAGCCTTGAGTGACCATAGATCGGGGCTTGCAAGGGCGAGCGATTCCAAATCTACAGGTCATGATCGTCACAGCAACTAAGCGCAACCTCAGCACAGAGGTATAGATAGAGAGGCACCTAATTAGTCGAGTGGGCAAGGGGGTTGGTGCCGCCAATGGATCGAAGGTACGATCGTTGTTGGGGTATGGTTTACACTCCCCATCGACAGGAAGGCACGGAGATCCCCATTCTCCAATGAGTGGGCAAGGGTCATGGGAGCGGCAGTCTTGAGCCACAAGAGGACTTTTATAGTTTTTTTTGGTAAAGAGAGGACTTTTATAGTTTGAGCCTGGAAAAAGAAAGTTTTCTAATTTAATTAGGTTTCTTATTTTGAATAGATTTCCTAATTAAATGGTTTCTTAATTGGAGTAAGTTTCCTAATTAGAACATATTTTCTAGGATGAGGTTTCCTATTTTGAATCAAACTATTGCCTATATATACTCTATTTCTCTTGTAATCAAGAGACGTAACATAGAGGTGCGAGGTGCTAATTATAGCAAAATCCTCTGCTGGACATAGCCCTAGTTTAAAGGTGAACCAGGATAAAAACCTTATTTCTCGATTCTCTTTCTTATTTTTACTCTCTATTTCTTTGTGATTGTGCGGTGAATCCCAATATCTGATATCAGAGCTAGGTTTGAGGTTACAGTTTCTTGGCGAAGAGAGATCAGAAAAATCGAATCTTGGGAAACTGTCATCAGCTAGTCAATCACGAATTGAAGTAGAAAGTTCATAAGAAAGGGTTTTGAGTTATGGAAATTGAAGATGTAGGCTTTGCTCGTAGATAGATATCTATGGTAAGTGATCAAACAAGATAAATGTAACGCCCCGGCCTCGGGGTCATTAACGTGACATCCCGTTCATTATTATTTTTCTTTACACACAAGCGGAAGCATAATTTCGGGACAATTACATTCAGAACAACAGCGAAAATACGACCAGCAGCATCATGAGCAAACCTTGTATTTATAGGACACGCAAACATATTTTACAAGCCAACTTAGCCGATTTTTGCCATTTACATATAACAAACGTTATAGCTTGGATGTCCTAAGCCCACTACTTCGGATTCATAGCTCCTAACTTTCCCGGAACTACAACATGGCTCAAACTCTCCCTGTCGCTGCCGTCCGTTCGACCATCCTATGGACCTGAGAGGGAAAAACGGGGATGAGTCGGGGAGACTCAACAAGTGAATACGCTTTCCCTTCTGCAAATTCAACTTCCAAGTATGAACATACTGTAATAAACAATGGAGCAAGCTTGCAGGCTTAAATTTGCTTTCCCATCATCTCGTCTCCCTAGAAAGAGAGACAATTTAGCGCAACCCCAACAAACTATGTAAACCTTAACATCTATGATGAGCAAATACTCGAATGAAACACTTGGAGAGTTTGGGATCGATTGCTCCGAACTAAGTAATTTTGCTAGGTGAGAGAGACTTCGATTAATCATATCTTGGCTTGAGGCCAAGGCCATGATGGTGCTCCGGTTCGTGGGGTTCGCGTAATCGGTCGAACCGGTCATGATGTGTCCGGTCGGGACACAGGAGTTGCAGACATGGGAGTACAAGGCAGAGTGACCCTCCCATGCTAGCAGAAGCAACCTTTCTCTTACCATACACTCCCTAAAACGCATGCCGAGCAGATGCAAACCCATTACGCGTCAACCACACTACCCGCGGACATAGTTATAATTAACAGAATATGACGATAGATACTGTTACGAAAAGCTCCGTGCTGATGAGCAGTAATTGAGAGCCTCCAGCATCATCGTGTTGTTTCAATGCTTACGCCGCTTGAGAAAAACATAGACAGAGAACGACGTATGTATTTGTCATTCTCGTCATGGATCAACTGCCCAATAGCATACTTTTTAGGTCACAACAGATCATTCTTACAACAGTAGACTATGACAAAATCTGCAAAGCGATAGATCTACATTAAGTGCCACACGAGAATACCCGTTCCTTGTTCTCTTCATTTCTAAAAAGTCAAGCTATCTTCTTCTTTTCTGTGTTTTTCATTGGTACGGTCGGGAGCTGTCTGAGTGATGCACATGGGTGTACCATTCACTTTGTGCTTTAATTAATACTTCCTGCAATGTGAGTTTCACTCTATCTGTATCTTCGCAAGAGTAGTCAATTATCATCAACTTTCGGTTCAGGGGGTCCTCTTGCAATTGGCATTCCAAGTTTTTCGCCTAACCGAGGTGGTGACAGCTGCGTGGTTGGGAGTGAAGAGAAAGACCCCTTCACAGTAATGGGAGCTAAGCTTGCGAAAGTTCAACTTGAGCTCGTTGGATAGCGAGTCGGAGCTATCGATGCCCCTCCAGCAATCGACGGAGGAGGTAAGGTTCATCGGATGAGATAGAGCAAAGTGGAGAGCTGTCTTGGTTGGGAAGAGGGAAGGCTCGGAGGAACGGAGAAAGTGGAGCGGAGTCATGGAGGAGAGAGAGAGCGGAGCCAGCATCGTTCTCGGCACTGAGAGAGCAAAGAGAGCGAAGTATCGGAGAGTAATGAAGCAATGGGAAGAGAATTTTAAAGTTTATGACAGGCGGGCCCACCTTTGACACGTGTCGCATATCGCGTATCGTAAATACATAACGGCCATCTAAAGGTCGTTTGGTAACATTTATGTTTCCAAAAATAATTTCGTTTCGGAAAAAAAATTCTATTTTTATTTTTTCGACGAGTTTTTTAGCATAAGAACGTGGTAATTGTATAAAATTTCTATTTTTGGAAGACTAAAATATTACATTAAACCAACCGTTGGCCACACATGACCCGCCGTAGCATAATGGGCAAGCCCAACCACGTCATCATAGGGCCGGCCCATTCAATGGCCGACACATGGCGCCACATGTCGGCCGGTTTCAACATTTCCCTCGTTCAAACTTTTGTTTCATCTTTCTCTTTAGTAATTGCTACGTATTTTTCCTGCGATCTCCCACCTTCTTCTTTCTCCATTGTGCGTAATGGGCCAATCCCATTACAATGGCCGACACCTATGCAACGCCGACACCAACACGCAACATGACAGGTCATTTTTCAAAAAATAGAGAATTCAAACACGTTGGGACACGTTATCAGAGATTGAGATTCTTCTGCACATCGTAAAACTTTGATTGTGTAAAGACATACTTGTGACAAACCCAACATCGATTCATTCTAAAGGTTATCTTTTCTTTTGTATTTCTATCTCATAATCTAAATTCGGATAATTGAGGCCAAACTCATTTTATCACAATTGAAATTCAAAAGAAATGTACTTCACTCCTAGCCAAGTAAATAATTAAAAAGGCACTATTTATTACCTATGATATGAAACCACAAAGGCATTACGCAACTCAATTGCCTTCATTCTTTATTTAAAAAAAAAAAGAAAAATTTCCAAACTTTAGTGCAATGGATAGGTCTTCTAACAACCTTGAGAGCAAGAATCCTCACAAGCTCCAACCTTCTTCATGTCCACTCCAACCTTCTCGGTGCCTGTATGTTTTCATATATGAAACAAGAAATTTAAAAAGTCACTTCTATCAAAATTGAAATTGAATTTTTTTTAGCTAGAGAATATATTAGTCCAAGGAAATAAAATGATTTAATACGGAATCATCCTCTCATAATTAAAATATAATAATGAGACACCAATAGAGAAGCAAGTTTATGCAATGACTTTCTTGGTTTTATGAATCTCATAAGAAGTTATGCTATATCTTCAATCTCGATACAAAGATTATTACCTAGATGGTAGTCAAGGCAAGTAGACAAGAAACAACCAACATTGCAGTGCTCCGATGCCAGGGATGTCAAAGACTCACCAGAGCATCTCTTGAGGCATTTGGGAATGCATACCCATGGCAAGGGATCGCCACTACACAACAATGCACAGGTCGTCTTGCATGACGCGAATGCCACATCAACAGTGATGGATGACCACAGTATCAGAGCCGCCACAAGCATCGTCGACCCCATTCTCTTGGATGCTGTTACCTCCATGGCTATTCCCACTTAAACTATTTGTAACCTCTCTCTCAATGAGTTTTTATAGCTTTGTGAGCTAGAGTAGTGATGTGTTGAGATGAACAAGTGTGGCACATTTATATAAGGGTATGAAGAGGTGAAATGTTATTATTTTCGTTTAATGAGAATATGCTTGATATACCAATGATATCGATTTCTTACCAAATTTCATGATCCAATAAAAAGGTGATGATAAGTTGCCATCTATTGCAAGAATTTAGTCTTATGTGCGGGTATTTGTCAAATTTGATCTCATCAATAAGTTTCCTTCTAAATGACCCTAATTTTCTAAAATAAATTCAATTAATCCTTGACAAATTTACCAGATTCTAGTCTATAACAGAGCTCTGAATCCTTAACAGAGCTCTTTGAACACTATCCATATGCATCGAGGACTAAAATGAATGATTTAACAAAACTAGGACTTTGTCGATAGAGCCCAAAAAATAATGTTGCATTTGTTCCCTAATTTGAGATGGCGCACGTCATTTTTTTTTTTTGTATTCACATTGTGAAAGTCTTACATTAAGTAAACTTTCCTTATTTAATACATAGTGTTGAGCCAAACGAGGTAGCATTCAACGTGATTTGTCTCTTCAACTATGGTAATAAGCCACATAGGTAAGGGGATGTAGCCTAAAGTCAACTACTTGAACAATAGGATCGGGAGAGTAACTTGCACACACGGAAACTCCGTCACAAAATCGAGCAGAAATTTCAATTCTGCGCTAGTTCAGAAAAATGGGCATAACTTTGTCGATACAGATCGGATTGACCTGATTCCAAAGCCAAAATAATTAAGACTCTTTGATCTATAACTTCTATATTTTGAGTTTTCTCATATAAGCACTGTAGAGCTGTCGATTTCAGAAGGAAGTGGGCGGTTATGACTGGTCAAGATGCAAAAAAAGATGGGAACTTCAATGGTTGCTCTTCTAGGCCTCCAAGGAACTTGAAATGTCATCAATTATTTTAGATTGATGGCTGCAGCTCTTCAAGGATGCAGACTTCAAAAGCTCCGACTCTTCAAGGACGGAACGAAATCTCTTCTAGGTTTTTGAGGGTTTCAACTCTTCGAGATTCAAGAGAATTGCACTAAGCAAATTTCATTAATCAAATTTAGTCTATCTTCGTATATAAACTTGATGGCTTTTTATAGTACAAGAAAAGTAAAAAGACTAAAAGCAAATCTAGAAACTAGAAGCTATTATTAAATGCACAATATTTCCAATGCTTGTGACCATCTCAAGGAGTTTTGATGCAAGCTTCGATGCATAGGAAATGCCAAAGTCTTTATGACAAAGTCAAAGATGAGGCTTTTCACTTATCAATGAAACTCTTGATGTTTGTCGATTTTGAATACGAGCCGATCTTTTTAGCTAAACGAGCTGGTCTTGAATACGGGCTACATCATATGGGCAAGAGCCAGTAGCGATTGGGACACAGATGATCAATGAATGTCATGGAAACTTCATCTTTCGATTTGTCTTGCATGGAGATGAGGTTGGAATTAATGCTAAGTGATAGTCTCAATATATAGTTCATGATAGTTCATCAATGCATACGGTAACTGATGCTTCTATTGCTATTTAAATGACAAAGAAGCATGCTCGTGCTCTGGGACAGTTCCATTTGGTCCCTAGCTTGTTCTCAAGAGTGCACCTCTACTCCTCTTCCCGAACATTTATAGTAGAACTAGGGCGAGCTCCTAGCATGCCTTTTTAAGGACGGTACTCGTGGTCATCCCAAGTGGAGCATGGGGTGATTAGCTGGCTGTGTCCCAAGGGTTTTGGAAAATAGCTTAGTTAAATAAAGGGATAAATGCACTAAAAGTCTGAAAACTTATCATAAAAGTATAGTTAAATCCTAAAACTTTTAAAAAGTACAATCAAAACCTAAAACTTGTGTTTGCAATCAAAACATAAAACTTGACACAAGTTTTAGGTTTTGATTGCACTTTTTAAAAGTTTTAGGACTCGATTCATTTTTTTAAAGTTTTATGACTTAAATACACTTTCATGACAAGTTTTAGGACTTGATTGCACTTTTTGAAAGTTTTAGCAATTACACTTTTGTAACAAGTTTTATGACTTCTAGTGCACTTATCCCTTTATTTAACTAAGCTATTTTCCAAAACCCTAGGGTGGTGAATAAGACTTGGAAATCATGTGAACATGAACCTACACGTGCTTTAACTTTATTGTAGTCTGCTGCAACCTTCATGGTATCAATATGCATTAACAGAGAAAAAAAGGCTTATGTTATTTGACGGCGTGGCCTTCGCTAGTCCCGAGTGAAGGTCATGGTTGTCACTCATATTTGGAAAGGGCCGTGAAGCCCTCGCCGACGCTCGCCTATGATTGGGGAGGGTCACCCAATGACCCTTGTTGGACTTAGAAGCAAAAAAAAAAAGAAAAGAAAAAGAAAAAGAATATAAAAAATATAAAAAATTCAAAATAATATTAAAATATGATTAAAATTTGTTTGAGTTAACACCAGTTGTGTCACGTAAGACGATTGTCCATGTCAGCAATTGACAGCTAAAATTGGCTAGACGAACTCAATTGGTAAAAAGAAAAACTTTTATGACTCAATTGGAAAATTAAATTAAGGGTTAATACCACGAAAAACCCTAAACTGGTACACTTGTTACACATTTACTCCAAACTATTTTTTTTACCATAAAAAACCCCAAACTGGTACACCTGTGATAATTTTACCTCGAACATACCACAAAAAACCCCAAATTGGTACACATGTGACAATTTTACCTCGAACTAATTTTTAATATTATTTTTTATTTTTTTTTGAATTTTTTTCTTTTTTTTTCTTCATCTTTAACCTCTGGTCGGTCGCCGGTTCGGTGATCGGCCAAAGGCGAAAGCCGGGGAGGGCGACCCTCGCCTGTGTCGGGTGAGGGCCACCTTCGCCTGCATCGGGCTAGGGCCGCCCTCGCCCGACGCAGGCGAGGGCCGCCCTCGCCGGATCGCCTCGCCGGTATTGGGCAAGGGCAGCCCTCGCTGGCTTCCGCCTCTGGCCGGTCGCCGGACCGGCAACCGGCCAGAGATTGAAAATGAAAAAAAAAAAAAAGAAAAGAAAAGTACAAAATAAATAAAATTCGAAAAAAATAAAAATAAAAATATTAAAATTTTAATTCATGGTAAAATTGTCACATATGTACCAGTTTGAAATTTTTTGTGATAAGTTTAGGGTAAAATTATTATAGGTGTACCAGTTTGCGGTTTTTGGTAATAAAAAAAATAGTTCAGGGTAAAATTGTCACAGGTGTACCAGTTTGGGATTTTTTATGGTCAAAAATATAGTTTGGGGTAAACGTGTCACAAGTATACCAGTTTATCGTTTTTCGTGGTATTAACCCTTAAATTAAAATATTTATGATTGAATTGATAAAAGTGCAATAAGTTTAGAATTTTTTGAGCAATTTTCTCTAGAAGAGTGATATGACCAATGAACAGTGTGTATGTGTGTTTGACCTAAATAAAAGTCTAAAAGAGTTTAGTTAGACATTTCGGTGAAGACTATTCATTTCTTTCTTCCTCGAATTAAATAAGTACATAAATTTAATTCGAGTACATAAATAAGTAGATTTATTTATTTATTTGAAATTTGGGGACTAAAAGTCGTCCTACTCTACCGGTGAACGCCTTCAAGCATGGATATCTCCACAATGTTCTCTACGATTATCCAAATTACTAAATACTTAGAGATTTCTAGTTTTCTTTTTGTCTATTCTACTCTAACTCTCAACTCACTTTCAGGCTTTTACCCTGTCTTTTTGCAAAGCGTGAGAATCAAAACCAACATCTGAAACTAAACGTCCCTACTCCTAGCCCTCCCTGAGAAGGTGAGCAATTGAACTCCCTATCTCCCCCGTCCCAAGTGGGAAGGGTGGCTATTAGGGCAAACTCTAGTGGTTAGAGATTTCTAGTTGACTTGAACTTGTTTTTGTCTTCTCCACCGTATTTGAAAATTAGTGTGGAATTATTTGAGATTAGCTCACTAATTAAGGTCAAATTATTTGAGATTAGCTCGCTTGATTTGCTCTTAATTTTGTGGATGAGTGGAGGTGTGTACTATTGAATGAGTGTTTAAATTGTATGATACGTTTTCGATTTTAATAAGCTTTGATTGAGTGTAAGATCACCGGCTGAAGTTAGGGATCCGCGGTGCCTCCCTAAATATATGGTTTTCTTGCATTTCTGAAAACTTAGACAAAATATTATACATCACCCTCCCCAAACCCAAGTTTCATCGACCACATGCCATTGCTTGGAATTGTCTGATTATGATAGCTGAGGAGACCTTAATAGTCAAACATATCTTATTGGGTTTAATATCAACACATATTAAATTACAATGAGTTGAACATTGGTGTAGTTAGATCCGACGTCAAGTGAGGATAAATCAATCGCCGTTAACATGAGTTGATCTTTACCGTACCGGCGTCGATGACAAATCAATAGCAAAATTCATGCCAACAAATACTAGAGAACTCTAAGCATGGCTATAACACGTGAACATCACTAGCCAAATTCTGATTTCTATCTCGAGATATGAACATCAAACAAGCCAAAGAGATAACCAATCAAGACCGAATATGGTTCAAGCAAATCACGTCACAATACATCTCATCATCCTTTCTCGAGATTAAGGAATTCACTTACTCGACCAACAAAACTAGAATTAAAAGCGAGAGGCGTGAGTCTCGGTCGACTCTCGAATGATTCTTGGTGGTTCTCAGGCCTGAACACGAACACTCGGGCCTTGGACGCGGCTTCCTCACTTGATCAAACTTCAAGAGAGACATGGGCTAGCTGGTGAGCTTTTTCTCTCTTTCTTGGTCATGCATACGAAGCAAGAAATAAGAAAAGAAGGTTGGCTGGAGCTCTCAAGGCGTGAACTAGGAAGCAAGAAAGCCAAAGAAGAAGGTGATGGCCGGCTAGTTTGGGCGTGGAAATGGCGTGAGAGAGAGGGGAGGGCTTCCTCTATTTATAGTGGCTCAAGCAAAGAAGAGATAAAATAGCATCATTGCCAAATCTTCCTAGATTTTGTTTTCATTACAAAATCTTCCTAGATTTTGCCATCATTACCAAATCTTCTTAAAATCTTAGCCATTAATGAATATGAGTCAAAAGTCATGATGAAATAATCTTGAGAATCTAAGACATTAATGAAATGATATTGAAAATCTCGATATTAATGAATAAGAGCCAAAATATCATCATGAAATACCATTAATAACTTGATCTTGAAAATTTTTACATTAATGGACATTGGACAAAATAACATGATGAAATGCCCATAAAGTCTTATGGCCATTAATGCATGTTATGATGGTGGTGCCTCTAAAGTCCAACTAATTAATGTAAGTCATGATGAAGGGGGCCTCAAAGTCTTCGTTCATTAATGCATGTCATCATGGAGGCGCCCTAAAGTTTTGATTCATTATTACAACCATCGTGAAGGGCCACCAAAGTCTAACTTAATAAATGGAAGACATAATGAAGCTTGGAGGATAAGCTTTGACTCAGTCAAGACCTTATCCTCTATATTGTTCTCCCAATTTCCCAACTATGGACTTTCAAGAACCTTCTAACTTTGCTAGTTTCTCATGCAAATGACTCGGGCCAATCGGGTTACACGAAATAGACTAATCAGCACTACAATCATAACCCTCATCATAAACATCTAACTTATTCTCCGAGGGTTTTCTCAAAATATAACATGCTCGTTAATCCCATTCAACCCGAGATTCGGTGTGGGAAATCCTCTAAATATGTCTCAAATGTCACCAAAAGACATTAAGTTGAGATTCCAACGTTCTCACATAGAAACTGATAAATCTTTGAAATCCAATAAAACCGGGCAGCTTTGCACTGTTCACGAAATCGGACTTGAAAACATAGTAAATGAACTCTGAAAATTCTCAAATTTGAATATGTTATAAACAAGGCCTTAACAAACATTTTTTATGAAGAATACGAAATCTGAATCTCTCTGTAAACACTAGTTTTAGTAGCTCAAAGACAGACTAAAAATAGTTCGTTAGAACAGAATTCTTGTTTCTCAAAGTAAGCTCTGTCGAGAATCCAAATCATCTAGAAATATTTCCAAATTTATGTACATTATAGAGAAGGAAGTTTTTAACAATTTTTGTGAAGGAAACTTTTTCAAAATCGACCAAGAAAAGCTTGTAGAAAATAAAGAAAGGGTAAATATCACCAAAAATACCCATCATGGACAGTTTTACACGGTCCGAAAATCAAGCCATCGTACCACTCATATCAACTCCAAAAATTCTGAAATTAAAGTATGTAAAATTTCAAGATGTTTGGAGAAACTTTTAAGAAGAAAGTGTTTGAAAATTCGAATCACAAAGGTCTCCTTAAAAATAACAAAACGAAGGGGTACAAAAAGGTCCGAAATAGGGTTTTCCAAAACAAGAGTAAAAAAATTAGTTCTAATTAGAAAACCACCAAACTTAAACCATAGTCATTTCTCGGGAACTGAAATTGAGGATGTTATAATTTTTCTACGGTTTCCCAGGCCCAAAAATCGGGATGTGACAATAAACCCAAGGAAAAATCCAAGGAGAAGGCAAATGAGACTGAGTCCACGTTCGATAAATTGAAAGCTTAGAATAGCAGCGACTGGAGGGCGTGAAGCCTAATCTAGTTATGCCTTGCAAATAGTGTCTTAGTGAACATGACCTATGAGAAAACGGTGAAGGACCTCTGGACGAAGCTGGAAAACCTCTATCAGAGCAAGTCACTCATAAACAAACTCTTTATGCGGAAGCTATTGTACAACTTGCGGATGAGCGAAGGTGATTCTTTTTCTGCACACTTAAACGAGTTTAATACTATTTACAGGCAACTTGTATCGATCGATGTTAATCTGGATGAGGAAGATAAAGCATGTACTTTGTTATGTTCACTATCGAATTTATGGGAACATATAATTATTTCGATTGGCACTGGTGTTAGTGCATTATCCTATGAAGGCATTGTAGCTGCTCTATTGTCTGAGGAGATGAGGAGAGCTGGTTCTGATAGTGCAATGCAAGAGGTTCTTTTCGTAAGAGGAAGGAGCGGTGAACGATCCAAATCCAGATTTTATGGCAGGAATAAGTCTAGAGTAAGATCTAAAATCCGAGATCAATCGGAAATAACGTGTTGAAAGTGTAAAAAGTCTAAACACTTGAAGAAATATTGCATAAGCAAAAGTATAGTCCAGAGAAGCGAGATGAGGCATCATCCTCTAGTGCAAAGAAGGATGATGACAGTGGCACAGGAGACGTGTATCTCGTCTGCAATACATCACAGAGTGACTGTAATGCATGGATAATTAATACTGGAGCGTCTTTCCACATGACACCTCATAGAGATTGGTTTGTTGTGATGAGCCATATCAAGGAGGTACAATGCGAATGGAGATGACACGGCACTTGATATTGTTGGTCGCGGAAAGGTGAAGCTAAAGATGAAAGATGGGACAATCAAGAATATTCCGGATATGATGCATATTCCAGGTCTTATGAGGAATCTTATTTCTATGGGAACTATGGCAGATGCTAGCATTACATTCACTAACAACAAATATTCATGCAAGCTAACCCGTGGATCTATGGTGATCGCTAGAGGCGAATGATATGGAAAATTGTGAAAGTTATTGGGAAGCACAGTGATCAGCGGTGAGAGTTATATCTCAGAGTAGGTGGAAGAAGATCTTTCAATACTCTGGCATCGGAGATTGGGTCATATCGGTGAAAAAGGGCTGATGACCTTTACCTAAAAAAAGATGTTAAATGGTATTCCAAGCTGTTCAATGGATTTCGGATTTTGTGAACATTGTTTACATGGAAAACATAATTGGGTATCTTTTGAATCCATAGGAGGGAGAGTGAAAGGGATTCTAAAATTTGATCCATGATGACGTCTTCGGGCCTGCACCTGTAGCATCATCTGAAAAATCAAGATATTATGTTTCTTTTACCGATGATTTTTCCAGTTATGTGTGGATATATTTTCTGCAAAGGAAAAATGATGTGCTTGAAAAATTTCGCAAGCTCAAAGCTTTGGTGGAAAATCAGTTTGATAGAAAAATCAAAGTTTTACGAACTGATAACGAAGGAGAATTCTGTTCAACGAAATTCGATCAATTCTGCGCGACCAATGGCATTGCCAAGCAAAAGACAACGCCTTATATACCTCAGCAAAATGGGGTGCCAGAGATGCTTAATTGGTCTTTCATGGAAAAGGCAAGAAGTATGCTAAGTGGTGCAGGCTTAGCATCTGAATTTTGGGCGGAAGTAGTAGCTACCATGTGTTATATGAAAAATAGGTCTTTCACATCAGCTTTGAAGGATCAGATACCGTTTGAGACATTGTTTGAAAAGAAGCCAAACATATCCCATGTTAGAGTGTTTGGTTATGAATCATATGTACATGTGCCAAAGGAAAAGAGGAACAAGCTTGAGATCAAGTCAAAGAAGTCGATGAGCAGGCAGAGGTTGAGGGAGCGGCGATCCCAAGTTGCAAGAGGACTTTTATAGTTTGAGCACGAAAAAGAAAAGTTTTCTAATTTAATTAGATTTCCTAATTAAAGTAGGTTTCCTAGAAAGATATTTCCTATTTTAAATCAAACTATTGCCTATATATAATCTCTTTCTCTTGTAATTGATAGATGTAATAGAGAGGTGCTCGGTGCTAATTATAGTGGAATCATTTGCTGGACGTAACCTTAGTTTAAGGGTGAACTCGATTCTCTTTCTCGTTTTACTCTCTATTTCTTTGTGATTGTGCGGTAAATCCCAACAATGGTAAGAGCTCTTGAGGCAGTAGTCGATGGCATCGCGGCAACTAGTTTAGAAGTTCTTCATTGCTAGCATTCGCAACTGTTCTCTCATTTCCTCAGCCTTAGTGTTGCGGGGAAGAAAATTAGAGATAGAATTACAAATAACAAATAATAATAATCAATAAAAATATAGAACACGTCTCAATCATCCATCTCTAATGGTTAAGCTGTGTCCCCACAAAAAACATGCCTAACTTTAATATTTAAGAAGAATTGCTAAGAATTGGAACTCGAATTGGGTCATATAAGGTCATATCGAGTATAGGTTACCTAAATAGTATTAAATGGGTCAATTTAAGTCACACACAATTTCGACCCAGCCAAATCTCACTTGACCCACCCGTTTCGACATTTTCAGTGGTTGGATACTTGTGGTTCATCAATAGCGGTAGCTAGATTAGAAAGTTAGATGTATGTGGTAGTGATGGTTTTTTAATAGGACCAATTGTGATGGTAGTTGCACACCCGCAAGCAGTCGAGGATGATGGTGATGGTGGCTCGATGTGTACAGGTCGAGGACGGTTGGACACGATACAATGCTGTGGGCAACATTGATGATCTCTTTCTCTCTCGAATTTCATATTTATACTTTTGATGAAAGGACCATGTTAAGCTAATTTCAAGATTTTTCAAGGGGAATCAAAGAAAAAAAAAAGGAGAGATTTGGAACGGCTTTTAATAATGAGTAAAATTTTAAAAATTACCAATGCATCGTCCTTGTCACAACCCTCCCAACGCGAGTCTGAAAAAAGAGCAGGATTTAGAAGGAACGTCGAGTTGATTTCAACCGGCGTGGCCTCACTTGAGGTTTAGGAAACTACAATTGAAATAGATATTTTTTATGAAGTTCAACTTAACTAGGAACCGCCATTAGTCTAACAAAGGGCAAAAGGACACTATAAGTGCCATAACTTGTGTACGGCGCTCACTTTGGTACCATAACTTTTTTTCGGATCACTTTGGCGCCAGGTCAGAGGAAAAACGATCACTTAAGTGTCATAACTTTATTTTGGATCACTTTAGTGCTAAAATTTTTGAAAAACGATCACTTAAGTGCTAAAATTTTTTAAAAACGATCATTTAAGTGCTAAAATTTTTGAAAAATGATCACTTAAGTGTCAATCTCCGGCGAGCCACGTCAGCTTCAGAAATTAATAAAAAAAATGCCACGTCAGATTTCCGGCGAAAAATTATGTACGGCACCGGAGTTGGTATTTAAGTGATCGTTTTTAAAAAATTTTAGCACTTAAGTGATCGTTTTTCAAAAATTTTAACACTTAAGTGATCAAAAAAAAAGTTATGGCACTAAAGTGAACGCCGTACACAAGTTATGGCACTTGTAGTGTACTTTTGCCTCTAACAAAGGTTAGCTGGAAATCAAGTGAGGTGCATGAGGATATCTCACTTCCTATGCAATCATAAATCTAGGGTTGGGAACTTGATTACATTAATTATCCAACTAGTACTCTTTCAACACCCTGGCTTATGATTCAGATGATCTTTGACCATTTTATTAACTCATGCACTAAATGATATCCATGCACAAGTGCGCAATCAAGAAAAAAATAGATAATCACAATAAATATGACAAAAGTGAAGTGCAAGTAAGTATATCCAATAAAGTGTCAAGCAAATGATACACATGGCCTCGTTATTAAGCCCCTATGATAACAACCCCGATGAGTTAAGTTCAAATTGAGTTCAGTTTCTTTTCTAAAAGGCATTTGCTAAGATGTCTAAACTATATATTCTAATTATAAAGAGACTAAGCTATATCTAATGCAAAAATCGAAAAACCTAATCAATGCGTACATCTAAGCTATTTTCAAATTCTTTAAAAATTTATATTTTTTCGAAAGAAAATGTCGAATTGTTTTTTAAAATCCAAAAATGAAGACTCAGGTTGGGCCCTTAGGCCCGATACAAGTACGAGCCGTTGTGGATTTTTAGGTCTGAGCCATAGATACGAAATTGGGCTATTATATCATACCCCAATTTTAATTAGAAATAAGTACAACTCATTAAAGAACAAACTCAGCCCAAACCTATTTATGCTAAGCCAAGCCCAAAATTTCTAAATCAAACCAAGCCCAGACTCACTTAAAACCATAACCAGCCCATATCTACTAAAACCCATCTCAAGCCTTTTCATAATATTTTATCCATGGAATAAGTCTATTAAAAGTTCTAAAAATGGTTATGAAAGTACAATTGAGTCCTAAAACTTTAAAAAAGTACAATTAAGTCCTAAAACTTATCAGAAAAGTGCAATCGAGTCATAAAACTTATCACAAAAGTATAATCGAATGCTAAAACTTAAAAAAAAACAAGTGAGATGTTCTCTCAATAGTGTTGGGATGGCTTGGACAAAGAATAAGATGACCTAGAAGAAAGAAAAATAAAGGTTTATGGAAGAAAATACCCCTTTTTCGACCATCGGAAAAATGAAGTGATCATCAACCGATAAAGATTTGACTGGCTAGTGACCCTTATTTGAAATAAAATCCATTTCAAAATTTTTTTTATTTAAAAATGACCTCATTTCAAACTTTTATTTGAAAGTTTTCCCATAAAATTTAGTTTCCCATACCTTAAAAAAAACCTCCAACTTTAAATTATGTCCAAATTCTACCCTAAACTTTTATGTCCCATAAAACACCCCCAACTTTAGGTCTAATCCAAATTCTACCCTAAATTTTTTTTATCTCATAAAAAATTCTCAATTTTAATCTAATATCAATTCTACGATAAATTTATTTTTCTCATAAAAGAATTACAGCTTTAGGTTTAGTTTTAATTTCACTCTAATTTTTTTGTCTCATAAAAGATCATAAGCTTTTACTTGAGTCCTAGATTTGCCCTCCATTAACCCTCTATCAAAATTGCATTAAGGATTTCGTGTTCGTCGATCTCTTACGCTTGGGAATGTTCTGTCTCTCATGGTCGGAGAGCTCGCTAGAGATGCTCAAATAGCTTGTGCTTGGAAGTTTTCCATCTCTCAATTATCAACGAAAAATTTTGGATAGAGGATTTATGGGTCTAGGGTCAACCTAGAACCAATAGCTTCTTTTTTTATTTCATTTTTTATATTTCTTGAAAGGACAAACATACTATTTGAAATTACATATCCATAGATTATGCGATATTGAGCAACCAAATTGTGAACATCGGTATAAATCAAATAGAAATCTAAAATAAGGGCAACAACATAAATCTCCACTTGCCAAAAAGAGAGACACCACATGAGACTGAATTTGGAAACCTAGAGAATTAGCATAAAAGACAGACACCACATGACTTTCGGACAATTGAATGTGCACCAAGAGATCATAAAAGAAAGTCGGACCTGTTGAGAGTTAGAATAAAAATGTGCTCATACTTTACTTAACACCAATAATATGTAGCATTTTTCATTCTTGAATGAGTATTTAACTCTACTAGAGTTAGAGTCGTTGAGATTGTCAAATTCATATGTGCGAGTTGAATTAAGCAACCATAATGCCATAAGATTAGACCCTTGTTACAAGACCCGTTTAGTTATTATTTTTTCAAATATTAAGATGTTTGTTCAAGTTGTTATTTATTTTGAAACATCAAACATTAACAAAAAGAAATTGTTACTGTAGTTGTTGACGAAGATGCAAAATGAATGTGGCTATTCAAGCTAAGATGCTTGGCCTTTGTTTATCTTAGAACCAATTATGGAGATACTTACTTTTGAGATGCATATGTTGGCCATGAATGATGATCAATCTAAATTGTTGAGATCCTAGAGTCTTTATTACTGATGATTGTCATTGGCAAAGAATAAACACGCAAGGAGAAAGAGGGAGAGAGTTGTTGCTAGAGAGAGAAAGAGTCGCTTAGAGGTCGAAAGGAATATGAGATTGAGGGAGAGTAAAAGTGAGACTCTAAGAGAGGGAGAGAAAAAAGCAAACAAAGAGGAGGGGCTGAGCACTTTAGGTTAAATACCTAGGGTTTAGGAAAAAATCTACAGGATTAGTACCAATCCTAAAGTCTCAGGACTAAGGACTAACTGGTATAATACAAATTCCAGTGCCCCCAAGACCAGTGACCGACCTAGTCCCCTTAGGAACCAAACCCGAATCGAAAAGGTTGGGCCGGTCTAAGGTCAGTTCAGGCATGACCTTGAACCGATACTCACCTCTAAATTTGCTAAATCCTAAGTTTTGATTATGCTTTTTGAATGTTATAGAATTAAATTGTACTTTTATGATAAGTTTTAGGATTTTCGGTGCAGTTAATCCTAAAATTTATTAGCCATTTCAGGCTTTTACGCCCTAAAATTGTTACCTCATATTTTTCATTTTTTAATTTTATATAACAAACGCCCTCACGAGCAAGTCTCTTTTCAAGCCTCTTCAGCGCTCAAAACTAGTTGTACTCTGAACGGAGCAACTGCGACGTGCAGCAGCAGCAGCCATGGCCGACGGCGCTCCGTCTCGCACGCAGAGGAGCAAGCCGAAGCGGAAGAGAAGTCGCGACGGGCCTGAAATCCAGCGGCTCGACTCGCTTCCCTGGACTCGCTCCCTCCCCGGCGAAGGCGACGGCGGCGGCGACGACTCCGCTTTCTCTCTTTTCATCGGCTCCAACGAGCTCGAAGGAGGTATGTGTCTCTCTCGCTCTCTGTGTGTGTGTGTGTGTGTGTGTGTGTGTGGTGTTGAGAGAATCGATGGGTTATGAATGGAAAAAGGAGCTGAAACAAACGACTACCCCTGGAAATAATGGGCGCTGGTCGGCGTCGCCTGAACCGGTGCTTCGTCTTGCGTGGATGATAACATTCGAACGCGTAGTTGGTGCTTGTGCCGATTGAGCTATGAGAAAGGATACGAGAGAGCAACCTGGGGAAAGGGCTCACGGAAAAAAAGTGAAATTTGGGGTGCTTCTCTGAAAAATAGGGATTTAGATGTGAATGGGGGTTAATTGTTATGTAGTTGTGCTTTTGAAGTCCTGGATGATGTCTCGAATGCGAATTCTGAACCAATTAGAATAGAAGGGTTTATAGGGTTTAAGCTTTCTGCATTGTTTACATGGGTTTGTTCGGGTAAAAAATTTGCAGGATTTCTTTCTCTCGAAGAGATTGATGAATCTGAATACGGTTTGGATATACTGAAAGCTGTGAAGCAAGAATCAGGGAAAGCGAAGAAATCAAAGAAAAAGAAGGATGGTAATGAACGAGGCAGTGCAGATCATGGGGTTGAAGCTGAGATTGCAAGCAATTTGGAGGAGGAGGAGGAGGAGAATGTGACGAGTGAAAGGAAAAAGAAAAGGAAAAAGAAGAAACAAAAGAAAGAGACCAAGAAAGTTGATGAATTGCCGGCAGGTTGGTGCTCTATTAGTATTTTATTCTACATTTTGGCTTGAATGGGGGTAGCTTCGAGTAATACATGTGGCAGTCTAATTCCTTCTGGTTGATGCAAATGGCCATTAGACTAGTCGAACAACATTCGTGAGCTAGGAGAGAAGCCTATGTATTCATTGCTGTGATGTATTTGTAAATGTGATCAATTTTCTGAAATGTTGATCACACTGCTTCTCAATGAAGTGGATGATGCTGAAGTTGACCTTGTTGATGATGCGGAGTTCTATGCATGGAATGATTTGAGGTTGCATCCTCTTATTATGAAAGCAATACGGAGGCTTGGGTTCAAGGAACCAACACCGATACAAAAAGCTTGTATTCCTGCTGCTGCTCATCGAGGAAAGGTTAGTTTAAAGATTTTAAAGTTATGTGTGAACTTTTAAGCACAAAACTAATTCTAGTGTTTTCCTTTAATGTTGATTTTATAGGATGTTATAGGCGCTGCAGAGACAGGGTCTGGGAAAACACTTGCTTTTGGATTACCAATTTTGCAAAGGCTTCTTGAGGAAAGAGAAAAATCAACAAAGATGCGTGAAGAAAGAGGAGCAGAAGCAGAAAAGTATGCTCCAAAAGGTGTTTTACGGGCCCTTATTATCACACCTACCAGGGAACTCGCACTTCAGGTACAAGTTTGCCGTATGTGCATTGCTCAATCCATTTTACCTGAGACGACGCCATAGCATTTGAAGCAATGAGGCATATTAGTTTTAGTACGTTTCTTTTTTGTTTACATAAATGAATAGTGAGGTATAACTCTTCTTACTTGGAATAATGCGACAACAAGAGCATGGAGTTTTCTGGTTCAGTAAACAGTGATTAAGTTGATGAAGTTACACTTATGGACTCTTGCCATGCTCATCTTCCTTTGGATCTTTAAGCTTTTGACTTCACCCCTTCTAAAATCCATAGTGGAAGTTTCTAGGGAATGCATCTTTAGAGTAAACTGAGATTTCTACCTTATGATGTTCGAAAACATCATCTGCAATTTTTGTGTAAGATGGAGAACATCCTCCAAGACTTATGCTGTGTGATGATAGAGAATGACCTTTTCATGTTGCAACAATGAGTATCCAAAAACCAAGCGTAACTGACAACCTCTCATAGCTGCTATAAAGTCGTTAGATCTGCTTTATTAATAAACTGGCATTCACCTCTTCTGTCAATAAGTGAAAAATGAAAAATGAAAGCCAAAAGGAAAATGGAAGCTTACTTAAAAAACAAACCCCATAGTTGAATATTTATCAGTTTGAAAAGTACAACTAGACTACTAGTGAATAATAAAAACGTATTTGCTATAATATAGTTTACATTCTTAATTTTTTGAAAAGTAAAGAGTACGAACTGCAGAATGATAGTTTTGGAGGAGGTAATCGCATTGCGTGTGAACTAAAATGAGTAGTAGTCTGTTGTTTCTGCGATCAAATAATATTGTTGGAAGAGCATTTGTGTCTGATGACCGCACCCCCCTTTCCATTTATATTATGCTAATCCAAAGTGCCTGTGGAAGAATATTTGTGTATGGAAATTTCTTTGTATACTCTGTGCGCACGCGCACAGATAATCCATGGAGCAAAGAATCAGAGAAAACGAATGTAGGACATGCTAGTGAAAAATGTCATGCTAGAATTTGTTGAGACACGGTGTATCTGCAGCCTTTTCAGCTGTTGTTTTTGAGTGTTTTTTTTACACTCCTCATCACTTGAAGGCTGCATCAAAACAATTAAGAGAATTTCTCAATTAGATGGCTTTTCACTTTTTCATCCTTTTGATAATCGTACATATCATGGTCTATTTTCCAGGTCACCGACCATCTCAAGGAATTTGCCAAGGATGCAAGAATCAGAGTAGTTCCCATTGTTGGTGGGATGTCAACAGAAAAACAGGAGAGGCTTTTAGAAGCGAGGCCTGAGATTGTTGTTGGAACTCCTGGGAGATTATGGGAACTTATGTCAGGAGGAGAAATCCATCTTGTGGAGGTTAGCTTGGAATCATATTCTGCATTGAATTTATATTTTCGTGCAATCATGGCCTCATCCCTAATGCGTCTTCCTGTTTAATTTGTGTCCACCATTTTAGTTTTATCAACATGAACAGTGTGCTGTCTTGCGTATGCTTTTTTGCATCATTGGGATCATATATATATATATATCATGGTTCTGTATTTTCCTATCTAAAGACTTCAACTTATCATGATAGTTTTTGGCAAATAAGGACTTGTTCAGTTGTTTAATAGATATTTAAGAAGCATATTGCGAATTTGTCGCCAGTTGCCAAATAGTTATAGTAAGGGAGGTGATGGATAGAAGGGCCTAAATTGTGAGCCCAATTTGAATAAGACAAAAACTTCTGGTTAATCGAATCTCCCTCTCTCCCTGTGGCGTCATCTTTTGTTTCTATTCATTTTTTCTTGGTAAATAGTTAGTTTGGACCAAGTCAACAAAACATTTTTTGTCTATATTACTGTTGTTGAATTCGTGCTTTTGATTTTACAGTTACATTCCTTGTCCTTCTTTGTGTTGGATGAGGCTGATCGGATGATAGAAGATGGGCATTTCCGTGAGTTGCAGTCAATTATTGACATGCTTCCAACAACTAATAGTTCTGTGGAGGAAGGATCTCAAAGCATGCAGAGTTGTGTAACAATATCTAACATCCAGAGGAAGAAAAGACAAACTTTTGTTTTTTCTGCAACTATTGCTCTATCTGCTGTTTTTCGTAAGAAGCTGAGGCGGGGTATTGTCAGATCAAAGCAATCAACAAGCGGTGGATTGAACTCTATAGAGACTCTTTCCGAGCGAGCTGGAATGCGGGAAAATGCTGCTATAATTGATCTGACAAATTCCTCAATTTTGGCAAATAAGCTAGAGGAGTCATTTATTGAGTATGCACTCTGCTGGTCTATAAAGTTTGCATGTGCGCTCGCATTGTGTGTGTCTGAGTGTGTTTTTTGGGGGTAAAATTAAAACTTGTCAGTTCACTTCTGATAATTAAAGATCAGGTGGCTTTGAATTATTTGTTTATTCCTCTGGTGCCTGGAGAAGTTTCGTAAATTAAGTTTACTTTTTCGGTAAGTTTGCTTTTTTATTTTTTACCAATCAAAAAAGGTTTAAACAAAAGAAAGCCTTGAGTGAGCCTGTGCTGGATGCTTTGAGGAAAGATAAGGTCTTCAAGTAGTGAAACTTTGGATAATTACTTGAATGAAATATTGTTTTTTATATGGTTGGAGAATATTGGAGGAGTGTCTATAGGGATAGTAGAGGTCATAAAATTGCAGATCAGTTTGACTTAGGTTTTGTATCTTTTAGGCATAATACATTTTGATTAGATTTGGTAGAGCTGTTGACTTGTGGATAACTTTAACTCTGCACTGTAGAAGTTCTATTGGATCGTTATGAGCTAGTGCTGAACTTTTTCAAAAGATCTTTCTTTGAACACTCATAAATGACGTGTGGTACTTAGTGATTGGTTGAGTAGATGCTGATGCAGTTTTTCCCTGGCACCGAATGAGTTTTCTGGTGTGTCATGCCCAGAAGTGTTCGTAACTTCAACGACCTTTGTTCTCCTCCTCCCTTTGCAAAAAGAGCAGTTTCACATTCTTCAGCTTGTTAAGCTTAGTTGTTAGTATGCTGTTGTAGTCGCAGATTTTCTTTTGCAGGCTGTGACGATTAAGGAAAATCAGGATTGTAAGTGTGAGAAGTGAGTATATAGATGACGAAAAATCTGGCTATGATGATTGAGGACAATTCATGAGTCTTTAGTTATTAGTCAATTTATTAGGGAAGTCAGGACTTTTTTATTTGACAAATATACCCCAATTTAGTATCTTGTCTGATTACAAGCCATCCAATGAGCTGTAACTTGTTATTACTTGTATGTTTTTGTTCAGCTATTATTCTACTATAGGATGTTACATTCAATCTAAATATTGTGTATTCTGTGCAACAATACTAACCCTTATAAATTGCAGGTGCATAGAAAAAGATAAAGATGCTCACTTATATTATATTCTAAGTCTACACGGACAAGGTTGCACAATTGTTTTCTGCACATCAATTGCAGCTCTACGCCACATTTCCTCTATCTTACGCATTCTTGGCATCCACGTATGGACTCTGCACTCACAGATGCAGCAAAGAGCTCGATTGAAGGTTTCTTATTACTAAATTGTTAACATTATCAGATGTTTGATTTTTCACTACTTATTGAACTTGTGTATAGGCTTGGGGAAGATTTTTCTTGCTCTCTAGATTTTTAACTTGTTTACATCGTTTTGTAGTATACCACATATGGTTGGTCAAGAGGAATTTTCTCAGTTTGGATGCATATGGATCTGTCATGTATATCTTCTATGATTATCATGTTTTATGGATATTAGGATTATAAATAACATGCTTATCATCAGTTTAAAGCGACGTTGATACTTAGGAAAAATGTGTGGATTATATGATCGCTTCTGTTATCAAGGAATTGAAAAGATCATTTTGAGTTGAATGCAAAAGATCCACCCCAAGTTTTGGTCATTATTTGGATAATGAAATATTTAATCAACCTAATTGAATTTGAAAAAATATTTATGAGACTCCAAATTGTAAAGAATACTTTCATCTTGTAATGCCTTGTAGTTTAAATAAACCGAAGTTGAAGTTGCACTTGAATGGTAAAAGTTGTGCATTGTTTCCAATCAAGTCTTTGAACTTCTAATTTGTGCCTCTACGACTTTAAATCTGGATAAGTGGAGCTAACATACCCATTGGAGCTGGTCAACATGACACTCTCAGCATTTGACCAAGAAAAGAAAACATGAAGAGCGGACTCTAAAATGTTGATCCGGTTGAGGGAGGGAGGTCTCAGCTTTTGACCGAGAATAGAAAACATGAAGAGTAGAGATAACTGCTTTAGGTTTGAACACATGTAGGCGTATAAGAAATTGATAATCGACCATTTTATTGCAACGTTCCACTTTTCACTAGAGATGTCTTCTCATATTATGATTTATTAGAAATAAAATATCAAGAACTCTTTTTTGTAAACTTCCGAGCATAAATTTATAGGTGACCGGACTTCATAAGTTTCAGGTGAATGGTTTTTTAAGTTATAATGGTTATTCTTGGCAAATTCTTGTGTGTGTGTGTGTGTAATATACATACAAATATATTCGTATGAATGATTCTCTTCCCTTCCTCCTTTTCAATTATTTTAGGCAATTGATCATTTTCGTGGAAGTGAACATGGTGTGCTTGTCGCTACTGATGTTGCCGCTAGGGGTATTGATATTCCAGGCATTCGAACTGTTGTTCATTATCAGCTTCCCCATTCAGCAGAAGTAAGTGTAGAAAACTTTACCTCATTTTTCTTTATCTTATGATAAACAAGCCTCGCTGATGTATTCTAGCATTCTTTTCGCTATATATAACTTGTTTCTGTAATATATTCCTATTTTTCCAGGTTTATGTCCATAGAAGTGGAAGGACTGCCAGAGCTTCTTCTGATGGATGCAGCATAGCACTAATATCACCTGACGAGACATCAAAATTTGCCTCCCTATGTAGATCATTTTCCAAGGTATTATCATTAGCTTGGCGTCTAAAATCTTTGAATTGCATGAGTTGAAAAATTGCGCTTCCTCGTGCATGTGCCTTTTTCTCGGCAAATGACAAATTGATAGATTGAGGTTCTATCAAGGTTTTGTTCACATGCTTTGGGATTGACCACTCACTCTTTGATGTTTCTCTTTTGACATTGTTATTCATTTAACTAGTTCTTTGATATATACATTGTTTCCATTATAATTCTATAGCTGGTGCATTAGCTCCTTCATGGTGAGCTCCTTTTACATTATAATGCCACTGCTCGTTACATTTAAATGAGAGTTATTTCAAATGCGCCACAATATTGTAGGAGAAATTAGTATTTTCATAATGCTTTGCAATCATGTCATGATGTAGTCAGTTTGGATGATAATTCAAATTCCATGAAGGCTAGTAAATTTTATTTTGTCTTATTTTTAATTTAGGGTGAATATAGTTGAATGATAGATAGGTTGACTCACAGCAAGGAATGCAAGATCTCTTACTTTCATGCCCGATAGTTCATTGAATTAGATTAGGACTGAAGCTTCTTTTATTTTAAAAACTACTTTTTATGTTCAGGATTCTTTCTTAAAAACTGGCTCTATATATGTTCAGGATTCTTTTCAGCGGTTTCCTCTGGAGAACTCATACATGCCGGAGATCATGAAACGATTGTCTCTGGCACGCCAAATTGGCGAAATTTCTCGGAAAGACTCTCAGGTAATATATGATGCGGAGCTCTTATGCATTTGTGGTAGGAAGTCTATAAGATTCAGTAGTTAGTTCTGACCAGTAATTTGATATCTGAACCGGACCTGTGGTTTGACTGGTTTCACCGTGAAGCAGTCTTTAGTCAGGTCTGGTTTTCTCATTGAGCTGAATTCTGAACCTGTGGACCAGATCAACCTGGTTTATCAAGAATGGGCTGTGGGGAAAAAAGAATTTATACGTATGCACAAGGCAGGGGTCCAACCCCTGACCTATAATATAAACAGAACAGACTGAGCCAGAGCTATTCTCATGTATATTTTTTTTAATAGGTTATTCTGACGCATATATTTGCCAGTTTATACAGCATCAGAACGAGAGCATTTTGGAATGCCAAATAGAAAATGACGTTCTAGAGACTTGATTCGTGGACATTGCGAAATGTTAGTAGCATTGCTTACAAATTGAACCATCCACCTTTTCTGTTCTAAGGCTAGCAACACTTAATTATTGTTATTTGCTCTAATGACCTTATCCACAGTTCAACCAGCTGATTTGACAACTGTTGCCTTGACTTATACTAAATTCAGTCTGGTTTTGAAAACCCTGCCTCTAATTCTTTTATCAGAACCGTCCAACAAAAATATCCTATGGTTGTTTCCTTACCAAAAAAAAAATATATATCCTATGGTTGTTGAGTTTTCTGTAGTGTGCTTTTTTATCTATTGATAAATAGAAGTTCTCATCATCAAACTGAGCTGGTGGTGGGGAAAGAAGGTGCATTGGATACACAATCAAGTGGGTGCTTGGAATGGGTTTTGCTTTTAGCTTTAGCTTTGCGCTTGTAGCTTTGGAATTTGGCTTCTATTTGAATTTTAATGTGTCAAATCTCAATAACATTTGAATCTTGGCATTTAGAGTCATTTGTATTTGATTCCACAATTTAAAAATATAAACATACTCTGTTTTAGTGGGAAACAAAACGTTTAGTCCATTTTCAAGGTTTGCACGCAGCCCCAATTTAGTGTCTGCGCATACTAGCTTTTCCTTTGTACTGTGGTGATTCTCTTTTGATTATTCGTTCTTACTATCAAACGTAACTGTTGTGGAATCCTTCAAAAAGAAAAAGGAAAAGCTTAGCTATGGTGGGGAAGGTGAGCACTAACTAAAATTCTTTATCTTGAGACTGACACAGAACTCGATGCTGGTATGTGGATGGGAAAGTGGAGTAAGAAATTAAAGGTCGATGCACCTGCCTCTTATATATTAGTCAATTTCTGGACCCACAGATCAGCTGATTTTATATGCCACCGTCCAACCAAATCATCAATGGATGCGGGATATCCACTACCGCTTGCGACATACATGCTCAGTACGCATATAACCGTTGAAGGATTAAAAACTCTTGAAGACTTGTCTACTTTTATTTCCCTTTTGTGCCTCCCCTTCGTAGCTGCTCCCATTTTCATTTACCTATTATATGTAGTGGGAAGCATTAGCAGAGTTGGTACTGTTCCTTGATATACTTATGTTTCATGGGATGACTGCTATTTGAAGAAACTAAAGGGGCTGCCAAACCATAGCAATTGATTTCATTTTCTTTATTGTTTACACTTCCATTTTAGTAGATAAATCACTTCTTTTACATCATGGAACTTCATTGATTGTCTGCTTCCAAAAGTTGTACTTTAGATCTTAATTTTTTTTTGCATCTGATGTTCTCTCTCTCTCTCTCTCTCTCAAAATAAAGGAGAAGGCCCAGAAAAGCTGGTTGGAACGAAATGCAGAGGCCTTGCAGTTAGATGTGGAGAAATATGACAGTGAGGAAGAGAGAGTTAATGCTCACAAGAAGAGGAAAGCTAGCTCCAACAAACTAAAGCAGCTGCAACAGGTTGACCTCTTTCTTTAATATTAATAAGTCACAGTTGGCTGTCTGCAGGGCTTTTTGATAATATATTCTAATTAATAAGGGGCAAATTTCGTGTTTCATTTGATTTTATTTCGGCAGTTCAGCTTCATATCTTATAATCATATTTGACATGTCTCATATTGCAGGACCTAAAAAATCTCCTTTCATGTCCATTGCAACCAAAGACATTCTCACATCGCTTCTTGGCTGGGGTAAGCCTAATATTTCTTATTTACTCTCTCATTTATTTAGTTTTTTACACACTTTTGCAACAACAGAGTGTTTTCCCATGGAGTGTAATTGACAATGCCTTAATGTCTTTGTGGTTGCTGAAAAATGTTTTGGCTTGTATTTTAAAATCCCTCCAAACCTAGGGGGTTTGTTATGAATTCACCATATACTTTAAATCTTTGCAAATACAATCTTAAGTTTTCAATTGTTGCAATTACATCACTCTTTATATTTAGAGGGTTCTCTTCTGCTTTTTTTAAAAAGGATGCTCCAAAACGTCTGAAGATAATTTTGAAATGTAAATACTGTCATTTGCGAAACCTTCAATGAAAAATTTATTTTTCAGACAGAAAACAAACAGCTCCCTCTTTTTTGGAATCTTATCTATCTCAAGCTATCATTTTGTAGATTGACTTATCATTAATTGGCCATAATATTTCTTCTGGTAATCTCTGTTCTTCTTCTGTAATGGATAGCAATAGAAAACAAAGATTTAAAAGGAGTAATAAAAATTGATAAATAGCTATTCTACAAAACCATAGTTTCGAGGGTGAACAACTCAAGTGAAAGAGCTAACATTGAATTCTATGAAAAAATGCACTTTTCTTCTCTAAATGAAGTGCACAAAGGATATTTTTGACATTTTATAATTATTTTCATCCCGTTTTGGGGCTGAGATATTATGAGGGGCATTTGCAACAATTTGAGAGATTGGGTGTGTATGAGTAAGTGCAACAGATCCTATGAGGTGGCTTTCCGCAATAAACTAATGTTTATGACAAATACAGCTGCTGTACATGGGATCTTCTACTAAAGCTATTTTCAACTCTGATCAGATCTGTACCTTCTATTTATTGTCATGTTTTCTTAAATAGAAACAAAAAACTGAGGACTTACACCAGCTAGAAGGCATTTTTATTCTTTCTATAGTGCTCTGTTACCCGATTTACTGTGGATGGTATGTCATTGTGCTATATCATTGAAGATCATGAGTTCCAGGTCTAGTTTTTGTCGTGGTGAGTCATATAAATTTCAACTTAGATCGATGTCATTATTTTCTTAATTTCTGTGACTCATTCATTTACTGAAGTTTCATTATGTTGGATTTGATTTTCCTCATTTAGTATGTGACTGATAAAAATATATGTCAACGGGCTGCAGTACATATTTTGTGCTCTCAGGCTATGCGCAGGAAATCAGATAGTTTGGGATATACCGACTGGATGTTTTTTTTTTCTTCTTTTAGGCTGGTATTTCACCTCTCCTCCAACATCAATTTGAACAATTAGCAAAGCAAAAATCAGAAGAAAGTACACAGTCCAGCGGAAACGGAAAAGGGAAGCTAGTGGTCATTGGTCAGGATTGTGTAGAGCCACTCCAGGCACTCCGTAATGCTGGCGATGAGGTAATGAGTGAGCAATATACTTGTTCTATGCTAAGCTTAATGTCTGGGCAGACAATGCTGTTTATTTTGTCATCGTTTAGACTTTTGTGATCTCTTGGTCTAATGGAGAACCGAATGTGCATTAGTTGTGTTACAAGTCCATGGCGAATACCCAGAGTAATGCATTCCTTGCCTTCCATCCTGATAGAAAATTGATGATGTCAAGTTGGCATTTTTTCATTGCTCGAGTGTATCTTGAGCACGAGTTTGCAATTGTCTGTTACTGATAAAATTTTCTTCTCCTACTTTGTGTCTTAATGGGAATCATGCTGTGCTTTTATTTCCCTATCGTCTGGCCATTTGATTGTTCTAAGCTTCTCTCAGATATGCGTTGACGTGAAGGGGACTGCAGACAAAAGAAAAGGCATTGAAACTCGGAAGAGAGAAAGAAAAGCTGAGAAAAAACGTATTCTTCAAAAACTATACATATTCTTTTCGATGAAGCCCTTCCATTCCTTTTCGTTTGGAATTCGGGATCGGATGCGGATTTACATTCATTTGTCCGTCACTATTTCTTGCAGGTTTACATGACCAGCGAAGGAAGCAGAGGCGAAAATTGAGAGGAAACAGTGATTAGAATAGCTTTTCTTCTTCTTTCCCTGTGACGTGAATTGTTTGGGAAAAGACATGTAGAGAGAGAGAGAGAGAGAGAGAGAGAGAGAGAGAGAGAGAGAGAGAGAGAGAGAGAGAGAGAGAGTGTGTGTTTTTGTAGCCTAGCATGTCTATTTGTTCTTTTTAGATTTTATGGTGACCCAGATACCTCGTTCATGATAATTATAGAAGATAAAGGTTCTTTCTCGTATCATCAATTTGGCCATATTGTCATGTAGAAAGCAATTGAAGTATTTACGCCAGGCGAGGTGACCTTTATTCATCTACATTTTTCTGTTTCGGACAAATTATTTCGGATATTCCCAACTCTGGTAAGCTTACGGCAAATCCATATTGCGGCCTATTAATAACGGTAGATTGTCAAGGTACGCAGTTCCATATTCCTGGAAATGGTCGGTGCCATAATTTTGAAACTAGATCTTGAAAATGAACTTGTTCATGATCAACACTTAAGCAGTCTTTTTGAAAACAATTTCAATAGAAAGACTAGTTTCTACTTACCAATGAATGGAGTGAGAATCGAGTTCTTAGTTAATGTAAGACAACAATTTCAAATTAGAAGCACCACGTAAAAACTTGCATGTACCTTTAGACTAGGAATGCTTGAGAAAATACTGCATAAGCCGACCTCTCCTCGTCACCATGGGGCTGGCCTATTCAATGGACGATACTTTTTATCTCTTTATTGATTACGCAATCTCTTCTCAGCTCTCTTCTGCGTGTTCTCTCTTTCTTCTTTTTTTCAAAGTTCTCCCAACACACCCAACACCTCTCTCCTCTCTGTGTTGCAAAATCGAACAATGACCGCAGCGGCGATCCTCTGCTGGAGGCTTGGTGGAGTTGGGGACGGAGGGCTCAATGGCATGAGCTTCACCCTGAAGAAGAGGTCATCAAAGAGAGAGACAGATGGCGAAATGTTCGCGTCAGTGCATTCGTGGTTCTATCCGGACGACCCAGAAGAGAGGGCGAAGTTGAACTCCCCGTTGATGCAGTCGCCGTCCTCGTTGCAAACTGAGTACAAGTTTGAGGAGTGGGTGGAGCTCGCGAATGGCTGCATCTGTTGCACCGTCAAGCAGAGTCTGGTTCAAGCCCTCAAGCAACTTGTTCAGAGGAAAGAAAGGTCTGTGGAATTGAATTTCTCTACGATTAAAATTTGTTCAGGACTGTAGGTATTGTCTTGTGTAATTGAACGTTCTGGCAGAAGCTGACAATTGCCTTCGTTGCTGTTCTGGTAGGATAGGCTCGACCATATCTTGCTGGAAACGACCGGCTTGGTGAATCCCGCTCCTCTTGCGTGTCTTCTTAGGTTGGATGAGCAACTTGAATCTCTGCTGTGAAGCTCGACTCCATTGTCACAGTAATAAGTTATTCGTGACATCTTAGTTTGTTATGCGAGGCTCGTATTCCAGCCTCTTTGGTAACGAAGGCTTGTGTGGTGTAACCTACTTTGCCTGCATGTCCTCTATTTTGGGAAGATGGCGGCTCGTCCTCTAGTGGTAAAATTGTCATATCATGTGTTGTTATGTTCTCTAAGATGCATTTGGTGGTATACACATGCTGCATAAGAAGGGGGAGGCTTGATTATGACTTTGCGCTACCTCATGAATTGATGTGTAAGTCAATGTTAGAAACCGCAGTTTTATCGTTATACATATTTGCCTTTGCTGATTGTATTATGCTAATAAATTTGAGGCTTGTGTCTCCAACGGGGATGGGTTATATTCGATGCAGGGGTGGAGACAGCTTTGGCTAATTTATTGTGTGTTCCTTGGCTTTCTCAACATTTTTCTTCTCATATTGGGCAAGAAAGTTGTCCTCGATTGGGCCGTGCGATCACTGGTGCTGCATTACTCCGTCTCGTGGAGTCTCCCCTCGATTTGCTTGCAAAAACTCCGGCTAATGAAGGTTTGCTAGTGATTAGTCAGTTAATTCGGATGTGTAAGGTTATCTGCTGGTTGAATCAAGGTAATCCTGAACTCATACTATGTGAAAGAAATTTGCTTTCTCAAGAAATGGATAAGATCTTATTTTTCTTGTTAAAACAACTATGTTAGATACTTTTTGTTCTTTTCTTACAGCATGAAACTGCCCATTTAGCACATGTAACACGTGATTTGGAAAAAGAATTTGAGTTTACCGTAGGAATGGTTTTTGTAAGTGAACTTAAAGCATATCATAAATATGTGGCATATGCAACAGGCAAAGGTTTGGAGTGATGAAGACTAAGATTAGAAAAAAACAATAGCAATGGAGAAGTAACTCGATAGACCTTTATGTGTAATAGTAAGGGGCATTTTTTTTTTTGGTAAGAATAGTAAGGGGCATTTTGTCAACTCATCTTATCAAGAAAAAAAAACGAAGGACTTTAAGTGGTTGTCCTACTTTTATCATATTTAAGGTTGAAAATGACGTTTATGAAGTTATAGAATATGTTTCCAAACATAATCAATAATTTATACAGGAACATCAAAAGCACTTGATAAAATATGGAAGAATGATTTCTGATAATTGCAAGGGCGTTTTGATTGACTAGCTAAAGCTGGCATTTGAGAGACTATATGAATCTTGTGCAATTGTCAAGAATTTTTGTAGAATGAAAGATCAATTCATATAAGTGGGGGAGATCGCCAAAGACTTCTAGATCATTTCATTGCATGCAAATGCAAAATTCAATGTTTTTTTGTAAGTAGATCAATATGGTAGATTGACAAATCTATTTTGAAGAAATAATTTGTCCAAATTTGATTATGACTTTTTTGGTGATGAGATGGTTTTTGATGCCACGTATCGTACTAATAAGTATAACATGATATGTGCACATTTTATTGGAGTTAATCACCATTGGAAAAATAATTTGTTTGACCTAGCATTTTTGTTGGATGAGACTGCAAAAGACATTAAAATGGTGTTTCCAAATACTCAACACTGTCTATGCAATTGGCACATTGGAAAAAATGTCAATAAAATATTCCACATCTTTTGGGATTTGGTGAGCTTGGTCGATCAATGTAAACCACAAATTTTATGAAGACAGAAACTCTGCCGATGCAACAAAAGTACAAGGCAAACCATTCACTAAATTAACGAAAAATAAGGCTAGAGAAACTGAGGGAGCACTCTTTTAGTCACTTCGAAACTATCCGAAAATGGAAACAGAGATGGAAAGGGATTAAAGAAAGTCATTACTCTGTTGCATTCGCCACTTCATTCACAAAACTCCTTGCAGTATTCATAAGCTATATACGTAAGCCTCAGCAATGGACTGGCTACTATGCATATTGGAAAATACAATTGAGCTGCTTTGTAACAACAAAAAGCACGACTTGAGAATCACAAATGCTACGACTAATTGCTATGATTCTGTAGTTTTACAAGTTAAGAGTGATAATGGACAAGTTTCATATCATGAATGAGAGGAGAGCAAACTGTGCAAATGTCTCTGCAAGAGTGACGACGTACGATGCCGTGGAGCATATGAGTCAAGCAAAGAGCTACTAACAAACAGATCTGTAGAAACCGTCTCCACCAAAATCTCAACCCGCATTTAGCCTCAAACCAGAATTTAAGAAGTAACTTCACTCTATTGGAAAATAGGAATCCTCTTTCTTCTGATACATTGCAAACAACTGGTTGGAGTGTTCGAGAGCTATATTCCAGAATTCACTCACGCCTCTCAGGCAATGATCTTGAAGTGGTCAAAGTAATCGTCGAAGTTGGTCGTCGGTGGAGTACATCAGAGCCTTGAGCAATGTAGCCATGGGTAAAACATGGGGGAAGAAGTTCAATAGATACCTTTCAGTAGTTTATTCAAATTAGAATGACCTTTTAAGAGGAGGAAAGAATGAAAGATTGAAAAGGGACGTTCACAAAGGTGAGTTTGAATGTTCTGGAGCAAGACCGAATAGAAGAAAAATAGTTATAAAAAATGAATAAAAAAACGATATAAAAAAACAAAAAAATCCTGAAAATAACAAATTGGTTAAAAATATAGGCCTTGATTAGGTTGTTAGATTCTCCGACCAAAAAAAAAGATTTTTAGCATTAGAATTAGTTTAGTTTCATTTAAATAGAATACACATGGTTTAGGAAAATTCATGGTTTTCTCTAGTTTAGATTTAAGAAAATTAATTTCTTTAATGAACCAAGCTAGTGGGGGTTGCTACCTTGGGACTTAATAACAAGGCCATATAATATTCTGCCCAATTTGTGTCAAGTTATTTTACTACATTGTATCTTTTACTTGTTCTTCATAACTTTTTTTGATGTGTTTGTTGTGATTGCATGTGTATCATTTTTTTTTAGGGAAAATGCTATAAAAAATCCTAAACTATGTCACTTGTAACACATTTACCCTGAACTTTTTTTTGTAACACGAAAACCACCACTTGTGTTTGGCGGCATTTTCCTTTTTTTTTTTTTATGTTGTGATTCATTATTAGTGTCGGGAGGGTCACGACAATAGGGATCCTCTTTCTTGAAATACATTACAAACAACTGGTTGGAGTGTTCCATTGTTGTATTCCAGCAGTCACTCAGGCCTCTTGAGCAATGATCCTGCATACCCTTGACAGACGTTTCAGCTTACACTGCATATTTCAAACCGTCAAAAACTCGCCCAAAAAATTTCCCCTGCAATCAGTGAGTCATTAAATCAGGGGTGAAATTGCTAAACTAGATTAAAGAAGCAACGTATACACATGGATGTAAAAACAAATTAAGGAGAGGAGTTTGGGCAGGGTAGTTTATGTGTGATCACCGTATGCTTAATATATGTATTATTTAGAATCAACAAAAAAGAGCAGAACGCTGAACTCTATCATCCATTTGCGCATGAATGTAATTAATTGGCCATATCTTGCAGTCGAAAATTTATTTATTCAACAGCCAAGGCACAACTTCCGAATGAATGCACCTAGAAGAAAAACATAGGCCAGCTACCGAGTTACCAACTCCAACAGAATCACATAATGAAGCTGCTAACTTTTTGTTGACAATGGCGAGTTCACAGAAGGATTCTGTCGAGTTTCAAAAAAAAGAGTATCTAATGAGACTGAGATTAGACATGCTTCTTAAAAAATTAGAAATGAAACTTTCATAAACAGAGGAACTGATATAGGTTAAAGCAAAAATGAGAGAAGAACAGTAGAAGTGCTAAAACTTGTGTACGGCGCTCACTTTAGTGTCAAAAGTTTCATTTGGATCACTTTTTTTTTTGGTAAAGGTAAGCATATGTATTACTTTTCAAAATACCATATACAACAAAGCACCAAAACCAAACCCTGACCCGAAAGAGACAAACATGTGTCCAAACAGGGTCAAGGTAGGTTCAGCAAGAAAGATACAATAAAAGACAAAACAGACAACCAAACCACAAGAGGACAAAAAGAATGACTTAAGGGGCCATCCTGTTCGCTTCAAAGATTGTAGGCGGAAGATCCCATCTTCTCTGTACTATTCGGTTTCTACATGTGTCCTCAACTCCCTCCATGGAAATGGCTTTGTCTTTCACGACTTTGATAAGATGCTTGCGCATGCCCGGAATGTAGATGCTCTTGCTTCTGAAGATGACGTTATTCCTTTCAGTCCAAATGATATGACATAAAGCACCAAAGAAAAATCTAGAGATGCGGTGAGCAAACGAAGATCCACCGTAAACTTTCATCGCCCACTTAACATGGTCGGTTGCGCTAAGGTAGACTACATTTTGTTGCCCACATAGAAGCCAATCTGTTGGTAGAAGCACATTCAAAGAAGAGGTGGTTGATAGAATCTGGTCTGGATCCACAAAAGGCGCACAAAGTATTAGCAATCCTATGGTTATGTAGGAGGAATTCATTTGGATCACTTTAATGCCAAATTTTTTGAAAAATGCTCATTTCAGTGCCAACTTCTATCAGTTTAGCTGGAAATCCGACGTGATCTTTTTTTATTAGTTTCTTAAGCCCATGTGGCTCGCCGAAGAGTCCAGTCAGCATCCCATCCCTAAAACGACGCAGTTTAGTGCTCTTTCCCCCAAATAAGAATCCTAAATCCCCAAATTAGGAGAATCCCTCAATTTGCAACCCTAACTAGCTATCTTCTCCCCAATTGAAACCCTATTCTGATTCACCCCCATAGTTACAAGCTCAATCTTGCAAATGGAGAGCAGCAGCTTCAGCAGCGACTCAAATTTGCTTCAACGAAGCGAACAAGAGGCCAAATGTTACTGTTTTTACAGGTTACCGAGTCCAATAAGAACATGTTGGACTCGGTTGAATCCCGGAAGAAGATTTAATGGTTGCGCCAGGTATAGAGAAGGCTCGAAGCGTAAATATTTCAAATGAGTTAATGTGAAATTCTTCGGTTGAGCGATAAAGGTGATCTTGAAGCTATTTGAAGGACGCAATCAATGCCCACCTACATTAATGGATGAATTGGAGGATGTGGACTTAATGGAAGCTAAAATGAAGGCGTTAGCATCTCTGGCCAATCATTTGAAGAAGGAAGTTTCAAGAATGAAAATTGAAAAGAAGTGTTATCGAGCATTGATTATATTGTTATTCTGTTGTGTATCCTATTTTATGGTCAAATGTAAAGTGAGTGATGAGAAGAAGTTTCTCAGTCTGCCATAGTTGAAGATGAGTGGAATATATACTTGTATTGGGTAATTTGTAAGTATAGTTGTATTAGCCTATTTTTGTATAGAACAAAGTTTGTTGCAATCTATAGTGGAAATGGAAGGTTGAAATTCGTTGATTGTGACCATTGACAAGTTCTCTTGCTTAGTTGTGTATTCTCAATTTTTATTTGCTTAGTTTTGCTTGAGATGTTTGGATTGCTGCAATGGTTTGCTGGTATTGCTGGTAATTGTTTGCTGCAGTATTTGCTAGTAATGGGATGCTGGTTTGCTGCAATTGTTGCTGTAAACGCTTGTCAAATGAAAGAGTGGTATCAAGTTTAGAAGTCCTTATTTCAGTGTCATACGTTGGAAATGGCGATCATTTAAGTGCCAAGTTTTTATGAAATTGATGACTAAGTGTCAATCGTGGTCAAAAGTGATAACTTAAGTTTCAATTGTGGTGAAAACTAATCACTTAAGTGCTAGTTATTATTTAAAAGTGAACACTTAAGTGCTAGTTGTTGATATGTTCGTTTCACTGATACTGCACCAGCAACAATCACATAGCTGGTGTGCTTGCTTGCACCAACTATGTATAACTACTGGTGCAAGCAAGCACACCAGCTATGTATTGGTACAGGGTGCATCTTGTGCTTGCACCCATACATAGCTGGTGCAAGCACAAGATGCCTTTGAGCTGCACCAACACATAGCTGGTGGACTAGCACACCAGAAACTTGCACCGCGCACCAACATATATAACTACTGGTGTAAGCCCTACACCAGCCACCAAATACCATCATCACCACCACACCATCAATGTGCCACCAACGCGCAACCACCATCACTAGTGCACCACTAACACCACCAGTACACCAACACAGCCACAGCACCACCACCAACACTACCAGCCAAGCAACACCACCACCGCTGCACCGCTACAACCACAGCACCACCACCACTTATACGAGCCAAGCAACACCACCGCCACTACAGCACCACCATAACCACAGCAACACCACCACTTAAATTTGCGAAAACAACACCACCACCATTGCACCACCACCACCATTACTGCACCACGACCACCACTGTACCACCAACAGCACCACTGCACCACCAACACCACCACTGCACCAACACCATCACCACCACTGCACCAACACCATCACCAAAGCACCACTACTACACCAGCTAAGCACAACTAGCATAGCTAGAACATCCAACAGAACTAGCACACTAGCAGTACAACTAGCACAACCAATAACAAAAAATGGAAATTTCAAAGCATAGACAAAATAAATATCGGTCCATTGACATTAAACTTAGTTTTTATATTTGGTCAATATGAATAACCAACTACAACATCCACATCCAGGGAATGACTTTCCACCAAACAAAAATATTAAACTGACTCAATGCCGTACAATGTCAATTCCACGAGTTATTATGCACAACCTCCCAACAAAAAACAAAAACTACCATATTTAGCACCCTCCCATTAGTCAATATGAACAACCTCCTAGTTCCTTTTCCTGTAAATAGACGTTTGACGTGATTCATGATCCTTGCACTCTTTCTATCTAGTTGTGCAAATTCTTCATCTAGCCTTCCTATCCCATGTACCTTCTTTTTAGCAGCTGTCATTTTCTTTATAGGCCGTTTCATTTGATGAGAGCTCTGAGTAGGGTCAATGTTGGTGCTAGGATCACTTGGTTGAGATGCAACTGGTGTTGGGTTTCTTGTTGGTGGCTGTTTTGGAGTTGCACCTGATGTCTTCTTTTTTCGGGGCAATAGTCTTTGGCGCCGTCCTCCTTGTCTTTCTTCCTGCCACTTGAGTTCCTTTTTTTGGTGCAGCCATTGACTCTTGAGTTGGGCCATCTTGAGAGATAAACATTTCCAAACTTCTCCTAGGCTATAACAACATAACGATACTATCAATAAAAAGGAAATACTATAAATAAATTAAATTCATGAGTCCTACAAAACTTACATTCAAAATAGTCATTCCGGTGTGCTCGTTTGTAAAAAGGCCATAGCCATATTATCTTAGCCTTTTCCCAAGAGCCCCTCTTGTTTGTAGCGGTGCCTCACTCTCAGCAACTTTTACAGTTGGTCTTCTTCTCACCTAATAAAGACATATCAATGTTAAACTTTAGCCCAAAAAATAACACAAACACCAATTGTACAATTTACAGGATATTTTCTCCTCATCTATTCAACAGTTGACTCAGTGGTTGGTCCTTGGGCTAGCCCTTCATTTGGCGCTTGTACTGACCCTTCAGTTTGCCCTTGAGCTGGCCCGTCAGCTCGCCCTGCATTAGCCCTTTCAGCTGGCCCTCCAGCTGGCCCTACATCAACCCCTACACTTGACTCTACAATAGTCCCTTCAATTAGCCTTTGAGCTGGCCCTGTATCAGCCCCTACATATGGCTGTTGTTGTTGTTGATATTGTTTCTTCAATACACAATCCTTTTTATTGTGCCCTTCCTTTGGCAATAGGAGCACATCATCTTTATACCAGTCCTACTCATCCTCTGAGTTGACATCGCTCCCTCCTATATTCTTTGTTTCTTTTTTGGCCTTCCAATTTTCTTCTTTAGGGGCTTTATGGTTTGTTGGCTCCCAGAATTTGCTACTTCTGATAGACTACATCATGAATTGGTACGAAGCAACATATGTGCTTTTCTTGTACCAATCATCTAAGTAATCCTTTGAGTTTAGTTGCTTCAACTGGACGGCACAAATGGCATGTGCACAAGGACTTTCAGTTAGTTGCCAAGCTTGACATGAACACTTTCGCCTCTCTAGATGAACTACATACTTATTAGCATTGTTCATAATCTCATATCCATCATCTCCATTCCAAATTGGATCACAGAACTTACTAGTAGCTATGTTCTCATTCAATCTTTTTGCAATCTTGGGACCACATTGTCTAGTCCATTTTGTAGCCTCATCTCTTTGTCTCTAGAGCCGAGTCATGACCATAACTCATATGTCTTCAGGCATGCTAATGAAGGGTTTGCACCTAGCCTCTAGTACTCTGCCATTGAAAGCTTCGCAGAGGTTATTGTCAATGATATCGCACTTGAACTCTTCACTGAAGAAGGCCCTACACCAATGCTTAGGTTCCGTTTTGAACAATACTTCAAAACCTTCATTTGACAATTGAAACAACTCTTGCTTGACTATTCTAAAATCAACCATGTTTGTACTCTTTGCTATATGCCAAAATTGCTTCTGCCGTTTATCCCTTTTATAATTCTTTACCTAATTTGCATACATGTGCCTTGCACACATTCTATGTTCAGCATATGGCATCAACTCAGCTATTACAGGAACAAGTCCCTACAATAATTCAAATAAAAAAATACTTGTAAGAAAAAATATGCGATTAATATTAAAAAGCCAACAATTTTAAATAGTATTACCTTTTGTTGGTCGCCCATGAATACCTAACCTTTCCCATTAGTTATCTCAAGGTCAGCCATTATATTTTTTAGAAACTAGGAACAAGTGTCCTTGGTCTCTACCTTGACAATAGCCCAAGCTATTGGAAATATTTGGTTATTGGCATCTCTCCTAACAGCAGCTAACAACTCTCCCTTGCATAAACCCTTCCCAAAACATCCATCCAATCCTACCATTTTTCCACAACTAACCAAAAATCTCCATTTGCATGCATCAAAGCAAACATAAAACCTATTGAACTTAGTCCAATAATCAGGCAATGGCCTCTCAATAACCTCTATATATACTCTACTGGATGGGTTTTGAAGCATACATTTGCAAGCATAATCCTATATCTGGCCATATTCTTCCTTGTACCGACCCATCAATGTATTCATCACCTTCTGCTTGGCTCTTTTGCATTGATTCCTCGATACATTAACCCCTATATGCTCCTTCACCAACTGCTTTAACTAAGGACTCTTAATCTTGGGCATCGCTTTGATAGTATTGAAGAAGTGCTTCGACAACCATACACTTATTATCCTTTTATTCTAAAAAATAATGGAATAAGTATGTTCCTCCTGTAATGACCTAATCTGGAATGACCCGCTTTTCCTATTCAGTGCACTATAGATCCTCCATGAACAATTTGATTGCGAACACTTAGCTCTCACAAATTCTTTCGTATTTCTAATAAATTCGACACTCGTTTGTTCAGCAATGGAGTTCTTGACAATAGCTTCTTTTAACAGTTTCACATTGTCAAATTTCATTCCTACAGACAAAATAGAACATGCAATAGTCGGATCATAGGAAGGATACTTACTTTTCCTTCTATGGATAGGTACTTCGTCATCTTCGAGCTCGTTCTCGGAGCTAGCACTCTCATCTTCACCGCCATTCTGTTCATAGTCAGTCTGATTACCATCAGCTAGAGCTTCTTAGTGGCTATTCACTGATTGTGGTTCATGCGATTCTCTCAATGAAGCAAATTTATTTATCAGAAAGTCTCTCTGCTTTTGTCTTGATTCTGCAAGTTCCTCATCATCATCGTCATCACTTAGGAAATTTACATTTCCCAAAACTTCATCATCAGATCCACTAGATTGAGCAAATTCCCAATCTAATTCGGTCAATTCTTCATCAGGTATGTCTTCACTAGAAACTTGGGGACATCTTCCCGTTTGCTCAACTCTTTCTATGTGACTTGCCAGTGTCTTCGGCCTTAGTTATTGCCTTTCATCCTTAGCCTGAGTACATTCTCCTACTACTCCTATTTCAGTGCTCTCATCATCTTCATCATCTTCACAGTCACTGTAATACTCAACATAGACTTTAGCTTCCTCGCCATGAAGATAATGGTAAATAATGTCCTTAACACCATTATCATCATTCAAGAATCTCAATCCATCCTTCAAGTCCTTCTCAGGAACACAATAATGCAATTTATCTACTTTGCATGGTAAATAATGCACTATGTCCCTCATGAATTCAATATATGATGGCCTCCTTAAATCCAAAAAAATAGTACCTTCATTTCCACTACTATATTCCCATTCCTTGGTGCCAATGACAAATTCCCTACCATAGCAAACAATGATGGCGACAACATTGTCCCTTATGCCCATGCTTCACCGAAAGAAACAAAATAATTAGCTTTTAGGATCACAACGCACAAAAGCCAACAAGTTGCTCTAATTGTCTCGTTAGACTGAGTCAAGAGCCTTGCCAGCTGTTTCAATGTATAGTGACACAATGAAATTTACCCAATGAAGAAGCAGATAGCTCAGAGTTACAATGCACCAGATTAAACATGTTCATAGGTTTGCCGAATCTCATAAGATATGTAGGAGTACATTTGAGTTTATAATTCATATGCTTGTGCTAGAACCTGATAAATAACATTTAGACTTGCAGTTTTTGAGTATGCTTTGATCATTGATGTTACTTAAATTAAACCCTCAAAACATAGCCAACCTTTGACAAGATTTTTTGTTATTTTCATAGGGACAGATTGACACTCTTCTGAAGTTCAATCAGATTTCACAATATCCCTGGAGTGCTTAACCATTCTAGAGAGACCCTATCCACAAGGACTTCAATCCTTTCGTCGCCTACAGAGGTATGAATTGTTGACTAATTCTTTGTTGTGACACTACAAGGGTGACGATTATATACATGTGGAATTCGCCGCTTACTTGGCCTTATGTGAGTAAAATACTAGAAAGAAACATGTGTGTTACACTCTGGAGGATCCCAAAAGAAAACAAAATAATTACCATTTGGGACCACAATGCACAAAAGCCAACAAGTTCACATGAAGGATCCCATAACCGCAATTAAATGACTAAACAAATTTCCATTGTCGAAATAAAATAACCTCAGTCGCTGTCGTTTAGTACAAATGAAGCAACACAGCTGGCACCGAGCCTTACTTTTGCTTTCACAATCAGAACTTGAGGTTCCCATAATCACTATTTCACAATTCCTTCTCTACTGCTGTCATGCCTAGTTTATCTCTCCCCCAAGCCTTAGTTTTGCTCTTAGAGCCATAATTGTGCCCTTGAAGCCCTAATTGTCCCCTCACAGCCCTAATTTTGCCATCCAATGGAGCATGGAGAGAATATGACAAACATGAATGACTGAGGGTAAGAAATAACAAGCGAGTGGTAGCCAACGATGACAACGATGGCGACAGAGCACAATGACGGCGACCGAAACTTCCTTCACCTGAACGATGATCAAACGAGCCTTAATTTGGTTTTTTTCGTGCACGTTGTTCAATTATCAAGGGGAAAATGACGTCGCATTCTTCTCCCAAGCCATGTAGGAGATGTGGTGTTGTTTTTGAATTCCATGTGTGTCACGTCCTGAATTCGACCCACTTCCAGGATTAATGACATGGATGTTTATTTCTCATTTCATTTTAGTAAGTCTCGTCCGGAACTGATCATTCTAGGGATACTGACCGATAGGGAATGGCTAATTAGAAAAACGGTACGTGGACCCCAGAACTCGATCATGAATCGAGGCCCGATTCCGAGAAACTACGAGGGAATATTTTGTGCCAATGTGGGCCGATCCAAGGAGAGTGACGGATTTGGTTTGGCCAACAACGTATGATTAGATCGTGGGTGATTTCACATGACCGAGAATACGCGTGGTGAACAATTTCGAACTTATTCCAAATGATCGCGACCTCCGGAACTAGTTATAAATTCTCGCGTTCTCTTGGAAGTCGAGACTATCACGACTTGAGTAACCCTAAGTCGATACGCATAATCCCTAAACAACCGCCCGTTAGTGAGAGACGTTAAAATCGTATTTGAGCAGAATTGGTCATTGAATTGAATCTGGACTTGAGTGTCGAATTTCGCGGACGAACACAACCATTTTGCAAGGACTACGTCCTATTAGTGTGGCCAATTATTTTTGGGATCGGGTTGGTCGAAAAATGAAATTTTAGACCGGAAATGGAAAATTGCTAAATTTCCCATAAGCCTCATGCCTTAGTTCCGAATTTTGGAGGATTAAATGGTCTTGATCAACCCCTATTAGTGCCGAAAATATTGGACAAGAATGGCCTCATCACTTGCTTATTCCCTCACTGCCCCTAGATATTTTGTGTAAGAAACCATCTCGGCCATTGATCTTGATTGGATGTGATTGGGCTTTGAATTGTAGCCATTAGATGAGATTGTTAGAGGGGTGGGTAAGATAGACATTTTTAGTGGAGTTGGCCACCAACCCCCACTCACCACTTTGCACAAAACACTTCTTGCAATCTCTCTCTCCTCTCACCCTCACCATTTGCACTAGCCATTGCCCTCTCTCACACCTCACTCTCTCCATTTCTCCCCTTTCCTTGGTCTTGAGAAGCAGCCCCCACTGGAGCAGCACGCTGCCGCCGCTCACGACGTCGCTCACCACTGCCTGTCCACCGTCGTCTCGCCTCACCATCATCATTCGACCACCCCTCTCTCTCTCTTCCTTCTCATTTCGGCACCATCACCACCACCATCACCGTCGCCCCCTTGGCCATGCGTGCACCGCCGCCGAGCGCCACCACCGCCGGCCGCTCATCGCTCATGCACCACCACCGCCCCCTCAGCCACTCTCAACCTTTTGCCTCTACCATTTCCGTGACACCACCACCAGCACCACTACCCTCCTTTGCCGCCCAGCCCAGCCGAGACACCGCCGTCGCCGTTCGTCGCCGAGCGCTGCTGTGACGACCGCCGGAGCGTCGTCACTAAACCATCTTGAACCAGCCACCGTCCAGCCAATTTCTCTCCTTGTCCGGCCCACTTTTAAAGTACACATAATTAGGCATATGTGCACTTTAGATAAGTTTTAGGGGTTAATTAGGGTATTTTAGGGGTTGATTAGTGGCGGACGATTAGGGCTTATTTTGTGACTATTTTAGTGGTTTAATGTGATGATTTAAATGTGCGATGGTGGCCTAGAATGGGTTGGTTGTTGGTTGACCATTGAGGACTTGGTTTAGGCTAATATGTGGATTAATATGGGTGCATTGTGTGGGCTGAGTAGTGGCTGATTGTGAAGTGATTTGGATGACCTAATGTGATGATTTGGAGGTGGATTAGTGACCTAAAGTGAGCTGTTTAGTGGTTGTTCATGGTGGGTAGAATTGGGCTATGTGTGATTAATTTGTGGTTTAATTGTAGATTACCGTGTGTGCCTTGGTTTGTCCATGTGGTGGCCGATTAGTGGATGAATTGGGATTGATTGTATAATGCCATATTGAGCGCTTGATGTGGCCGATTGATGAGAGGCATGTGGGCCATGGACTTGAGCATTTCGTAATGGCTAAATTGCGTGTTTTCGTGTGTCAATTACGTGTCGTGGCTACTTTGATTGAATTGGTTCGTTGGGCATATTAAGATGTGAATTGAGCATGTGTGGCATTAATTGAGCATGTGGCCAGATTAAATTAAGTGCCTAGTGTGAATTTCACGAATGTCGAGTGTGGATGTTATTACCATGGGTGTGCATATTAAACACCGGCATAACATGTGTATTATGTGAGTGTGCACGATTGACATGAGCATGTGATCGCCTAAATCATCCCGATGCGTTTTACGCGAGGTTCAGATAATAATTGGTGGTATGAGTATGTGTGATCACATAAAACCCTGATGCGTCTTACGCCAGGTATTGAACCTAGCCTAATGCGTCTTACGCGGGACGATAATCGGACTACTGGAAGATGGTAAACCTGATGCGTTTTATGTAGGTTGTGCCATGAGCCTGATATGTTTTATGCGGGCCGGAGATCGATCGAAAAGTGATAAACCTAATGCGTTTTACGCGGGTTGGACTTAATGCTTTTAACACGGGTCGGTGAATAAATGGAAAGTTGGCACGTGTACAAGTGTGCATAAGTGAACATGAGCATTTGCATAGTGATGGCACGTGTGCAAGAGTGCATTAACGAGTGCAAGCATGTGCATGGCATGTGTTCGTGATTAAGTGATTTCGCATATGTGCTGTTATTGGTTTCTGTGCCATTATTACTGTTATTATTATGTGCCTAACTGCAGGGTAAATTTTATGTTGGATTTGGGCCGAGGGCCTAAGTCGTGTGGTTGTTCAATTATGTGTTTGGTTTATACTTGTCTGGATGTGCATATTAGCCTAGTTCAGGTTTAGGGGGCCTACTCGCTGAGATTTATTCTCATTGTTGTTAACACCCTACTTTTCAGGCCCTCGACTTTGAGATGGCAGAGGCGCCGCTTCGTTTTGGGATCCCGTATAGCATAGAGCGATCAGTGATCGAGCACCCCCTAGGGAACGGGGAGTCTTATGTTAGGTACTATACTATAGTTTGGGTCGATGAGGGCGAGCCACAGTTCCGAGGCCATCCTTATCTCGCTTGGTGTTTTCGAGACCCATACAGCACCCACGGACCTCTTAGGACTTTCGATGTCCCGTTCAATGCGTTAGGCCAATCGAACCCGTAGGCCGTCGATAGGGAGATCATGAGTCCCGCTGCTGTGTCCGAGGAGGATTCCGACCATCAGCCGGTCGTGATCGGGATGGATATCGAGTTCGAGGGAGAGAAACAGATGGAGTAGGAGTCTCATCCCAAGCAGGAGTTGGAACCTATGGAGCAGGAGCCAGAGCTGGAGGATGATTCCGGGGTGGAGTCTGTGGATGCCGAGTCCGAGCCAGATTCGATGTATTTTGAGCCTGAGTCGTCTGACGATTCATCTGAGTCCTCAGGATTTGACCTGGACTAGTTGCCCTAGAGTCTACTCCCGACCATAATTAGGTAGGGCCGACACTTTTTGGATAGGTGCCCTTCGTAGGTTTAGTGTTCCGACTGTCCGAGCCACATCCCCTTTTTGATGTTAGTGGCTGTTGACCCTTTTTGATTTACATGTATAGTTTTGTATTAATGGATATTGTAAATCCTTTTGATCAATGCAAGTAAGTATTTATGACGGGTGTTGTTCATTGCTATTCTTAGTCATGTTGTTTTATTTTGTACGGGTGTGATTTTGCTTCCGCGTGTGCTTTGTTCTCTGTTGTTTTGGATTTTGGGTCGGCGACGCGCCCTGGGATGTCGCACTAAATCGACCGCGGTAGGGTTGTCACGTGCCGTAGGGTTCAGGTCATAACAATGTGGACTTTATTTTTTTTTAAATTTGCCAAGTCATTTACAAGATTCAATTAAAAATGCCACGTATGCATTTTGGCCGGAATATCTCGTTGTTGGCACTTAAGTGATCGTTTTTCTTCCGATTTGGCACTTAAGTAAGCCGATGAAAAATTTTGGCATTAAAGTGAGCGTTATACATAAGTTTTGGCACTTTTACTGTTCTCCTCCCAGCAAAAATAGATATTTCTGCTGCGTGAATGTTAATACCTTAGTACACGAAGGCCACTAAACCTCTAACAAATGCTATTTTCTATTGCCTTCCAAGCTAAATTTTGCTATCTTTCAAGAGCAAGACAGCCTTCATACATATCTCATCATCTCTTTACAAATATGAAAGCACCTCTTCCAAATAAATGCCATCGATTACCTTAAAAATACATAAGGCTTCCTTATTTTCGGGCGCAATATAGTTAGACACATTTAACTTACTGGAGCTGTTTTTGAAAACTTTTACTTCTATATTCTTTTGTTCATGCTGTTTGACAATAGTCATGTCGTGAACAAATTTGGTAAAAGATATGTTAAGTCCATCAAAAACAGGAGCTGATGAGTAAATCTCAATAGAAACTTTGTGATTCATTTTCCTTCCATAAGTTTTGAGTCCATTCAGATGCTCAAACTCATTTTAAACAAGTCATTCTCGCTCCTTACGTGCTCGATCTCATGGTTTGATCTACTCTGCATCCCTCCTAAAACATTCTAGACTTCCTAGAAGGATACATGCTTGAAGGTTGATCGCAAGGAAGCGATGAGCTTTGACACGGAGCAATTATGGATGTCCTAGACGTTGCCGATGGAGAAAGTGAAACCGTGTTCCAATCCACATCAGAAACTTACCACATACGAATCATGGGGCTGGCCCATTCAATTTAGAGCACGTGATGCCAAGTGTCGTCTTGGATCCTATATTTCCTCTCCCCTCCCCCTCTCCTTTTCAAAACTCTCCCCACGTTCATGTGTGGTAAGTTTTATATGTTTTTTGTATCTTGAGTAGCCATGAGCTGTGGCTCGAAATACAGTTTCACTTCCTCCATCAGCAACGTCGAGGATGTCCATAATCACTCCATGTCAGAGCTCATTGCTTCTTTACGATAGGTCTTTAGACATGCATCCATTGAGGAAGTCTAGAAGGTTCTAGGAATGATGAAGAGGCCGAACCATGAGGTCGATCACCTGAGGAGCCAGAGTGAGTCGCCTAAAAATGAGATTGAGTGTCTAAATTTGAAGATAATACGCCTTAAGGACGACCTACGGAAATGTAGGACGAGCAGATATGAATGTGTAGTGGCTGAGAGACTGGGAATCACTACAGATGTATATGATGTTGTTATGGAGAAAGTGGGGAGAAGAGTTATTGGATGAGCTGAGAAGGAGGAACGATGAATTGGAGGGTGAGAAGAGGAAATTAAAGAGCCGGCTTCGAGTTTAGGGGAAGAAATACAAGAAATTGGACCATAGGATCTTGCAGCCAGAAAGAGACTTTTCAATGCGAAAAAATGAGGAGCAATGTGGTTTAGATATTGAAGGGGAACCAGTGGTTCTACGATAGACACACATTCATATATACTCGTCCTACATTTCCGTAGCTCATCCTCAAGGCGTATTTATTTCAAATATAGATGCTCAAACTCATTTTTAGGCAACCCACTTTGGCTCATCAGGTGCTCCAACTCATGGTTCGACGTCCTATTTATCGCTCCTAGAGCCTTCTAGACTTTCTTGAAGGATACACGTGTAAAAACTGATTATAAGGAGGCCACGAGCTCCGACACGAAGCGATTGTGGATGTCCTCGACATTGTTGATGGAGGAAGTGAACCGTGTTTCAACCCACATCAGAAACTTACCACATACGACTTGTGGGGTTGGCCAATTCAATGGACGACACGTGGCACAACTTGTCGTCATTGATCCCACATTTCCTTTCCCCTCCTCCCTCCTTTCTTGAACTCTCCCCATGTTCATGCGTGGTAAGTTTCATATGCTCTTTGTATCGTAAGTTGCCATGAGCTGTGGCTCAGAACACATATTTCACTTCCTCCATCAGCAACATCGAAAACGTTCATAATCACTTCGTGTCAGAGCTCAATGCTTCCTTAAAATAGGTCTTTAGACATGTATCCTTCGAGGAAGCCTAGAAGGTTCTAGGAGCGATGTAGAGGAGGTCTAACCACAAGGTCGAACACCTGAGGAGCTAGAGTGAGTCGTCTAAAAATGAGTTTGAGCATCTAAATTCGAAGAAAATGCGTCTCAAGGACAAGCTACAAAAATATAGGAAGAGTAGATATGAATGTGTGGCGGCTGAGAGATCGGGAATAGCTAAGGATGCATATGATGTTGTTATGGAGAAAGTGGGAAGAGGAGATATTGGATGAGCTGAGGAGGAAGAACGATGAATTGAAAGGTGAAAAGAGGAAATTGGAGAGTCAGCTTCGAATTTGGGGGAAGAAATATAAGAATTTGGACCTATGGGTCTTACAATCGGAAAAAGACTCTTCAATTCCAAAAAATGAAGAGGAATATGTTTTGGCTAGGAAAGAAGAGGAACTAGCGATTTTGCAATAGCTGCAAATTCATATCTACTCGTCCTACGTTTCGATAGATCGTCCTCGAGGCATATTTATTTCGAATTTAGATGCTCAAAATTCATTTTTAGGCAACTCACTTTGGCTCATCAGGTATTCCACCTCATGGTTCGACCTCCTCTACATCGCTTCTAAAAGCTTCTAGACTTTCTCGGAGGATACATGTCTAAAGACCAAACGTAAGGAAACCATGAGCTTCAACACGAAACAATTATAAATGTCCTCGATGTTGCCGATGGAGAAAGTGAAACCGTGTTCCCCCCATATAAAAAACTTACCACATATGACCTGTGGGGTCGGCCAATTTAATGGACGACACGTGGTGCAATAGTTCATCCTCTATCCCACATTTCCTCTCCCCTCTCCCATCCTTTTTAGAATTCTCCCCACGTTCATGCATGGTAAGTTTCATATGCTTTTTCTATCTTGAATCGCCATGAGCTGTGGTTCGTAACATGGTTTGATTAGGGGTGTGTAATCGAATCGGGTTTACTCGAAAATCAGACCAGCACACTCGAAAAACGGGTCCAGAAACCATTTTCATTTTTTGGGAACCGATTAGAACCGATTCAGTTTCCAGTTCCAAGTGAAAACCCACCCGAGAACCGGATCGATTTTAGAGCTGATTTTATATGGAGGTCCACTTGCAATTTTATATAACTAGAATTCAAAGCATTATATCAGGAAGAATGAGGGAGATGATCATTATTTGCTAACTCAAGGGCTTGTAAGCATTGTATTGAGCAATTTCCTTTTTCTTAAAATTTTTGTTTTATAACGAAGAAACTACATATCCAACTAGAACATATGCGATTTTATCACGTCCATGAAATTATTAGGATTAAGATAATATACTTTTATATGAATACTTATGATTGTTTGCACAATCAAACTTTTAACCTTTGATTTGAGTTATAATTTTTCCTATTTGCTACCTGGAAAAAATGAAACCAGAAAAAAGAACAAATAAAAAGGTTCTTGAGTAAACCCTAAAACCAGACCAAAAAACCAGGATATGCTTCAAAACAGGTTGAGGGCAAACATGATAGATTTCAGGTTCCAAAAACTAATAATCGATTATAATAGGGTCAGTTTTAGGGTTTAGGTTTCAGGTCTGGAACCGACTCACCCTGGAATCGATCACCCTTAGGTTTCACTTTCTCCATCAGCAACGTCAAGGACGTCCATAATTGCTCTATGTCGGAGCTCATTGTTTCCTTACGATCAGTTTTTAGACATGTATCCTTTGAGAAAGTTTAGAAGGTTTTAGGAGCGTTGAACCACGAGGTCGATCAACTGAAGAGCCAGGGTGAGTAGCTTAAAAATGAGTTTGAGTATCTAAATTTGAAGAAAATGCACCTCAAGGATGAGCTACTAAAATGTAAAATGAGTAGGCATGAATGTGTGGTGGTTGAGACACTGACAATCGCTGAGGATGTATATGATGTTACGGAAAAAGTGGGGAGAGGAGGAGCTATTGGATGAACTGAGAAGGAAGAACAAGAATTGGAGAGTGAGAAGAGGAAGTTGGAGAGTCGGCTTTTAGTTTGGGGGAAGAAATACAAGAATTTGGATCAAAGGGTTTTGCAACTGGAAAGAGACTCTTCAATGCAAACAAACGTGGAGCATTATGTTTTGGATAGTAAGCAGCGGTTTTGCAAGAGCCACACATTCATATTTGCTCATCATACATTTCTGTAGCTCGTCCTTGAGGCGTCTAGGTGACTCACTCTAACTCATCAAGTACTCGATCTCGTGATTCAATCTCCTCTACATCGCTACTAGAACCTTCTAGATGTCCTCGAAGGATACATGTCTAAAGATCGATCGTAAGGAAGCTATGAGCTCTAACGCGAAGCGATTATGGATGTCCTCAATGTTGCCGATGGGGGAAGTGAAATCGTGTTCTGACCCATATCAAAAACTTACCACACATGACTTGTGGGGCCGGCCAATTCAATGGACAACACATGGCGCAACATGTCGTCCTAGATCCCTCATTTCCTCTACCCTTCCTCCTCCTTTTCAGAACTATCCCCATGTCCATGCATGGTAAGTTTCATATGCTTTTTGTATTTTGAGTCGCCATGAGTTGTGGCTCAGAATACGGGTTTATCACGACCTACCCCTTGAGGGCCGCCTTGGGAAGTAGGTTTATAGGTACTTTATGTGACCTCTCCAAGTCAGTACCTTGTGTGACCTTGGTTATTTAAATTTATGTATTTGTTAGGAGTCATCACTAGCCATGATTAATCGAAACGCGGGAATCTTATCTCGATGCATACACAACCAGAAATTCTTAGGGATCGGGGACTTGATTACATAGTTTTTCAACTAATGCTCTTTCAAAACCTAAACTTGAATATTTGTTCACTAAAATATCCATGTAGCCTTTTTACAAATTACGAGTCCAATGGTTTTTATCTGCTAGGAATTTACGCAAAGTTTTTGTTAAAACCCTAATGATTTAACCTAATAATTCTAAAAAACGAAAATAACAATTAATGTATTGAAATAAAATCAAAATGAAAGAACGCAATCAACGGCCTAGCATTATCTCTAAAAAGAAAATGCAATAAAAAGAATTCTATTGTAAAGCCATAAAGGCTTATACAATTTTGGGTTCAATTTTGTTTAAGCATAAAATGTTTATTAAAAGCCCTAAACTAGATGAATTCTAAATTTTTTAGCTTTTCCCACATTTTTTATATTTCTAAATATTCTATATTTTTTATTTTTTTAATTATGGAAAAATGGGACTTCGGACAGGTCAAGATTAGCTTATTAGACCCTAACCGTGGGTCCGGGTTGGATCTAAATTCAGACTTGCCCTTGGGCCTGATATGAATAATCCATTTTCTAATGGGCTTGAGCTACTGCAATAGCTCAAGCCCAATTCCATTTTAATCAAATTAAGCCCATGTCTAGCACGAGCCTAAAACCTAGTTTAGCCCATTTTACCGGGCCGACCTATTCTCTTGATTCGACCTTACTATATCACAATCCAACCCATCTCCAATAACCAGATCCGACCTGATCTTTTTAATATCCAAATTATATACTTTTTATTTCTCCTTTTTTATTTTTTATTTTATTGCCTTATTCGTGTTCTTCTTACGCGCGTTGTCTTCTTCCCCAAGAGCTCATCACCAAGATTTCAACTTTGAGCTTCACTAGTGCATATCTTTTTTGGCCAAACTAATCCATGACGGTCAGAACTAAACCACTGCAGGTCATTAATTGGCCAGCGATTTCTACATTACCGGATTAACTCCAGAGAAGAATTTTTATATTCAAAAAAATGCATATAACCAAAAACCTAACAAATCTAGCACAGAAATCACGTAATGCATCTTAAACTAAGGATAATAGACTGATTGGAGCGGCCTCAAACCGTGGGCAACTCCATTGAGGGGATGAATTTGTGATGGAGGAGAGATGATGGCCGACTCAGACAACGGCGTTTATGCCAGAAAAACAATGAAAAACTTGGCATTGGCTTCTGCCCAAAAATTAACGGCACAAATATGAATCAAACTTAAACCTAACTGCTATCACACAATCGATTACTCAAAATCGGTTTTAATATATCTCTCAAGCAAATCGTCAAACCTATAATGTGCGACTCAGAATGTGAGTTTAGGATTCAATTTCAATGCGGTTCTCGACTTAGATGTAGTATATGAGATTCTAAATCGACATTATCCACTGCAAATCAAATTCGGTTTTGCAAGATTTCATCAAAATTTCATCATTCAAATTATGCATTCTCAACCTCGATAGCCAGGGAAAAACAAAGCAAAAGGAGGAGTGATTTACCTAGCTCGTAGCTGCGAAGTCAAAAGCATCAATGAAAAAGAGTGTGGAAGATCTGAGTGTCTTTCGGTACGGCAAACAGAGATGAATGCTCGCATGTCCAAAATGAATAATGGAGATCGTTTTCCGATGATGGTGTACAAGTGATAGAAAACATGGGGAAGAAATTCGCCGGCGATCCTCCGAGTAGGGGACCCGAACACTGTCCTCTCAAAACCCTCTCCATTCTCAATTCTTCGCTTCAGCTCTCTTTTTTTTCTCGGTCCATTCTCATTTTTGATAATCCTATCACTTTACTCGAATTTTTTTTGTTCTTCTTAAACTGATTGGCCAGCTCATTAGGTTCTACAAGATCCCACAGCTTGGATTTGCTCCGATCACCTCTTGTGATTCTCACGGACATCATTCATGGCCACTTTGCTAATAGACGAGAGAGAGAGAGAGAGAGAGAGAGAGAGAGAGAGAGAGAGAGAGAGAGAGAGAGAGAGAGAGAGAGAGAGAGAGAGAGAGAGAGAGAGAGAGAGAGAGAGAGAGAGAACAAAATTGGGTTAGGCTGGCAAACTAAAAAAATGGGCTGAAGAAGGAGAAAGAAAAGAAAGAAAGAAAATGCTGGGCTAGAAAGAAAAAAGAATTGGGCCAATGAATGAATCACACCCAAATGGATTTTCTTTTCCAAAAATTGCTATCATCAATTATGTTTGTGGGACCATTTATTTACATGCCCATGCTCTTTATTAATATGCTATACATTGTCTTTTTGCTATTTATTGTATTTTTATTTTTTTCAAAAGTGGTGTCTACAGGTTTCACTTTCTCCCTAAGCAACATTGAGGACATCTATAAGCGCTTTATGTCGGAGCTCATTATTTCCTTACGATTGGTCTTTAGACATGTATTCTCTGAGAAAGTCTAGAAGGTTCTAGGAGTGTTGTAGAGGTTAAACCAAGAAGTCAACCACCTGAGGAGCTAGAGTCAGTTGCCTAAAAATGAGTTTAGGCATCTAAATTCGAAAAAAATACGCTTCAAGGATGATCTACAGAAATGTAAAATGAGTAGATATGAATGTGTGGTGGCTGAGACATCGGGAATTGCTTAGGATGTATATGATGCTGTTATGAAGAAAGTAGGGAGAGAAGGAGCTCTTGGACGAGCTGAGAAGGAAGAACGAGAATTGGAGGGTGAGAAGAGGAAATTAGAGAGTTAGCCTCTAGTTTGGGATAAGAAATACAAGAATTTGGACCAAAGGGTTTCGTAGCCGGAAAGAAACTCTTCTATGCGAAAAAATGAGGAGCAATGTGTTTTGAATAGTGTGGCGTGCGACTCAGAATGTGAGTTCTGGATTCGATTTCGATGCGGTTCTTGGCGTAGATGTAGTATGTGAGATTCCAAATCGACATTATCCATTGCAAATCAAACTCATTTTCGCAAGATTTCATCAAAACTTCATCATTCAAATTCTGCATTCTCAACCTCATTAGACAAGAAAAAACAAAACAAAAGTAGAGGCAACTGCAAAGACACGAGTATCTACGAAAGAGTGTGGAAGATTCGAGCATCTTTCGGTACGGTGAAACAACGATGACTGCTCGTATGTCCCAAATGAATAACGGAGATTGTTTTTTGGTGATGGTGAACAGGTGATAGAAAATGGGGGGAAGAAATTCGTCGACAATCCTCCTAGTAGAGGAACCGAACACTTTCCTTTCAAAATCCTCTCCTTTCTCAATTCTTCGCTTGAGCTCTTTTTTTTGGTTTTTCTCAGTCCATTCTCTTTTTTTGATAATCCCTATCATTTTGCTCGAATCTTTTATGCTCTCTAACCGATTGGCCAACTCATTAGGTTCTACAAGATCCTATAGCTTGGATTTGCTCCGTTACCTCTTGGGATTCTCACGGACGTTGTTCACAGCCACTTTGCTAATGGATGTGAGCATGAGAGAGAGATAAAGAGAAAAGAAAACTGGGCTAGGCTAGCAAATTGAAAAAATGAGCCTAAGAAGGGAAAAGAAAAGAAAGAAAGAAAGAAAAGGCTGGGCTAGAAAGAAAAAGGAATGGGCCAATGAATGAATTAGGCCCAAATGGATTTTTTTTTCCTGAAAATTTGTATATCAATTATGTTTGTGGCCCCATTTATTCATGTGCCTATGCTCTTTATTAATATGCTATTTTTTGTGTTTTTTCTATTTCCTATATTTTTATTTTTAAATTTTAAATTTTTTTATTTCTTCAAAAGAGTTGTCAACAGGTTTTACTTGCTCCATTAGTAACGTCGAGGATGTCCATCATTGCTCTGTGTTAGAGCTCATCATTTGTTACGATCGGTCTTTACCATATAACCTTCGAGAAAGTCTACACCATTATGGGAGCATTATAGAGGTCAAACCACGAGGTCGACCACCTAAGGAGCTAAAGTGAGTCGCTTAAAAATGAGTTTGAGCGTCTAAATTCAAAGAAAATACGCCTCAGCGACGAGCTACAGAAATGTAAAACTAGTAGATATGAATGTATAGTGGCTAAGACACTGGAAATTGCTAAGGATGTATATGATGTTACGGAGAAAGTGGACAAAGGAGGAGCTATTGGATGAGCTGAGAAGAAGGATCAAGAATTGGAGAGTGAGAAGGGGGAATTGGAGAGTCGGCTTTTAGTTTGGGAGAAGAAATACAAGAATTTGGACTAGAGGGATTTGCAGCTGGAAAGAGACTCCTCAATGTGAAAAAACGAGGAGTAATGTGTTTTTAATAGTGTAGCGTGCGACTCAAAATATCAGTTTAGGATTCAATTTTGATGCGGTTTTCAGCCTAGATGTAGTATATGAGATTCTAAATCGACATTATCCACTGCAAATCAAACTCGATTTCGCAAGATTTCATCAAAACTTCATCATTCAAATTCTACATTCTCAACCTTGATAGACAAGGAAAAACAAAGCAAAAGAAGGAGAGTTTTGCTTGGCTTGTATCTGTGAAGTCACAAGCATCTGCAAAAGAATGTGGAAGAATTGAGCATCTTCAAGTACGGCGAAACAGCGATGAATGCTCATATGTCCGAAATGAATAACGGAGATTGTTTTCCAACTATGGTGAACAGGTGATAGAAAATGGGGGAAAGAAATTCGCCGACGATCCTCCGAGTAGAGGAACCGAACACTTTCATCTCAAAACTCTCCTTTCTCAATTCTTCATTTGAGCACTTTTTTTTTTCTTGGTCCATTCTCGTTCTTTGATAACCCTATCGTTTTGCTCGAATATTTTATGTTCTCCTCTAATCGATTGGTCCAGCTTGCATTTGCTTCAGTCACCTTTTGTGATTCTCACGAACATCGTTCATAGCCACTCTACACATAGATGTGAGCATGAGAGAGAGATAAAGAGAAAACAAAACTGGGCTGGGCTGGCAAACTGAAAAAATGGGCCGAAGAAGGGGAAAGAATAGAAAGAAAGAAAATGTTGGGTTGGAAAGAAAAAGGAATGGGCCAATGAATGAATTAGGCCCAAATGGATTTTTTTTCCAAAAATTTCTATTATCAATTATGTTTTTGGCCCCATTTATTTACATGCCCATGCTCTTTACTAATGTGCAATATTTTTGTCTTTTTGCCATTTGTTGTATTTTTATTTGTTTCAAAAGATGTGTTAACAAGTTTTAGCAACGTCGAGAACGTCCATAATCACTCTATATCGGAGCTCATTGATTCCTTACGATTGGTCTTTAGACTTGTATCATTCAAGAAAGTCTAAAAGGTTCTAGGAGCATTGTAGAGGTCAAACCACGAGGTCAACCACCTGAGGAGGCAGAGTAAATTGCGTCAAAATGAGTTTGAGCGTATAGATTTGGAAAAAATACAGCTCAAGGACGAGCTATGAAAATGTAAAACAAATAGATATGAATGTGTGATGGCTGAAAAACCGGGAATCGCTGAGGATGTATATGATGTTGTTACGGAGAAAATGTGGATAAGAGGAGCTATTGGATGAGCTGATACAGCTGAACGAGAATTGGAGGGTGAGAAGAGGAAATTGGAGAGTAGGCTTATAATTTGGGGTAAGAAATACAAAAATGAGTTTGAGCATCTAAGTTTGGAGAAAATACTCATCAAGGACGAGGTATGCAAAATGTAGGAAGAGTAAATATCAATGTGTGGTGGCTAAGAGAACGGGAATCACTGAGGTTGAATATGAGGTTGTTATGGAGAAAGTGGGGAGAGGAGAAGATATTAGATGAGCTGAAAAGGAAGAATGATAAATTGGAGCGTGAGAAGAGGAAATTGGAGAGTCGGCTTCGAGTTTGGGGAAAGAAATACAAGAATTTGGAACAGAGGATCTTGCAGTCAGAAAGAGATACTCCAATGCCAAAAAATGAGGAGCAATGTGTTTTGGTTAGCAAAGAAGAGGACCTAGAGATTCTGCAAGAGCCACACATTCACATCTACTCATCCTACATTTCCGTATCTTGTCCTTAAGGCGTATTTTTTTTTTCTTCAAATTAGATGCTTAAACTCTTTTTTAGGTGACTCACTCTTGCTCCTCAAGTGCTCCACCTCGTGGTTCGACCTCCTCTACATCCCTCCTAAAATCTTATAAACTTTCTCGAATGATACTTATCTAAAGACCGATAGTAAGGAAGCCATGATCTCCATCATGGAGCGATTATGGATGTCCTTGACATTACCAATGGAGAAAGTGAAACCGTGCTCCGACCACATCAGAAACTTACCACATACAATTTCTGAGGCCGACCCATTCAATGGACGACAAGTGGTGTCACGTATCGTTATGGATTCCACATTTCCTCTCCCCTCCCCTATCCTTTTCAAAACTCTCCCCATGTTCATGCTTGGTAAGTTTCATATGTTTTATGTATCATGTGTCGCCATGAGCTATAGCTCAGTACACGAATTTCACTTCCTCCGTCAATAATGTTGAGGACGTCTATAATCACTCCGTGTCGGAGCTCATTGCTTCACTATTTTTTTGGAAGAAATATAGGACGAGTAGATTTGGATATGTGGCTCTCGTAGAACCACTGGTTCCTCTTCAATATTATCCAAAAGACATTGCTCCTCACTTTTTGCCATTGGAGAATCTCTTTCCAGCTGCAAGACCCTCTGGTTTTTAATTCTAGTATTTTTTACCCCAAACTTGAAGCCGATTCTCCAATTTCCTCTTCTTACCCTCCAATTCATCATTCTTCCTTCTCGCTCATCAAATATTTCCTCTCCCCACTTTCTCCAAAACAACATCATATGCTTTCTTAGCAATTCCTAGTCTCTCAGCCACCACATATTCATATCTACTCATCTTACATTTCCGTAACTCGTCCTTGAGGCATATTTTCTCAGAATTTAAACGCTCAAACTCATTTGTAGACCACTCACTCTCGCTCCTCAAGTACTCGATCTCATGGTCTGACATCCTCAACATCGCTCCAACAACCTTCTATACTTCCTCCAATAATACATGTCTAAAGACCAATCATAAGGAAGCAATGTGCTCCAACACGGGGTGATTATGGACGTCCTCAACGTTGCCAATGGAGGAACTAAAACCGTGTTCTGACCCCCATCATAAACTTATTACATACAAATCAAAGCTGATTCTCAAATTTCCTCTTCTCACCCTCCAATTCATTGTTCCTCCTTCACAGCTCATCCAATATTTCCTCTCCCCACTTTTTTCATAACAACATCATACACATACTCAGTGATTCCAAGTCTCTTAGCTTCTGCACATTCATATCTATTCTTCCTACATTTCCGTAGCTCGTCCTCAAGGTGTATTTTCTCCGAAGTTAGACGCTCAAACTCATTTTTAGGCGGCTCACTCTGGCTTTTTAGGTGCTCGATCTCTTGGTTTGACCTCCTCTACATTGCTCCTAGAACCTTCAGACTTCCTCGAAGGATACATGTCTAAAAACCGATTATAAGAAAGCAATGAGCTTCGACACAAAGTAATTATGGACGTCCTCGATGTTTCATATGGAGGAAGTGAAACTGCGTTCCAAGCCACAACTCATGGCGACTCACTATACAAAAAGCATACAAAACTTGCCAGCGAGAAGAGTTTTGAAAAGGATGGGAGAGGGGAGAGGATATGTGGAATCCAAGACGACACATGTCGTCTAATAAATGGGTTGGCCCCATAGTTTGTATGTGGTAAGTGTCGGTCGAAACACGATTTCACTTCCTCCATCGGCAACGTTGAGGACATCCATAATTGCTCCATGTCGAAGCTCATTGCTTCTTTAAAATCAGTCCTTAGACATATATCCTTCGAGGAAATCTAAAAGATTCTAAGAGCGACGTAGAGCAGGTCAAACCACGAGATTGAGCACTTAAAAGCCAAAGTGAGTGGCCTAAAAATGAATTTGAGCATCTAAATTCAGAAAAAAAAATACACCTCAAAGATGAGCTATGGAAATGTAGGACGAGTAGATATGAATGTGTGGTTATCGCAGAACTGTTGGTTCCCCTTTTTTACTATCCCAAACACATTGTTCCTCATTTCTTCGCATTGAAGAGTCTGTTTCCGGCTGCAAGGCCCTTTGATCCAAATTCTTGTATTTCCTTTCCCAAACTCGAAGTCGACTCTCCAATTTCCTCTCCTCACCCTCCGATTCATCGTTTTTCATTCTCAGCTCAACAAATATCTCCTCTCCCCACTTTATCCATAACATCATATACATTTTCAACGATTCTTGGTATCTCAGCCACTACACAATCTTATCTACTCGCCCTATATTTCCGTAACTAGTCCTTGAGGTGTTTTTTCTCCGAATTTAAATGTTCAAACTCATTTTGAGGCGAGTCACTCTTGTTCCTTAAGTGCTCGACCTCGTGGTTCGACCTCCTCTACATCGCTCCTAAAACCTTTTAGATTTCCTTGAATGATACATATCTAAAGACCGTTCGTAATGACGTCATGAGCTTCGACACAGAGAGATTATGAATATCCTTGATGTTGTTAATGGAGGAAGTGAAACCGTGTTCCGACCCACATCAGAAACTTACCACATACAAACAATGGGGCCGGCCTATTCAATGGACGACATGTGGCGCCACGTGTCAACCTAGATCCCGCTTTTTCTCCCCTCCCCCATCCTTTTCAAAACTCTCCCAGCGTTCATGCGTGATAAATTTTGTATGCTTTTTGTATCATCAATCGCCATGAGTAGTGACTCGGAATGCGGTTTCACTTCCTCCATCGGCAACATCGAGAACATCTATAATCGCTCCGTGTCAAAGTTCATTGCTTACATGATCGGTCTTTAGACATGTATCCTTTAGAAGAAGTCTGAAGGTTCTAGGAGTGATATAGAGGAGATTCAACGACGAGATCGAGCACCTGAGAAGCCAAAGTGAGTCGCCTAAAAATGAGTTTGAGCGTCTAAATTCGGAAAAAATACACCTCAAGGACAAGCTATGGAAATATAGGACAATTAGATATGAATGTGTGGCTATCGCAGAACCGTTGATTCCCCTTTTTTACTATCCAAAGCACATTGTTCCTCATTTCTTCTCATTGAAGAGTCTATTTTCGGCTGCAAAGCCCTCTGGTTCAAATTCTTGTATTTCTTTCCCCAAACTAGAAGTCGACTCTCCTATTTTCTCTCCTTACCCTCTAATTCATCGTTCTTTCTTCTTAGCTCATCTAATTTCTCCTCCTCTCCCCCTTTATCCATAACAACATCATATATATGCTCAACGATTTTTTATCTCTCAGCCACCACACATTCATATCTACTCGTCCTACATTTCCGTAACTTATCCTTGAGGCGTGTTTTCTCCGAATTTAGACACTTAAACTCATTTTTAGGCGACTCGCTCTTGCTTCTCAAGTGCTCGACCTCGTGGTTTAACCTCCTTTACATCACTCCTAAAACCTTCTAGACTTCCTCGAATGATACATGTCTAAATTCGTAATGAAGCCATGAGCTCCAACATGGAGCGATTATGGATATCCTCGACGTTGTCGATGGAAGAAGTGAAATCGTGTTTTGATCCACATCAGAAACTTACCACATACAAACTATGGGGCCGGCCCATTCAATGGACGACCTGTGGCGCCACGTGCCATCCTTGATCCCACATTTTTTTCCCTCTCCCATCCTTTTCAAAACTCCCCCTGTGTTCATGCGTGATAAGTTTTGTATGCTTTTTGTATCATGAATAGTGGCTCGAAACTCAGTTTCACTTCCTCCATCAGTAATGTCGAGAACATCCATAATTGCTCTGTGTTGAACCTCATTGCTTACTTGATCGATCTTTACACATGTATCCTTCGAGGAAGTCTGAAGGTTCTAAGAGCGATATAGAGGAGGTTGAATCATGAGATTGAGCACCTGAGTAGCCAGAGTGAATAGCCTAAAAATGAGTTTGAGCATCCAAATTCGAAGAAAATATGCCTTAAGAACGAGATACGAAAAAGTACAACGAATAGATATGAATATGTGATGGCCGAGAGACTGAAAATCGATGATGATGTATATGATGTTGTTATGGAGAAAGTGTGGTGAGGATGAGATATTGGATGACCTGCCAAAGAGGAATGATGAATTGGAGGGTGTGAAGAGGAAATTGGAGAGTCAATTTCGATTTGTATTTAATAAATTTCTTGTGGGGGTCGAAACACGGTTTTAGTTATTCCATCGGCAATGTTGAGTACGTCCATAATCGCTCTATATTGAAGCACATTACTTCCTTACGATCGATCTTTAGACATGTATCCTTGGAAGTAATCTAGAAGGTTCTTGGAGCGATGTAGAGGATATCGAACCATGAGAATGAGTACTTGAGAAGCGTGAGTAAGTGATTTACAAATAAGTTTGAGCGTCTAAATTCAGAAAAAATACGTCTTGAGGACAAGTTACGGAAATGTAAAATGAGTAGATATGAATGTGTAGTAGCTGAGAGATTAGAAATCGATGATGATGTATATGATGTTGTTATGGAGAAAATGGGTTGAGGAGGAGATATTAAATGAGCTGAGAAGGAAGAACAATGAATTAGAGGGTGAGAAGAGGAAATTGGAGAGTCGGCTTCGAGTTTGGGGGAAGAAATACAAGAATTTGGAACAGAGGGTCTTACAGGTTGGAAAGGGCACTCCGATGCCAAAAAAATGAGGAGCATGTTTTGGATAGTAAAGAAGTAGAACCAGAGATTCTCCAATGGCCACACATTCATATCTACTCATCATACATTTCTGTACCTTGACCTTAAGGCGTATTTTTTTCCAAATTTAGATGCTTAAACTATTTTTTAGGCGACTCACTCTTGCTCCTCAAGTGCTCCATCTCGTGGTTTGACCTCCTCTACATCACTCTTAAAACCTTATACACTTTCTCAAATGATACATGTCTAAAAACTGATTGTAAGGAAGCCATGATCTCCAACACTGAGCGATTATGGATGTTCTTGACATTGCCAATGGAGGAAGTGAAACAGTATTCGGATCCACATCATAAACTTACCACATACGAACTATGGAACCAACCTATTCAATGGACGACACGTGGCGCACGTGTCCCCTTCCTTTTCAAAACTCTCCCCACATTCATGCGTTGTAAGTTTCACATGCTTTTTGTATCTTGAGTCACCATGAACTGTGGCTCGAACACGGTTTCACTTCCTCCATCAGCAATCAAGGACGTATATAATCACTCTGTGTAGGAGCTCATTGTTTCCTTATGATCGATCTTTAGACATGTATCCTTTAAGGAAGTCTAGAAGGTTCTAGGAGATATGTAGAGGTGGTTAAACCACGAGGTCAAGCACTTGATGAGCCAAAGTGAGTCGCCTAAAAATGAATTTGAGTGTCTAAATTCAAGGAAAATACGCCTCAATGACGAGCTACGGAAATGTAAAGCTAGTAGATATGAATGGGTGGTGACTGAGAAACTGGGAATTGCTAAAGATGTATATAATGTTATGGATAAAGTAGGGAGAGGGGTAGATATCAGATGAGCTAAGAAGGTGGAGTGATGAATTGGAGGCGAGAAGAGGAAATTGAAGAGTTGGCTTCAAGTTCGAGGGAAAAAATACAAGAATTTGAACCAAAGGGTCTTATAGCCGGAAAGAGACTCTTTACTGCCAAAAAATGAGGACCAATATGTTTTGGATAGTAAAGAAGGGGAACCATGGTTCTAAGAGAGTCGTATCTACTCATCCTACATTTCCATAACTCATCCTTGAAGCGTATTTTCTTTGAATTTAGACGCTCATACTTATATTTACGCGACTCACTCTGGCTCCTCAAGTGCTTGACCTTGTGGTCCAACCTCCTCTATATTGCTCCTAGAACATTCTAAACTTTCTTGATGTATATATGTCTAAAGACTCATCGTAAGGAAACCATGAGCTTCAACATGGAGCGATTATGGATGTCCTCGACTAACCGATGGAGGAAGTAAAATTGTGATCTAACCCAAATTAGAAACTTGCCACATACAAACTATAGGGCCAGCCCATTCAATGGACGACACCTAGCACCACATGTCGTCTTGGATCCCACATTTCCTCTCCCCTCCCCCCCTCCTTTCCAAAACTCTTCCCACGATCATGCGTAGTAAGTTTCATATGCTTTTTGTATCCTGAGTCACCATGAGCCGTGACTTGGAACCCAGTTTCACTTCCTTAATCAACAACGTCAAGAAGGTCTATAATCGCTTTGTGTCGAAGCTCATTGCTTCCTTACCATCGATCTTTAGACATGTATCCTTCGAGGAAGTCTAAAAGGTTTTATGAGCGATGTAAAGGAGTTCAAACCACGAGGTCGAACACTTGAGGAGTCAGAATGAGTCGCCTAAAAATGAGTCATCTAAATTCCAAGAAAATAAACCTCAAGGACGAGCTACGGAAATATAGGAAAAATAGATATAAATGTGCAGTGACTAAGAGACCCGGAATCGCTAAGTATGTATATGATGTTGTTATGGAAAAAGTGGGGAGAGGAGGATATATTGGATGAGCAAAGGAGGATAGATGAATTGGAAGGTGAGAAGAGCAAATCAGAGAGTCGGCTTCAAATTTAGGGTAAGAAATACAAGAATTTGGTCCATAGGATCTTGCAGCCAAAAAAACTCTTCAATGTCGAAAAATGAGGAACAATGTATTTTGGATAGTAAAGATGGGAATTAGCGGTTCTACGAGAACCTCATGACAATGTGGATGCATGTGGCGATGGTGGCTCTATTTGGCACAGAAATGATTCAACGAATGACGGAATTGTCTCCTTCGTGCGCAATGCGAGGAAGAAGCTAGATTTTGGCATAGATGCTTGCTTGTTGCTATTAGTGGATTTAGCTTGTGAAAGGAAAATGAATCACAATATTTCCATTGAGATTTGCTCATCAGCTCCTGTTTCTGATGGATTTAACATATTTTTTACCAAATCTGTTCGGGACATGACTTTTGTCAAACACAACAACATGAACAGAGGGATATCCAAGTCTCCAAAAACAAGTTAAATGTGTTTAACTATATTGCGCATGAAAATAAAGTCGGCTCAAGTACCGTTAAACCAGACAATGGCAATTATTTGCATGGTAAAGAACGGAAGAATGTGGAAGAGGTGCTTTCGATTTGAATCGAGAGAATGTGCTATATATGAAGGCCATCCATGCTCTTTACAGACAGCAGAATCTAAGCACGGAAGGCGATAAAAAATATCATTTGTCAAGCAATAGCCTTCGTGCATTAAGGTATTAACATTCACACAAAGGCAACATCAAGTTTTGTTTTTCCCTATATTAGTTCCTCTGTATATAAAAGTTTCAGTTTTAATTTACCATGAAGCATGTTGAATCTCAGTTACTATCATGGTCCCGCCAGTGTAAGGTCTCATCTCTAGAATCACCAATCCATGTCTAAAAGAAAAGGCAAGACACAAACCGAAACAAGCAACATCTTGAATGGACTTCGTGAAGCTATAGATTTCAAAATTGTACCAAATCAGAAAACATGAGCATGTGCAGCAACTACGAATTCAATTCCAGCATACTAGAAGTTCAATCACGGTGCAATTTTCAGGAATTTATAATCACGGACCATAAACCAGTAACCACAATCATCATTGCATCACTTACACAATTATGCAATGGCACATACCAGGACATACGAACAGCAAGCACACCCAGAATAGACATTATTTGTAACTCAACATACTAAAACTCAACCCAGTGAGTACATCAGCAATTGAATGAGTTCGAAATGGACATACACCGGGACAAAGGCGATCAACCAACTAAAACCAAGCTGCTTATAAGCGAATAGTAATCCCGATGTGAAGCATTAACTCATAACTCTATACGTACATGAGGGGAATCGAAACATGAAACTCGACATCAACACAATCAATCAACAGATATGCTTCTACCACAAACGAATCTTTGATTAAACATTCAATAGGTGACCCTACATCAAGGTACAATAATCCCAATCTGGTAAATGGCCTTGGGGAGGTTTCGGTCCTGGATTATAGCGTCGCAATTCGAAGCCATGATGACAAGATCGAACACATAGATCTTAGTTTGAACACACAACAATCAACCAGACATCAATGTGTAAAAACATTTCCCAGATTCTTACACTAATTTCACTCAAGCATATGATCAAACACGTGGCAGGCGTCTTAGTCGAAAGATCTAGATGCAACGACCAAGCAAAGATTCAGATCCATACAACCACGAAATCGTCTCCGGATCCTCGATCGGAGACGATTTTCCTCACAAACCGCGACTAGAATTCTCGGATTCAGTTTCGCCGAAACAAAGCGCGAAGACGAAATACCTCTGACAGCGCAATCAACGACAGCGAATAATGGTCAAGCCAAGGGATTGGAAGTCCCGAGAGCGTCGCGACCGAAGATCCGGCGCCGGTGGAGGGCGAACGGACCAGCGTTAAGTACGTCCACCGGAATTCCCGAGCCGATCGGTCACCGGAAAGTCGCAGCAGAGAGAGAAAGACGACCGTGGAAGAAGCTGGGGATGGGCGTCTGAAAGCAAGAGGAAGATACGACGCGGCGGCGGCGGCGACGGCTCGAATCGGTCGTGGACGCCGGCGACCCCTGAATCGACCAAGAGCAAGAGCCGGGAAGATGGGATTCTAGAACTTTCTTCCCCTGTTGTTCGAAAAGAGAGCCTGTGTATCTTTACGGTTACCGTAACTGATTTGCGGTTTCACATCACGAATCAAACTCGATGAAACCAAAAAAAAATCAAAACATCAAACGGTAATCTCGGCTTGGCTTGCCAACTGTGACTCCTACATAAAATCAGACATCGCCTGAATTGAACTTCCATCTTGCTCATGAGTTTGAACGAAGAGAGAGCAGGAGTGGGACCCGGTCTTTCATCAATTGGGCCGGCCTATGCAATGTGGGAAAACAACATCGTAAATTTCAAATTATGTCCGTCACACATTTATTCTATATTTTTTTATGGCATAATATAATGTAATACATTTACCCTAAATTTTTTCTCAAACTTGTATATACTTAACATATTTGCTCAAACTTATATTTACGTAACACATTCACCCTCCAAGGTTCAGTCAAATGATTTCTTAGCAAAAATGGCATCATTTTTATTTTACTTAAGCTAGGTAAGCATTATTGTCAACACAGTTTGCCTTCGGCCATCCATGAAGGCAGATCTTTAATATGGTTAATACCACGAATGACTCCAAATTGGTACACTTGTAATAAATTTATCCAAAATTAATTTTTTGACCACAAAAATTCCTAAACCGGGTACACTTGTGATAATTTCACCCTCTATTAGTTTTCGTTAAATTTTACCATCAAATTTTTGAATTGAATGACACATGGTAGTTGATAAAAATACCAATTTATGGTTTTGCCTTCCGTCTATCACAGGTGTATTATTTTGTGATTTTTCGTGATATTAATCTAATTTAATGAGTGGTAAAATTATCACAAATGTACCAGTTTGTAATAGTTCAAAAATTAGTTTAGGGTAAATTTATCACAGGTACATCGATTTGGGGATTTTTTATGGTCAAAAAATTAATTTTGGATAAATTTATCACATATATACTAATTTGAGGTTTTTTGTATTATTAACCCTTTTTAATATTGCTCATTAACGGATTATTGACATAAATTTGGGATTTTTTGTAAAAATAAAAATAAAATAAATGCATCACCACAATCTTATTTCCAAAAAAGGAGCCTTTAAAAAAATAGTATTAACCCGTTTATTGACATAAACGAAGCCTTTTTTCCATCCAATATTTCCTCTTTATTTTCACTCTCTTATGTGAGTTCAATTAGGGGTGAGTAAGATTGACTGCCCAAATCAGGACAGAACCGGACCGAACCTACCGATTTGGTCCAGTTCTTGGCCATATCAGTCCGGTTCTCGATTCCTAAAAGTAGAACCAGCTTTCGAACGGTTCAATTCTTAGGAATATCAGTTCAGTTCTCGGTTCTTAAAAGTGGAACCGATTTTCTGACAGTCCAGTTCCCGATTCTAAGGTGGGAACCAGACTGGACTAGACCAATCGAACCAAATTATTAAATATATATTTTTTTCTAATTTTTTCATATATATATATTTACTTTTTAAAATTTTTGAAAAAAATAGTAAATCTAATATAATTTTTCCAATTCCCACTTGCCCTTACCAATAAGCGATTTGTCCCATTAGAACAGGTCTACAGTCTCAAAATTAGTCGGTCCAGTCCTTAGTCCTAGAAATTGGGAACTGGTCCTCCTGGTCCGATTCCCAGTTCTTGAGCTGAACCGGATCGAACCTGGAACTGCTCACCTCTAGTTCAACTCTAGTCCAGTCTCGAGGCTTTGTGAGGTGCAAGCGAGACAACCCAGATCAACCCTCTCTCTCTCTCCTTTGTCTCGACACTCTTGGCATCTTGCACAATTGCCACTTTGACCACCACAAGCGGCGCTCTAACCGACGAACGAGGTTGGTTTTTGCCTTCACAAGAATTCCTTTTCTTCATTCCTGTACGACCAATTCTGGGCACCAACCTTGTTAAGCATTGTTTTCTTGTGTCGTAACAGGTTGGATTGTTGTGGGTATAATTTGTGCAAGGACTTTTTTTTTGAGATGAACATCTTATTGAGTTAATGATCACGTAATCTTAGATTTCAAGGTAATTTGATGAATGGACATTTGACGGGGAGGGGTTTTGGAGTCGGATGAGTTGGTTGATGCTTGTTTTGTTCGCTGCGTTGTTGATTTTGGTGTTGGATTGGATGAGATGGTGGCTGTGGCCGGGCTGAGTTGGTTGATGCTTGCTTTAGTTGCTGCATTGTTGATTTTGGTGTCGTGTTTGATTGAATAATGCTGGATTTTGTGTTTCGTGATTGTTTTCTCCTTTTTATGTTTAGATGTCTTCGCTCGCCGATTACGGATGCCCTCAAGTTGAAAGTGAAAATGGGAAAGCGACGCCTACGGCTACCTCAACTCCTATGTCTGCTAGTGGAGTGTCTCCGATTCTAATTCCTAGCCTGACTCAAAGCTAGGTATTAATCACTCTTTTATACTTTCAGTCACATGTTTTATCATGCGCGCACAGAAATTCAGCCTTTTTTCCATATTGGTTCTTAGGTATATGTAAAAGCTTATGATTTATATGCAAGTCAATCCTTTTTTTCTTCTTTTTTTTTTCTTGATATTTTTTGTTCGGTTCAGTTTGTTCGTGAACCATGATGTTTCGTTTTCTAAGATTCTGATTTTAATGGAATTTATGTGAGATGTTGTATTCGTGTGTTTTTAGCTAATGTTGCTTTGTGTTAGAAGTTCTGCTTGCTTTAGATGGGGAGAAATCATAAGCAGATAAATTATTATTAGTGACCAAAGTCGCCATCCCGATTCCATGAAAAAGCACAAACTTATGGTTTTAGAGCAATTCTGGCACAACTTTCTTTTGTCTAAAAGAAAAGCACGCACTTCTAATTGGGGTCCAAATCCAGCACCCTTTGAGTTGCTGTCAATATCCAAAGTCAAAAAAGTGACGTGAAGATGGGCGTGGACCGTGCGCATCCTGTCGTTGCTAATTTAGTGTCCAAATCAAAGAAACGACACCATTTCTTCAAGCCTTCGTTAAGACTAGTCTCTCTCTCTCTCTCTCTCTCTCTCTCTCTCTCTCTCTCTCTCTCTCTCTGTGTGGCCAAAATTAGTGGAAAAATTAGGGTTCGTCACTTGCTGCAAGGCTTGTTGATTTTGGAGGCAAAATTGGGTTTTGGAGGACAAAAACTAAGGTTTCGGCTCTTTGAAGAGGACATTAGTGATAATGTCATTGATTGGAAGTAGCAACAGACATGGCAGGGCACTGAACAGCTTCACCAGAGCATTGCTCATGACTCTACATGTCATGGACTGAAACAAAACTGGCTAGGAGGTTTTGTCGTTGTTCATGGTGTCAATTCTTCCAAATAATTCAAGGTGCAAGCTCTATCAATTGTGGGAAATTTTTTAGGGAGAGTGTTCTTGAACCCAAAATTTTTCCCCCAATTTCAGCCATAGAGAGAGAAGAAGCCGCCAAAAATGAAGGCTTGAAGAAACGGCATCGTTTGTTCGATTTGGACCACCAGATCAATAACAGCATGGGGCGCACAATGCAAATCCAACAACACGTCAAATTTTTATTGTTGGATTCAGATAGGAGCCTCTTCTAGGTGTGGACTCTGATAAGAAGTTTATGCTTTTTCTTAAACAAATGAAAATTCATGCTAGAATTGGGCTAAACCCAAAAATTTGTGCTTTTTTGGAGAATTAGGCCGTCAGGATGCTAGTACTAAATTGCTTAGCTATGTTGCTTTCAGGAGGAGTAAGGTAGATTTTAGTTGTCTGAGCGAGTTAATCTGACTTGGAATATGTTTTTGTTGGTTTATACTAGAGGCATTTTTTTCCATTCTTCCTGTTGACATATCGTTCCCATTGCTTAGCTGTGTTGCTTTCAAGAAGAGCAAGGTAGATAGTAGATGTTGGAGACAAGTTAATCCAACTTGGAATATGTTTTTCTTGGTTTATACTTCAGTTTGTACATTTTTTCTTTTCCATTATTCTTGTTGACATATCATTCCCATTGCCGACTATACCATCTGATTGTGCTAGTGTAAAAAATTGTCTCAAGTAATTTGCAGTCGGTAACTTGTATTATCGTGTAGCAGCTCATTATTCACAATTAGTCACGACTACTTCAAGAGTATAAGCTGTTGCTGTTGAGTGATAATTGGAAAGTAGAGCTATGCAGAATGGCAGTTCTCAAACACCTCGTGTTCGGCATTGTCGGCGTTCCAATGAGGTTTATGAATAGAAGTTTTCTTGATCAGCTTTTGCTGCATTTGAATGCTATCACTGTCCAATAGGTTGATCATTATATTTTGTTTTGTCAGGTTGTTCAAGAAGCTACTAAAGCAAATGAAACCCATTTGCTTGTTAATGATCAAAGTAAGTACCGGTCGATGTTGGTCCAAGCTTACTCATCTGTTTGGATGATTGGGGGATTTGTGTCAATTATTGACATGGGTCACCTTTACATCTGTCATGCCCCAGACCCCACTGAGCCCACAACATCCCTCTGTGGTCGTATTTCAAATGCGACGTCTTAGAACTCGTCGCCGACCCAAACGAACATCAAAACATAAAGCGCAGGCGAAAGCAATTATAACACCCAGACAAGTCTTGAAGACCAAGGATAGTAGGAGAACACTTGAACAAATCAACCATATACTTCATTCAATGGCACGTACTTACAAAATCAAACCTTATATACAAAAGGCCAATAGGGTTAAAATCACCATCATAAAAAAGGGACAAGTGATTGGGTAGGCTAGCCTAGCTATACAAAAGGGTCCACCAACTCCATGGACTCCTCTTCGGGGTCTTGCTCAATCGACTCTTTCTCGGGATCTCAAAATACTGTGATAGACCATTCATGGTTGAGGTTGGGGGTCTGAAATAGTTATATAATAACTATGAGAACGAATCTTAATAAAAAAGCACCCTAAACCCCTCATAGGCTAATGCGTACCTCTAGACAAATAAAATAACACCCAACACATTCAATCACATGCAATAACATTCAAAGGCACTCTCTAGCCTTACCTCGATGCATATATAACCTTGTATATTAGTTGGATCGCAATAATATAATTAACTTCTCATTGCACATGCACTCCAAGATACAACCAATTTCCTACACATGCATTCATAATAACATTCCAATCTATTCCAATCTCAAACTCTACACATGCTCACATCTTTCAACTTCCAACACACACATGTGTCCACTTCGATTAATACCGACCTGCGTAATACGGCTTAGGCCTACCTTATCGTACGACTCACTTAACACACATCAAATCTATGACACGACTCACATAAAGATGCATCAAGTCCACAGCACGACTCGTGTAAAAACGCATCAAGTCGGCGGTCCTCCGGTTTATCCGGGCATTGTCTCGCGTGACACACCTCAAGACGAATCAAATTCCTCTCGTAAACACACCTCAAGGATTATAGGATCAAACCTCATTTAATTTCATGCCTTTCCCCGCGTTAACACACCTCAGGGATTATAGAACCAAACGTACACCTTTATTCAATTTCATGCCTTTTCCCGCGTCAACATGCCTCAGGGATTATAAAACCAAACGTACTTCCTCATTCAATTTCATGCTTTTTCCCCCGTCAACATGCCTCAGAGATTATCGATTATACGCGATATATATCTCATTCCCTTCACGTAACATCCACATGCCCTGATCACATACAAACATGCTCAATTCCAAATCAACAACTCAGCGCAACCAATCCATTCATGCGAATAGCAATGTAGTTCAACTATATCACTCAATCATTCTAATACCTTTCAATTCACAATTCAAGTTATACATTCAATGGCATAAATTCACACGTCACAACATTCAATTCAACCACCAAGCACCACAACATTCAACTTAGCCACCAAACACCACAACTCAACCACAAGAAACAAGGGAAAAACAAATACATAGATTCGGAGCAATTATAGGCCAGCGCACAGTTCTGGGGATTCCTTTTAAAATAAATATTAATTCAACTCCAAAAATTGTAAATTTCAGATATGTCTTGATGAACATTTTTCATGAAGAACACAAAATCCAGTTCTTCCTAGAACCATCTCTTTTTGTCATTCAAAGTTGGACATAAAACATTTCATTCGGATTGGTCATCCGGCTTTCAAAATGCATTTCAAACAGTAATCAAACCTCCTTAGAAAGCTTCAAAATTTTTATATGTTATAGCCACAAATATCTCGGAAATCGGGAACGGACTAGAGTAGAAGATGAAGAAGAGTTCGAGAGGCCAATGCCGGAGCTGGAAAGGCAACGGCGGCGACGAAGACGTAGGCAAAGGAGGAGGAGGGCTTGAGGTGAGTGAGCGAGTATTTTCTCGTGAGGGAGAGAGAAAGGGATTGGGGAGGGGAAGAAAAGTTGCAGGAGAGAGAGGTGTTGACGGAAGACATGAAATTAGTTCTTGTGCAAAGAGGAGGAGAGAGAAAAGAGGCAATAAATTCAGCATTGATTGTTGCGTGTGTTAGTTCTTTCGACCAGAGGAGAGAGAAACTAGAGACCTTCTGGTTCATTTTTTTAATTCGACGTCGGAGGACAAATGTCCCGTTTTGAGTGAAGCCACGTAAGTTTAAGTATGCCATGTAGGTTGATGATCTGGTGATATCAAATCATTGAATATTTTGTCCAAGAGGAGAAAGAGAGAATACATCAGTTTTCATGGAGTCCTATCTGGGTTTTTGCTTGTGGACTCTGGGTTCTTGAGAAACTGGTGATTTTGACCGTACCACAACCCATTGTTTCCTCCTTTCTATAGCACCCAATTCTTTCAAAAGAAAGGAAAAAACCCACAACTTTCTTTCTTGCTTTCTAGTGGAGCATAAAGATGATTTCGCTCTTTCCCAGTTGGAATAATCTGTGCCTGTGGCAGTTCGTGGCCAAAAACCAAGTCTTTTCAGGTCTCTATTCTCTCTCTCTCTCTCTCTACATAGTCACGGGCTGAAATTGATTTAAAGCAAGGGGTAATAACTCATCTTTTGGGTATATTTCTTCTTTTGCAGTGAGTTGAAGAGTCATGCTGAGGAAGAGATCAAGACGCACAGCACCAACACCATCAACAGCAGCAGCAGAAGCAAGCTCTGATGGCTGACTATGGCTGTCTTCCTTCTCCAACGGGAAAAAACAGAGGAAGCCCAACTCCGGCTTTGTTCACCTATCCAAAATTAGTCACTAGTAACATCACTATCGAGTGTGAGACGGAGTCCATCAAGAGCCCAACTTCCATACTCGACACCAAGCCATTTTCCCACTTGAAGAGCTCGTTCTTGTCAGACACCAGCTCTCCCAAAATCTCGGAACCCAAAAGCATTGGCCTAGCTATTGTGGATGCTCTGAGAGATGATAATTGCTCCAAACTCGATTCACGCAAATCTGAGAACTTGACTGTACTGTTTGGCTCACAGCTCAGGATTCAAATCCCAAAAACCCCCATTGATTTTGGCACCAAAACAAGGAATTCCCAATTGAGCTTTTTGTCCCCAAGCCTGGGTCACTCTCCAGCAAATAAGCAAGAGGCAATTAGACCCCCTCCTGGTGGGGTTGTTTTGGCTGGTTCGATTTCAGCTAGCGAGATGGAGCTCTTGGAGGACTACACTTGCGTGATCTTGCACGGGCCGAACCCAAAGACGACGCACATATTCGATGACTGCATTGTGGAAAGCTGCTGTGGTTCTATAGGGTTATCAGAAGCAGATTGTAGGAAGGACAATGGGTTGTTTTTGGCGGATCATTGGAGGTTTCCTTCCGAGAGTTTCCTTAGCTTCTGCTACACTTGCAAGAAAAATCTTGGAGATGGAGAGGACATTTACATTTACAGGTCAGCTGAAAATTCCCCCGTCTCTGAAGCAGAGCACTTTGCCCAATTTGTCTTTGCAATTCCATGCAAACTGAAGGTTTATATTTGGTTAATATGTAGGAATTCGTTTTTAGAATTACGCTGTTAATTGATCTGCATCACTTGGTCTTTAGTCCATGGTTGCTTAATTTATATGCTTCTCATGTTTTCCATTTTGACCTATGAAAGGTTAAAACTTTGGTAAATTTCAGGGGGGAGAAAGCATTCTGCAGTGGCGAATGCAGATCGCAGCAAATATTGCTTGAAGAGGGCACGGAAACTTAAGTCTCTATTGGCTAGTGATCTCTCATGTTTCAAAGCTACCTGCGATTTTTCCTCCTCCTTTTCTTCGTTTAGTTTTTTTTTGAAAGTCTAAGAGTTTTAGAAGAACAGTCTCCCCTGTTCCCTGTCAAATTTTGCCTGCCTTGGTCAGATCTTTTGCAAGTACTTTACCTTTCAAGCACAGAGTCTTCTGACGGGACTCGGGTTTTCTGTGAATCAGTTTTGATGAAGTGATGATAAATTAGGGAAGTTGCCATTTGCTAATTTTTTGCTGTTTGGTGCTGTGTCAACAGTGGCACTTTGGCTTGCAAAGTGGGCATCATAGTCACGACGATGATGTGTGAACAAAAGCTTGCATTATGGGGATGCTTATCTCTCTCTCCCTCTTTTTTGACAGTCATAATAGAAAAAAACCAAAGCACACAGGACCAATGTTTGCCAAAAGCAAAAGGGGGATAGGACCAAAGCACATAGGACCAATGATCACATTAGAGTGATTCTTTTCTCTCACTTGTGTGTGTGTGTGTGTCTTCTTGTGCTTTTGGGGAAGCCTCTTCTGCTCCTCTGTCTCACTACTTCATAGCACGATGATCTCAAGACTGAGTTTAGGAGAGAAAGAATTAGTATAATATTTTGTAGTGGTTGATGACACCTTAGTCACTGTTAAAATTAAATAATTTTATGAGCAGCTCTAAAGTTGATGATGCCCTCCCCAGATGGTGTCTTCTTAGTTGTGTGTCGCGAGATGCGGGGCGAAGTATTCTCGTGTTATGGGAAATTGATGTGGAGTTCGGTCGGATGCACAAACTCTTTTTACTAAAAAGCACTTTATGCCCGTTTTTAATTAGCTTACCTTGGGACAAGAGCGTGTCTGGCATGTTTCATGTGGAAGTACCACCGGGGGATTATAGGAATATTGCGTATTAGTGATAGGTGCAAAATTTTAATGGGTAAAGCTTTCAATCATATTTGACATTGTTCTCCTTAGTGGGTTTGAGTATATGATATTGATAACCTATGTTTAAATTCATTGAATGAAGATAAAATTGTCAGTCGAAAATAAATAATTCTATATGGGATGAGTGCGTATGGTGTTTTTGGGACTTCAAGTGAATGTTAAACGCACCGTATCCATGCTCATATTTTTCTCCATCCAAATCCAAATGTTCGAATAATAAATATTGGGTTTATGTGATATTCAACATTTACGAATAAGAACTTGACAAAATTATTTAGTTGGGAATTTATATGAATTGAGAAAGAATCATTTTGCATCGTTATTACATGAATTTCACTAAAAAAAAGGGAAATAAATGGAAAAAAAATTCACAAAAGTGACAAATAAAATTCTTTCACCATAATGGAGTCCATGAGATTGGACTTTCTCAATTTGTAGAATTGGGGCACTCCTATAGATCTTTGAGGATCCGTTCTTAGGAGATCGGTGACCATTGGATCACAATCTCTATCGTTTGTTAAAATATCTTTGAAGCATTTTTGAGGTACGGCATTTTGCGCACGAAATACAACACAATTTACTAGGTTACGACCCGAAAGACATTTTTGGGTTAGACAGTCGATCAGTCCATCGAGGGATTACAGAAAATTCATATCATTACCGTCCAATATATCAAAGTCAGATCTTTGACGGGGCACAAAATTTACATGTTGCTTTGATGGAGTGCTAAGTTAGCAAATTAAGAAGCAATCACTAGTCACTGTCCCCTTATTATATAAGGTTAATGACACAAATGGTCCCGAACTTTGATCTAATATGTAATTTTGTCCATGAATTTTAATTTGTTCAATGTAATCCCTTAAATTTTGGTACATATTTATATGAAAATGTCTAATGTTGTTCATGAACTTAAATTTACGGAAAGACAACATTAACAAGTTCATAGAGAACATTAGATGTTTTCATACAGTCGTATACTAAAATTGAATATATACGATAAGTATATGGATCGCATTAAATAAATTTAAAGTTCGAGAATGATATTATACATTGAATTGAAGTTAGGGATCATCTGTGTTATTATCCCTATCAAATATTAGTAATGGACGGGCTTGAGCTGTAATTTTGGCCCGACCCGAGGATCCGGTCGGGCCGGGCCAGCCCATGGATCACCTGTGCGTCGCCGCTAGGACAGGGGTACATCAAACAAGATAAGCTGGAACTGCATGACCGGAGCAACCCAGAGAAGACGCCGGTCGCAAATCAGAAGCGAACTTCTGCTCGTGACGAGCCCTGGCGGAAGCTCTCATCGAGCTCGAGCAAGTTCTCAGGTCCAAAAAGGTACCGACGAGGGCTTTCCCTGTCCCTCTACGATGCGTGTCGTCGCTTCATTCGTGCCTGATTCGCAATTAGCGCCGGCAATCTGCCTACAACCCACGATGATTCCGCCGCCAATTGAGCTTTGGGTTGATGCTGCGTTTAGCTTTCCGGATGTTTGAACCTACGTACATGTCGGATTCTTGGGCTGTTCAGCGTCTGCTGTTGTGGGGGCGAATTCGTTTGGTTTTTTGAGCGTTTACTTCGCTCGTGCCTGGTGGAGGAACAGGGAGTAGTGCAACATGATGTGACTGATGATTGCAGTCATGTTGGTGGATCAGTTTTGAATTCTCGTTTATCTGCTCAGGTGACGATGACTCTCGAAGAAGCCAATCTTCTTTCGGCGTGCAAGTTGAAAGCTTTGGACAATTTCACGTATGGCATTGGGCTTACCTCTGGCATTGTATGGGCAGGTTCGCATTTCGGGTTACGATTCTTTTCGAGTTACTGTCGGGACTCAAATGTAGATGCCCACATGGCATCTGTGGGCAAAAGATCTAGACTACGTGAATTTGTATCGTTGATCACGGCATAAGTAATTAGATTTAAAAAAAGTAGATGAATGATGGCTCGGTCTAGTTATGATCCACCATTTTCAAAGTCATGACAGTTTGGGCTCGATCGCTATCTCCTCCTTCACATCTTATCCAATGGCGTGAGAGAGAAGGAAAGGTGGGGGGAATAACAAAGAGTTGCGGAAAGGCTTCGTCGATATGTTGATATGTTGATTGCATATTCCTGAAACCCCGGATTTCAAGTAAAAATCAACTGTAATTTATCTCTCAAATACAGAATGCGGATGCCTATGGTCAATACATGGCTGGCTACAGAGAGTAAGAGTGTGTCTGATTCGGATAGATACATCGGATGATTATCAATGCCACTGTACACTAGACTGACTAACAGCAGCATGTCTATTTTAGAGTAACACTTTCAGTCATTTTTGCTCCTTCGGGTCTTTGATGATTGTACAGTATATCAGATTGAAGACTACAGTATGACACATCTGCAGATTTAGAATTTTGGTTTGACGTTATCACAGGAATTTCACATCGCAGATATGCCAAGATCCTATTTAGAAAGATTTCACTTCAGTGTATTGAAATGCCTTCTAATCATGCTTGTGTTGCTTGAATATAAGTCTATGCAACGTGGTCTCTAGTTAATTTCAGAACATATATGCTGCCATTTTAGTGTTCTACATTTGGCCTTGGTTATTCGGAAAGAAATCTGTTTTATGCTGAAACACCTACTAGCCAGCATCACTAGTCACTACCCCGAGTTGAGTACTTCAAAGAAAGAAAAGATTCCCCAAAATTAGAAAAGAAAATCATGTTCTTTGAGCCACTATCCTGAGGAACTCTAAATAGATTATAACCAAAAAGGTTTTTTGGGAAAGAATTTCACTCACCTTGTCTTTTTTCTTTTGGCCCAACTCACATTGTCATTGAGCATATCTAACTGAGTTACACTGAGTTTTTACAATTTCTAGGATTCTTCAACGAGTCTTGATGGTTCAGAATTTAGATTGTAGGTTGCTAATTGTTTTACTTTAGGAAAGTAGATTCATGTTAAGAGTGGCAGACCTAGCAAGAAAGTTCGACAATGACTGTGGTGTGACTCTCTACTTTTAGATGTCGACCTGTTAGAGAATCAACAGAAGACAAAACTCTGCCATTATTGGCAAAGTGACAACAGATTTAATTTGAATTTGTCATTAAGAATTGAAATGATCATCATTTGAAAATAAATGGCATATGTCTTGTGAATAGCACATCCTAAGATAACTTATTACTTTGGTGTTTTTTTTTTGGCTGGATGGATTGAATTGGCACAAATACAAAAAGGTTTTTTTTTTTTTTGGGTAAAGACAAATACAAAAAGGTTTAAGACTGAATTAGCCAAAAAAAAGTTTAGGACTAAATTGGCACAATTGCAATAGGTTTAGGACTATTTTGTTAATTTTCCCGAATTAGAATCTATATATACGTAAATAATTGTTTACAAATATTTATTACCTAAAATATGTGTAATTTATACAAGACAACTCTGTACGAGAATACATGAAGATACATAGATTGTATTGTTTAGAAATCTATCACCAAAATAGCCAAAAGAATTACATCTGCAGAGCAAAAGACATGCTACTTCTTAATTGGTCATAAAACATGGGATCTTTACCCACTTTGGAGATTGCCCCCATGTTTCTTACCTTCTCTGCTTCTTACCTACACTAGACCAGGTGAGCAAAAGAATTACTTGTATAAAGTCTTTACAAGTAGAATTCCTTGTCGAGAGAGCAATCGGCATAAACAGACTTGGACAACTGAACTGAGCACTCTAGATGTGAGGCCAAATTAGCTACTACGATTATCAACCAAGCTCTCTGTAGAGAGGAACCATGATCAGATTGGAAGATGTATACAAGGTGTTTGCGGCCATGGTCTCTCTCTACGTTGCCTTGATGCTCGGGTACGGCTCCGTGAGGTGGTGGCGCATGTCACGTCCGAGCATAGCGAGGTCATAAACCGCATGGTATGCTACTTCATCATTCCTCCTTTCACGTTGGAGTTCACGGCCACGCACGCCAACCTGTTCGAGATGAATTACTCTGTCATAGCGGCAGATGTCATCTCGAAGTCCCTCGCTGTCCTGATGCTTGCCTTGTGTGCCAAGTGCGGCAGCAAAGTGGACTATAGCTAGTGCATCACCAACTTTTCCTTGCTCACCTTGACTAATCTCTTGGTTGTTGGGACACCAATTGTGGGATCAATGTATGGTCAGGTGGGTGTGGATCTTGTGGTTCAATTATCGCTTGTGCAGGCCATTCTGTGGTTTCCGCTTCTGTTGTGTTTTGTCGAGTTTTGGAAAATGGGGATGGACTTTTCTCCAATGAGTGCGACGACTGATGATTCGGTGCCGAGCCACAAAGATATGGAGGGAACGGCTGAGGCTGTGAGGACCAATAACACAAGACCAAGATTGTGGACCCCCATGAAAATTGTGGGTCTGAAAGTGGCGCTTGTGAAACGGCCCAAGGGAGCGAAGGGCTCCGAGCTTGTCCATGAATGAGACGTGGCCCCTTTCGTGCATGGACGTGCCCCATCCATGACTAGGCGCAAGTACCATCCGCGACCCTTCAGTTCCCTCTAAACACGACCCTGCATCTTCCCTTAGCAGGTGTCCCTTAAGCTTTCCCACACCCCTAGGCCTCTAGAACTTCTTGTATAGCTATGTAATAGTTGTATTGGTTTAAACACTACCGTTGGATCATGAGGGGATCAATGGATCAAATTAGACCCTCACTTGTATATATAGAGGATCCTCCCTCTTCATTTGTATATGCTTATTCGCAAAGAAATACTAATACGCTGCTTTCTCCCATTCTTGTAAATTGAGTGTGTGTGTGCAAGGCTGACTTGGGAGTGATCCCAAGGCCGTACGGGTGTGGGATCATTGTGAATCGACTAACCCGTGACACTTGCGTCCTTGGCGTCACTTGGGCGGTTATAGCACACAGGTTTGCAATTTAAGAGATGCCTTTTGCTTTGGCGAGCAATGTTGGATTGTCACCGAATATCCATCAACTCACATAACTATTTCTTTTGTAAGGTTCAAAGTGAAAATGCCGGGCATTGTCAAAGAATCCATACAGATTCTGTTTAGGAACTGCTATGTTCAACATGGTAAGTAAAGAGTTAGCTTGAACTAAAACAATGTTTTGGCATGTTATGAAAAGGTTTGGCCTATGTCGAAGAGGAACTACACCTAGTTATTTTCATTTACAGGAGTAAGATTTCATATTTGCTCTCATCTGATATATGTGCAGGTATATTCATCGCAATGCAGAGAAAGTCGATAGCTTGTGGCATGAAAATGGCATGTTTGGGAATGGTCTTGAGGCTTATTGCTGGACCAGCTCTAATGGCCGTGAGTTCCCTTGTCGTGGGACTGTGCGGCGATGTTCTCAAAATTGCTATCATGCAGGTAATGAAACTAAAGTCCATTGCCTAGATTCGACCATGGGATGCTATTAGATTCATTCTATCTTATAAACTCAAGCGATCCATAGCTCATCTTTTAAACCTGCCAACATAAAATAGTATTGCATAGGTAAGCCTAGTGATAGAACTTTCAAAACTGTAGCTCTGCTTCTGTCGCTTGTATCCTACTTCTATGGATCCAGAAGAGTGATTTGCCTTCTCCCCGTTTGCAGGCAGCATTGCCACAGGCGATTACAGCTTTCATCTTCACGAAAGAGTACGGATTACATGCTAGTGTTCTCAGCACCGTGTAAGTTTTCCGAATTCATTCAAATTATTTCCATGCACAATGTTCACCGCAACTTTTATTGGTCTAAAGAAGGCATCTGCACTTGTATGTTGCAGGGTGGTGTTTGGCACATTGGCATCCCTCCCACTTCTGATAGCCTATTATGCCGCCTTAGAGGTTATATAAAAGCCGACCCAGATCCAAATATTAGGAGGTTATATAAAAGCCGACCTAGAGCCAAATATTAGGGCAGAAGAATTTGAAGAGAGGAAATGGAGGATCAATGCAAGAGCAATAAGAAAATTTGTGACGATTCACTCATGAATTATGTAATGTCACGAATTCCTTACCGGTGATTTTTACGCCCAAATATTCCCAAGTTCATATTCATAAATCGCGCTAGAAAAAGAAATTTTAGGGAGAGTTGAATTTCAAACTTAATCAAAAGGGGATCGGATCTATCCTTCCCTTTACTGAAAGTCGAAAGGCGGGATAGCGTGAGCTCAAAAGCAGCAACTGCGTGCGGAAACGGGTGCTGGGTCAAAGACCAAGATAACCCCAGTTAGATCAAGCGCATGAATCCGTCACATACGTAGGGCGTTGGCAACCATGGCCAGTCCAACATAGTGGCTCATCAAACAAAGCCTATGAATGAAAGATGCGCCCACTGATTCAAATGGAAAGCATGAGGGGAAATAACAGTATTGGTGCCAAAACTTGTGTACGGAGGCTACTTTGATGCCAAAAGTTCCATTTGGATCACTTAAGTGCCAAATCAGAGGAAAAATGATCACTTTGGTGCCAACGGCGAGAAATTCCAGCCAAATTAATACGTGGCATTTATAATTAAATTTTTAATCTTATATGGATTTTTTTAAAAAAAATTAGTCTACGTGGCATTTCCACGTATATATTTTGATTTTTTAAATACTTTTTCTGAATTTTTTTTCTTTTTTTTCTTCTTTTCTTTTCTTTCTTCTCCCTTTGGTCACCGCCAGTGACCGGAGGCCGGCCGCTTGGCCTCGCCCGGATGAGGCTGCCGCCACCTGCCACAGGCGAGGCCCGGCCTCGCCTCGCATGGGCGAGGGCGGGCAAGCCTCGACGAGGGCTCCCCTCGCTAGATCTGGCGAGGCCGGCCGTCGCCCAGGCCACGGCGACCTCGCCGGGTGCTGCCTTCCCCGGGTGACATCCGGCGGGGCCGTCGTGGCCTGGGCGACGGCCGGCCTCGCCGGATCTGGCGAGGGGAGCCCTCGCCGGGGCTCGCCCTCGCCCATGCGAGGCGAGGCCAACCTCGCCGGGGCTTGCCCGCCGTAGCCCAGGCAAGGGTCGGCTGGGCCTCGCCTGTGGCGGGCGGCGGCGGCCTCGTCCGAGCGAGGCCCGACTGACCCTCGCCTAGGCAACGGCGGGCAAGCCCCGGCGAGGCCGATCTTGCCGGGGCTTGCTCACCGTTGCCCAGGCGAGGGTCGGCCGGGCCTCGCCTGTGGCAAGGGTCGGCCGGGCCTCGCCTGTGGCAAGGGTCGGCCGGGCCTCGCCTGTGGCAAGCGGCGATGGCCTCGTCTGGGCAAGGCCAGGCGGCCCGTGGCCGGCCTCCAGTCACTAGCGGCAACCAAAGGGAGAAGAAAGAAAAGAAAAAAAGAAAAGAAGGAAAAACGAAAGAAAAGAAAAAAAAGGAAAAAAGAAAAAAATTATTTAAAATAAAAAATGCTGACTGTACGTGCTCACTGTATCTCCGGTGAGCCACGTCGGCTTGAAATACTAATAAAAAATTGCTACGTCAGATTTCCGATCAATCAGAATTGGCACTTAAAGGATCGTTTTTCAATTTTTTTGGTACTAAAGTGATCCAAATGAAACTTTTGGCACCAAAGTGGCCTCCGTACACAAGTTTTGGCACCAATACTATTCTTCTCCCGAAAGCATGCTTTTAACTTACATTCAAAGAGTATTTAGGCGCGACCGTTTGTGCTCGTGCTGCAGCCCTTGCTTCAGGTGAGGGTTTGCAGCACATTGGCGGAGGCAACATCAAGCCCACAGTAGGGTATCATGCCAAGGGGGGCTCATTTGAAGTGACTCTTCCCTCCTATCAAAAGAGAGAAGCGCTTCGACACCAAGTCATTTTGTCGTGTCTACGTCCGTTTTGCACATCAAAAGCCACTTACGGGCATATTTTGACCAAAGTCGTCTTTTGATCCAAAATGAGATTGATCATTTCATAACATTATTTCTCAAATAGGATTTTAATATACTTATCTGTCAAATATGAGCACGATGTGAGATTAATCTTTCAACACATGTTTGTAAAGTCTGAGATAGGTGTCCCTATATTGTTAAACTCTTTTAAAACATTTATTACCAAAATATTCATAGGTGTACTGGAGAATTATATAAGTTAGAAATTTATCGCCAATTATATAATTAGAAATATATCATCCAAAATGCATAAGAACTAGAAATGCAAAATTAGAGATTTGCTAAATTAAGGTTTGCTAAAGTGACCATAAACAATAAATTGATGGATAAAGCGCATGTCTGAGGATGGCAAATGACAGAACCAGGTGCGAGCATTACCCGCTTTTATATTATTTCTCAAATACGATTTTAATATAATTGATTTGTCAAACACAAGCCCTATTTGAGCTTGATCATCTAACATATCATTTGTTAAATATGAGTAAAATAATAGATAAATATCCAATATTATTAAGCTCTTTCAATACTTCATCATAAATAGTCATTTGAATGATACGATATGCACGTATTTCGAAAATAGAATATGTGTATACGTAAACAATCGTTTGCAAATATTTATTACCTAAAATATGCGTATTTATATAAGACAACTATGCATAAGAATATGTGAAAATACATCCATCATATTGTTAAGAAATCCATTACCAAAATATCCAAAAAACTTGCATCTGCAGAAGTACTTAATTGATTATAAAATCATGGGGGTTAATTCCAAAAAAAAGCACAAATTTTAGGTCGAGAGACAATTTTGGCCAGAACTTTTTTTTGTCTCGTAAAAAAGTACCAACTTTAGGTTGAGTGACAATTTTGGCCCCAACTTTTTTTTGTCTTGTAAAAAAGTATCAACTCTCATTTAAATTCCAAATCTGGGCTCCATTGACTTGGAACCATTGATTATCTAACTTGACTATTTCACCTTAGCAAAAAATCCACGTGACTTGCTGATTGGATTTAAAGTAATATTCATTGTCTTATTCTCTGAACCACAATTTGAAAAATAACGGTGAAACTGTTCGTCTCCTTAATTTCACAGGCAAGTCAAAAATATCTTCAGATTGAATCTCTCTAGCTAGATGTAGTCTGAAGCTGATCACCGCCTATTGATAGATGTCATGGACGAGATTCGCCAAGCTCACCACCATAACCTTTTTTCTCAAATAATGGTGACTTCAAACAGAAAGCCAACAGAGGACCAGATTTGGGATCAGGGTGAAAATTGGTGATTTTTTATGAGACAAAAAAAATCGGGGCCAGAATTATCATTCGATCTAAAGCTAGTGCTTTTTGACGGGACAAAAAATAGTTTGGGTTAGAATTGTCCATCGATCTAAAGTTAGTGCTTTTTTATGGAACAAAACAAAGCTTGGATCAGAAAATTTAAAGTTGGTGTTTTTTTTGGGATTTAGGCCTAAAATCATGGGATCTTTACCCACTATGGAGATTGTCCCCCACATATTTACCTGCTCTGCTTCTTATCTACACCAGACGGAAGAGAAAGGAGGCAACCTCGTTCGTGGGGGTGTTCAAATCTTTGTTTAATTATTGGAGGTCGAAAGCAAACACGGGTATCGCGCGGTCCAATTCTTAAATGATATTCCCGTACGACGTTGAAGATCATGGCAACGTCGCTTCCTCACCATCATCTACCGTGATGCTTGGGTTGTCTTCCACCTCCCCCTCCTCTTCCTCCCAGAACAGAAAGAACACACTTTGCATGAGCCGCCCTGAAAATCCAATCTTGAATGTTTCAATTCGTCAATTTTGGTTTAACCCAGAAGAAAAGTTTTTGGCTTTTGGCCAAGTTTTTCCGTCTTGAAAGCTTGTCGCTGTAGTTTGAGAATACCCAAAAGGCAAAAGATCAGTCTCTGTCTTTGAAAACTTTTCATCGACCCCACTTAAATCGGAAAATAAGATAGCAGAGACTCGTCATTTGTTGCCTCTTTCTCTCTCTTTCTCTCTCTATGCATGCTAGGTGACTTCCATGGACATCAATCCTCCAAATGCTATGAGTCCCCCCCATCTCTTTTGTTAAGGCAAAAGGACACCAGAAGTGCCATAAGTTGTGTACAGAGATCATTTTGGTATCATAACTTTTTTTCGGATCACTTTAATGCCAAATCGGAAAAAAATAGATTACTTTAGTGACTCTGGCCAAAAAGCTGATGTGGCATTTATATTTAAAAAAAATGGTCTGACTTGTACACGTGAAAATTATGTTGCTTTTTTTTAATTTTTTAATTTTTTTTCCTAACTTTTTTTCGATTTTCGGTCGCCGCCAAAGGGGAGGGCCGACGAGGCTGACCTCGCTGGCCTCTAGCGAAGCTCGCCCAGCAAAGGCGAGGCCGACCTCGCCGTTGCCTCGACCCAAGCAACGGCGAGGTCAGCCTCGCCTTTGCTGAGCGAGGCAAGACCTCGCTGTCGTGACCCAGGCGACGGCGAGGTCGGCCTCGCCAGATCTGGCAAAGCTCGCTAGTGGCCGGCGGGGCGAGCTTCGCTAGATCTGGTGAGGCCGACCTCGCCATCGCCTGGGTCACGACAGTGAAGTCTCACCTCACGAACAAATGCGATCGCTTCCTCTCGGTGAGGGTCGCCGGCCCTCGGCCAAGGGTTGGCGACCCTTGTTGACCACTCCGCCCACCACCGCCGGCCCTTCCAAGCGATGGTGGGGGTGGCAGCAGCAACAGTGAGGGAGCCCTCGCCGCTGTTGCAATGTTTGATGTTTTTTTTAAAAAAATTTAAATAAATATAATATAAATTTTATTTTTCTAAAAAAGTACATGTCAGCTGACTAAACGGCGTCGTTTTTTATTTTTAATGCTGACTGGACCTCTCCGGCAAGGCATGGACCTCTCTGGTGAGTCATGTTAGCGCCACATAGGATTTCCGGCAAGCCATGTCAACATTGGCACTAAAGTGATCGTTTTTAAAAAAAGTTGACACCAAAGTGATCCGAAAAAAAGTTATGGCACCAAAGTGATCTCCTTACACAAGTTATGGCGCTAATATTGTTCTTTTGCCCTTTTGTTAATTATGCCCTTCTACGGGTATGGTTGTTGTTGTGCTTGTCCCCTGTTTCTTGCTCGATGCAATCTGATGACAAAGATCATTCCTTTTTGAAGTTAATCTGAGCGTGTCGATGGGCATGGTAATGGCTCGCTGACACAAATCAAAATTTTAGAATTTTAATGCAGAAAGTTAACGGCTGAGGGTGTTTCATAGTTAATAAGATTCTCTTGGTCAGCTAAAAGTTTCACAAAGTGACTTAGCATTTGATCCTTGCGCCCTGATGGGTTAATCATACTTTAACTTAGCTTGCAATGTTTTAAACGGCTTTCCATTTGATTCCCTGGTGTTGGGAAAACTCAATCCCCGATCGTCTCGTAGAAACATATTCGAAACAAATTCGATCAATGCGGAAAAACGTGTCCGAGAACCATCAACTTGTATCACCGATCGTACAGGCATATCACATAACGAACATACTCGGTATTGTCACAGATTAAGTGCCACTTTGTGCTTAAGAGTTCTTCGATTGCCTTTCGTACTCGTGTACCTTTCAAAGGAAAACAGAGAAGACGTCGTTCTTGAAGGAATGTGTTTGCATATGAAAGATCACTACTGTTTTCCAAGAGGTGCCTTCTTTTATAGATAGGCAAATAACTACCTCGTGGGCCCTTGTGGCTCACGGGCCGGGTTTGGCCCATCTTGGGCGATCCACCCATAATGTCTTTCATCTCCCACTCGCCCACGATGGGCTAAACACAACTTTCTTCCTTGCAAAGTTCATATTGGCAAATAATCCATGTGACCAGTATACTACGAGAGCTCATTGTTATACATCTGTTAGGAATATATAACAGCTCAAATTTGGGTATTATCCAGAGTAGAATTAGTATGCAGTTCCCTAGATCAATCAGTCACATTTTTATCTTTCTTGATCTCTTTCAGTATCTCGTATATTGTATTCACAACTATGATTTACTCAAAATCATAATTGGTCGACCTGTGAATATAAATATAGAATGTGACATCATAATTTAAATTGATCTTTCTCTTTCTTTAAACCTCTTCATTTCAATCTAACTTGCTTTTCTAGAAATGCCCCGTTAGACCGAATTATCATGATCATCGGCAACATCCTAAGATAGCAAACACTGAATAGAAATTTTGAGAATAAGTAAGAGTCGTGAGGGCACTTTAATTGAGAAGAACTATTTTCTTCAAGAGTCTCACACGACTTAAAAATTGAGATCATAAATTTTTGCCAACTCTTATCGGTCGTCCTATGCATACGTAATATGAAATACATATTACGGTATTCTCTCCTTTTCCCATAGAGCATATGTCTTTACTTTCAATACCGTACAGATGATAATTTAGACATGCTCAATGTCTAACTTTATTCACAAATCTACTCTATTCATAAGCATCTATTAGAACTCACATATGATATTAAAGACAGGTAAAGTAAAATATGTGGGTCATTTCACTTTCGGACATAATAATCCATATGTCCTCATCTTAACATTCTGTTAGGGCGACGTCCATGCTTCAAGCTCAAGCTCTTAATTATCACCTAGATAACAAGTTTAAAACTGTCTCATCTCTATTCATTACATAGTGAGTAGAGGCGATTACCCGTATGAGTGGGCTAATCTCTCATCTGTCCGACATAACTTTTCAATATAATGCACTCAGTATCGACATTCACAAATGTCATACAAACTTATAGGCATTGATAATAACAAACTTCATTAATAGTAAACATTCTGGAAAAATTACAATATTCAGTACATCATATTCTACACAATCCTAGAGATCTCACATGACCATGGAAAATTTCTCTAAGAATCGGCTTCGTCATAGGATCTGCTATTATCCTTTGTGTAGATATGTACTTCACGTTCACTTCCTTTCAAGCTACCATGTCCTTAACATAGTTATACTTGATATCTATAAGTTTGGTCTTTCCATGGTACTTGGGATCCTTAGTGTACGCTATTGCTGCTTGCCTGTCACAATAGACCAATACTGGGTTTGCAGCATTCTCAGTAACACCTAAGTGATCCAAAAATCTTCTAAGCCAAACAGCTTTTTGTGCCGCTACTGATAGAGCCACGAACTCGGCTTCCATTGTAGATAAGGCCACACACTATTGTTTCTTACTGCTCCAAGATATGGCACCATTATTCAGTAAGAACACGTATCCAGAAGTATATTTCCTTTCTTTTAAATCTCCTTCACAGTCAACATCAGTATAGCATTCAAGGTGTAGATCACTTTCTTGATAAGTCAGCGCATAGTCGGCACTTCCCTTTAGATATCTTAGGATTCTTTTAACGGCGATCCAATATGCTTGACTTAGATTGGATTGGTATCTACTTACCATTCCAACTACATAACAAATATCAGGTCTTGTACACATCATAGCGTACATCAAGCTTCTGATAGCACTAGCATATGGAACTTGTTCCATTTGCTCCTTTTCATGTGAAGTCTTAGGACACATTCTGTCGCTTAATGCTTCGCCCTTTGCAATAGGGGTATCTATTGGTTTACAGTCTTGCATACGAAATCGCTCAAGGATTTTATTCACATACGTCTCTTGTGAAAGAGATAGTGATTTCTTTGAGCGATCTCTTGAAATCTTAATTCCAAGAATGTATGCAGCTTCACCCATATCTTTCATCTCAAAATTGGAAGATAACCAATTTTTGACTGTATTAACCAACTCCATACTGCTTCCGGCAATTAGTATATCATCAACATATAATGATAAGATTACAAATTGATCTTTGGATCTTTTGATATATACACAATTGTCTTCACTAATCATTACAAAATCATATGCCATTATTGCAATGTGAAAATGTATATACCATTGTCTCGAAAACTGCTTAAGCCCATATATCAACCTCAATAGTCGACACACTTTGTGCTCCTGGCCTTTTGTAATGAAATCAATAGGTTGTTCCATATAAATTTCTTCTTCTAATTCTCCATTAAGGAATGCAGTCTTTACATCCATTTGATGTAATTCCAGATTCATACTGGCTACTATTGCCAGAATAAGGCGAATAGAGGTAAATCTAACCACAGGAGAAAAAGTTTCTTCAAAGTTAACTCATTCCTGTTGATTATATCTTTTTGCCATAAGACAAGCCTTATACCTCTCTATTGAGCCATCAGCCTTACGCTTTATTTTGAGAACCCACTTGTTCCCAATGGCTTTGCATCCTTTTGGAAGGTCAACCAATTCCTAAACTTGGTTTGATCTTAATGACTCTATTTCCTCTTCTATTGCATGTATCCATTCTTCTTTATCAGGGCACTTTAGAGCATCGTTCACATTCTTCGGCTCATCTTCATCTTGTAGGGCGATCATGAAGGCTTCTCCTTTAATGTTAAAACGTCGACAGGGAATCCTATCACGACTCGACTATCGCATAGAATGTTATACTCTTGATGATTCACCACGTTCTATTACGCTCCCACTCGAATGAGATAATGGTGGTGTCGTCTCTTTAAGTGGTTGCAATTGAGACTGGGTTGCATTCAACTCTTCATTTGTCACAATGCTCCCACTAACTTTACTATCACGATCCACAGATTCATATAATGAGTAATCACCACCTACTTCGCCCCTTTTAGGAAATTCATTCTCTAATAATATGACATCCCATGATTCAAATTCAGTTATACTTTTACTTACTCACCTATGAATACATATCCTTTTGAGTGCTCTGAGTATCTTATAAAAATACTCTTTTTGCCTCTTGGGCCTAATTTTTCATACTTGTGAGAAGACTCACGAGTATAGACAGCACAACTCCAAGGTTTTAGAAAGCTTAAATCAGGCTTTCTGCCTGTCCATAATTCATATGGAGTAGAAGCAACTGATTTAGAAGGCACACGGTTAAGTATGTAGGCAGCAGTCAACAAAGCATCACCCCAAAAGGTGATTGGCAAGTTAGCATGTGCCATCATTGATCTAACCATTTCCATTAAAATTCTGTTTCTTCTTTCCGCAACAGCATTTTGTTGAGAAGTATATGGAATAATCAGTTATCTTCTTATTCCCTTTTCATCACATAAATTTTTGAACTGATCAAACAGATATTCTCGACCTCGATCGGATCTTAATGCTTTTATTTTCTTGTCTAATTGATTTTTCACTAAGCTCATAAATCTTTTAAAGGAATTTAAAGCTTCGGACTTATGAGAAATCAAATCGACATATCCAAATCGAGTATAATCATCAATGAATGTGATGAAATAAACAAACCCATGCCTTTCTTTTATATTCATTGGACCACAGATGTCAGTATGGATTAATTGTAAAGGAAATTCAGCTCTTGTTTCTTTTCCAAATGGTTTTCGTGTTGTTTTTCTTTCCAGGCAATGCTCACATATGGGCAAATCAACCTTTTTAATATTGCCCAATAAGCCATCTTTAGCTAATATATTCATTCTTTATTGGCCAATATGACCAAGTCTAGCATGCCACATGTTCACATCATTCTCATAAGAATTAGATGATGTAAATAAGGAATAACTAATATTAACTTCACAATAGTTAATATCTAATACAATGAAACCATCTAAGAAATATTCAGAACCATAATAACTTGTACCTAAACACAAGTCTACACAATTGTTATGGAAGTTTACATTAAAATCAAGCCTAACTAAAACCAACACCAAAACTAAGTTCCGACGAATCTCTGGAACATATAGCACATCATGTAAGAACAATGTGCGTCCACCATGCATAAGTAGTTGATAGGTGCCAATGCCTCTGACCTCCACTCTTGAATTGTTCTCCACGTATATCCACTTCGTTCCTTGTGGAACTCGTCGCAACTCCACGAAAGCTTTTCTGTCCTTCGCTACATGGTCTGTGGCTCCCAAGTCTACAGTCCACAAAGGATTAGATTCGGTTAGAAACATTGAACTAGACACATAAGTAGCATTTTCATGAATGCTAAGGGTTTCTATCTTCTTTGGCTCGCCACAGTCACGAGCGAAGTGACCCTTCTTGCCACAGTTGAAACATTTCACTCTTGAAATGTTTTTCTTGAAAGGACACTTTCCTTTCTCCCGTTGGTTAAGCCTCGGCTTTTTCCCTAAAGGACTTGGCCCCTTACCTTTCCACTTCTTTGACCCAGCAAGGTGCTTCCTCTTGAAGCATGAAACTCCATGCGAGCTGGAACCAGCAAAGTAAATATCAGTTTCTGGCTTAGCCACCATGAAGGTCTTGATACCCTTATTGTGGGCCAAATGGATCTTCATGTGTTCCCAGCTTCGAGGCAAGGAGCGGATTACTGCCTACACCTGCTGTTCATCAGTGAGTATGTGCCCGGCATCCTTTAGCTCACTAATCATATTCGACATCTGTCTCAAATGTTGTTTCATGGTCTTTCCATGAGACATTTTGTATGAGTCGAAACGGATAGTGAGTTGTCTTAGTTTGATCACAGAAGTTCGACCAAATCTTGATGCTAGTGCAGCCCACATGTCTTTAGCGCTCTGGAAACGTCCGAACTCTCGCATAATGTCATTGTCCATGCTGCTTAGTAACGTAATGCGAGCAAGAGAGTTCTTTCTTTTCTAAACAGCAAAGACATCTTTGTCCCTCTTGTGTTAGGCAGTTGTTCTATCCTCAGGTTCTTCCATTATCTGGTTAAGAGCTTCGAGTGCCTCTTGCTCTTCTAGTACATATTGAATCTTGAGACTCCAAATCTCATAATTGTCACCATTCAATTTTTCTCCCTTATATAGTTTAGCCACTATGTTCTTAGTTGCTGAAGCCATCATATATGAACATTTCAGACACATACGCATGAGTTATTAAAGCCTATCTAAATACTTTATCAGCGTCATGATTACATAAACTAATCATATTAATAAATAGTTTCATAAAAGGCTTTAAAATACTTTATAGAGTCGAAAGTTCACTATGTTCTCAATCATCGTCTAAAAAACCTAATTTGAAATTACTATTAACATAATCATTTATGTAATGAAATTGGTTCTTCAAAAGTTATACAAACTTTGAAGAACTTCCCACATAAAACATAACACATAATATGGCAATATAAAATGAGAAATCACAAAAAATTCATAGCCATATATATATATATATATATATATATATATATATCATAACACATTCACAAATGTTTAAGAATATGTAATATCAACTAGAAACATATACAGAATTGGTTCCAAATCCTAAAAGAACAACATCAAGTGTATCAATCCAACACATAGACAGGAAAGGACTCATAAAATTCTTTAGAAAGTTTTATTTTCTTTAGAACATAAACAGAGGCTCCCGGAAAACGCTTAGATCCTGGCCATGATTTGCGTCGAGACCCATTCAATGCAAGGGTCGATGTTCTTCTTGCCTCGACCCTTATGTATTCTTACACAAAATTTTCCACAAGCATCTTATAGCTTGGACCATTTAAGATTTCTTTAACCTTATCAAGCATTCTTCCCAACTCATCAGGCATAATGCATTTTAGTGCTCCGACCATTACATGTTCCGGCATTACAAAATCATTCCAAATGATATCCTGTATCGTTTTTTTGACCTTGATGATGTGTGTCATCATATCATCTCTAGCGTCCCATCGATAAAGAGCTAGTTTGACTCTTAGGTTCTCAAGCTTCTCCTTTTGAACTGCCGTTCTTGGGATTATCGGAGTGCATCTCAAATGTACCATTGTTCCTGCAACAAATGTAGAACGAAGGATTACTTATAATCCATGATACATTAAGATAAGGAATGATTATTCATATACATATGATCTAGCACTTGTATTTCAAAAACTATAGAGAAATACTAGAGAAAATGCCAAAGGATATACCCCTAAGTATGTGTACATAGGATTTATCATGCATTTTTACATTCATAAGTACAGCATAAATGTAATATAAATATACCATAACGTAGAGCATTCCGATACGAGCACGTCGATACCAAGAATGCCTAAATCGGAGCTCAAATGAGCTCGAACGGGTCGAAAGAACACATAGGGTCATTCTACTGGTTTGAACCGGTCCGATTCGACCGGTCCGACCGTTGACCGGTCAACGGGTCGGGTCAATGGTTCAGGTCAATAGTTAACCGGGTCGGGTCAACAGGTCGGGTCAACGGGTCTACTCCCCAATGATGTCACGCTGACGTCATCATCGGTGGTTAGCGGCGACCGACGCGCCGTTTCGCACGGCCGCGCGTGGGCCTCATGCGCCGTCACGCCCACGGCCCTCGCCGGCGTGTGAGGGCGCGAGCAGCATCCTCCGGCGATGTGCCACCCCTCATTTTGCTCGTCTCGACGAACACTTTTTGTTTATGTAATAAAATTCAAGTTTTGACGAAAAAAAAATTGAAACATGCATGAACAGTTCGGCGACGCGAAGAAAATGAACAAAAACGAGGCCAAAACGAAAAACAAGCAGTATACACTTCATATGATGCATATGCATGATCGGGAAACAAGTAAACGGGCTCTGATACTAATGTTGGGAAAACTCAATCCCCAATCTTCTCGTAGAAACATATTTGGAACGAATTCGATCAATGCGGAAAAACATGTCCAAGGACCATCAACTTATATCACCGATCGTACAGGCATATTATATAACGAACATACCCGGTATTATCACAAATTAAGTGCCACTTTGCGCTTGAGAGTTTTCGACCGTCTTTCGTACTCGTGTACCTTTCAAAGGGAAACAGAGAAGACGTTGTTTTTGAAGGAGTGTGTTTGCATATGAAAGACCACTACTATTTTTCAAGAGGTGCCTTCTTTTATAGATAGGCAAATAACTATTTCGTGGGCCCTTATGGCTCACGGACCGGGTTTGGCCCATCTTGGGCGATCCACCCATAATGTCTTTCACCTGCGAAAGCGCACTTTAATGAGTGCAATGGGAACACAAGATTCTTGCTCTTACTTTTTGTAGTTTTGATGAATTTGCATCTTCTTGTCATGGTTTTTCTCCACGAGTGACTGCTTTTTTCAATGCGCTTAAGTTTTGTTGAATATGCCCCTTCTTAAGGCAAATTTGTGAAAGTATCAGATGGAGGATTTACCAATAGCTTGTGAGGCTTGTTAGAGTTTACATCGCGTGACTTCAGAGGAAGCTTATTCTTTCAGAGGAATCCTGTTTTGTTTCTGTCTTTGGATGGTGGAATTAAATTCATGTTGAGGGTCAAGCTGATTTTGTTGTGGACTGAGCGTGGCTAAGTTGTAAATTGCAAACATCAGCCATGAAATACGTCTCTTATTTCAATGAACTGCTTATACTGGGCTATGCTGCATATACATAGCTTGAGAGTTCTATGCCATGTTCAGACTTTGTCATTTCAATCCCGTCATCTCGTAATTTCATGCGTTAAATAAGCTTTCTTTTGCGCTAATTACTTGTTAGGTCAGGGATTACTAGTTTATGGGCAAACCTTGAGCTACGCAAATGATATTTTGCAAGCCAAGAAATTACAGTAGCTGGGAGAGGTTTTTCTTTAGATTCTAAAAGTAGTGTCCTTGACCATTTTTTCCAATGTATTTGATGCATATACTGTTTTTATCGTGCGATTGAGAGCTTGATGAATTTCGACAAATAGATTCAAGATGTTTAATGAGATGTACAAATAATATCCGTTACTTTTTATTCACTTCAGTGGGTGAGTACATTGGTTTCCTTGTTGAGAAGGACACTGGAAACCTTCATTTCTTCTGACATTATTCTTTTTTTCTTTTTCCTTCAGGCTTCCCTCTTCGCAGATCAAAAGTGTAGAAAATCTAGTTTTTGTAACTTCTTTCCTATAGCATCTTTGTTTTGTCTAGTACTCTTCATAGGGAGTGCGCTGTTGGCATCAGAATATAGAGAGGTGTATACCTACTCTTCTTAGTTCTACAGATTATCATGTTCTTTCACTGTAACTCTGTCCCGGTAGTTTATTTGCTGGATGTCACGAATGAAACTGAAAATGTTTTGCAGAAATTCTCAGGATGGGATTGGAGGATAATTGATAAATCACAGAGCTCTAACACCAGCACTTGTGCGGTATGTCGTCCTTTCATCCAGTGCTTGTTATTAGAGAATGGCACTTTTGGACCTCATCACTTTCGATTCATTTGTGCCATGCCAGATGTCTCACTTGTTGCTTAATAGCTTATTTGTGTTTTCATTTCAAATTGATGCAGACCACGTGGAAGTGAGGCCTTACCAGAAGGCATTGTTGCCAATTAATCTGATTTGGAAGTGAGGCCATTATGGGATTCTGCAGAGGTTAAAAAACAGCCTGAAATGACAAAAGTTTTTTCATTGTAGAAGATATAATATCATAGTTCTGAACATGCATTAACTTGCTTGATCTTTGGACAGGGCTCTCTTAGTTCTTCGTCTAACTTGTTTGCCATGGCTGTTGGAAACAAGCAAAAGGATCTTGTGAATAAAATGGTTACAAAGGTGAGGAGACTTTTCTGGTTGTTGCTTAGCCCCTTTTTCTCGAGCTTTTATCCAGGCTAACTGTGTCAATTTTCACTTTGCAGTTTCTGTCAAATGATTTTGTGGTGATGCTTTTACACTATGATGGCGTTGTTGATGAGTGGAAGGACTTAGAATGGAGTGAGCGCGTCATACATGTATCTGCATTTAACCAAACTAAATGGCAAGTGGTCTTTTCCTTCAAACCCCGGTAATGATCATTCACAGTTAAGTCGGAGCAACCGAAATCAAAGCTTGATAACCTAACCATGCGAGATCACGTATGAGAGAGATGCAGGATTAACTTGGAAATTAGAGCGCTTGTGAAAAGATCCCGAAACCAACCGAAACCAAAGCTTGTACTAACATGTTCCTACGTATGTATGAGCGTTATGTCAGACTAGGGAGGGAAGATATCACCACATCAGCGTGGTCCCAGACCACTCATGAAGCGCCACGTGGGCCCAACTCGTCCGAGGTGGAGTTTTAGCATAGCCCTGCACGGTTAGCCCCTCTCTGCTCTGCACGCTGCATGAATGTCCCAGACCACCCAATATTTTCTCCATTTGCTGTGCTGCATCTTCCTCACTCAGCCCCGCTGTCTCTCTCTCTCTGTCACGTAGAGCACCGCCACCTATCGCCGCCGTGGAACCACCGATGGAGCGGACATGGACATCCCTCTACCGGACAAGCCCAAGTGGCTCAAAGCTCGCTCTAGGATCCATGAAGAGGACCCACTGGACCTCCAACCACCCGATCCCTACCCATACCCTCCCGGAGGTGATGAGGAAGACGAAGGTGAAGAGTGCAATTTTGGGGCAATCGAACGTCGCCGCCTCCTAGATCTCTGCAATCCATTGACGAGCAGCTCGAAAACCACAAACGCCCTTCCCGAGGGGAAGTTGCTAGTCCGATTAAGAAGAAGCGGAGCAAAGTTGCTGCTGACCGTGAGGACAATGAAGGAGGATTGGCTGCGTTACTCTCCTCCACCGGAGACTAATCGCACAGAGGTTCGGGTGAAAGAGATTTCTGTTGACACCTAATTTTTAGCCGATGCGTCATTAAAAATAAAAATTCGAGATTATGGTTTCCGATTGGCGACGGAGCCTGTTTCTCGAGCAAAAAGTGTCGTTTTTTAATTCCGTATGTTGGTTTAGCTTTTATAAGTGATTTTCTATTCATCTTATTTCAAAAACCCGAAAAGTCAAATGGTTGACTTTGGCGTTGACTTTTTGGTCAACCCTTTGACCAAAAGTCAACCCCAGGTCAAATTGGGGCTTTTCGCATAAAAAGATTCCTTTCAAGTCAAATTTCACTTTAGAAGTGGAAATTTTAAAAAAATTCAAAGATTTGATCATAAAATCAAGCTCCTAGTGAAAAGTCAACTAGGGTTTGACTTTTGGTCAAACCTTTGATCAAAAAATTTGAAAAATTCAAAAATCCAAAAATCATCTTATTTTACATTCAATTTACCTTTGGCATTTGAAATTTTACAAAAATCGATTTAGAATCAATTTTTTCCCAAATTGCGGAATTTGATTCAAATCGGCCAAAAATGAAATTACTTCATTTCTAGTCATTTTTTAGATTAGTTTTCTTCACGACATTTGATTTAGATGTCATTTTATATCCAATTTTTGAATCAATTTTGCAATTCCAAGCCAAACACAAAAACCCCCAATTTTAGCCCTAATCAATGATTTTGATCGATTCTTCATGATGTGCGCAATTGAGACACGAATGAGCCTAATTTCTTATATGAAATCCAAATTCAAAATCAATTTTGGAAGAATCACATGAATTTGGGTCAATTTGATCAATTTAATGATCCAATGATTAGGAAGTCTAAGAGTGATTGGTCTAATTAGTGCAATTCAACTTGACCCACTCTAGACTAATATTCAATTTGATGAATTGGGACTCAATTTGGTTAATTAGACTTCAATTAAACTTGTTAGTCTAGCTCGATCATGCGTTTATCCAAATTCAGAGCTAATTGACTCAAATCGGTTAATTAAAATTGAATTAATCCGATCAGACTAGTCATTTTCCGATCGAAAATTTTGATAATCGATAATCCGGTCGGATCAACCAAGGTCAGTCACATCCTCTTGAGTGCAAAAATGCCCTTAATCAAAAATGACAAAAATGCCCTTAATTGAGAATGACAAAAATGCCCTTCTTCAAGGATTAAGCAAATTAATTAGGGGATTAGCAAATCAATCATGGCCATTAATTTAGAATTGATCATGTCCATCCATAATGCCATGTCACCAATCCTTAGCTATTAAAGAATATTCTTAATCATTAAGGACTCATTTTGGACCATTTGATCAATCTAAGGGCTAGAATTCAAAGTTGAAGGGGGTATATAGTGTTTTTCCCTCCAAAAATCAAGGGGGGTTCATTTTCAGATCTAGTTTCTCTCTCTCTCTCTCTCTCTCTCTCTCTCTCTCTCTCTCTCTCTCTCTCCCTCTCACGATCACCTCTCTCTCTCTCGAGCTCCCTCTCGGCCGCCGGCCTTCCGGCTCCTTCCCGGCCGTTTTCCGGTGAGCCGCCGCCCCTCTGACGTCCCCCATGGCGGCTTGAGGCTGGTCGCAAGACCAGCAACCCTTGCCGGTGGCCGGAACTCACTGTTCCGGCCTGATCTCTCTCTCGGCAACATCACCGGCAATACCGCCGGTGATGTGTTCAGCCGGTTCAACCGGCTGAACCGGCTCTCCGACCACCTTTTCCGGCGATCCAGACCTTTCGACATCCTTCCTTGGCGTTCTCACGTCGCTGTGGTGGCCGACATTTCATCAAACGGCCACCGGATTTCATCCTTAGCTTAATATTTCGCTGATTAGTCTATTTCGTGAGAAAACGAGTTAGTTCTCATATTATTTCGTGCAATCCATTGTCGTAGGTTGGCCGAGCTTTCCGAGGCTTCTCCGTGCCATTTCAGATCAGAATACGGAGGCCGGATCGCTCGCTTGAGCGTTGGAGCATTGTGAGGCAAGGTAAGAACACTTGAGCATATTCTGTAAATTCGTAACTAGTAAAACCTGCATGCTTGAGATGCTGATTTGAGCCTGTTAACGTCGAAATCTGGTGAAGTGATAAACTAGAGAATGGTAAAGCTCGTCTTAAGCTTCGATTTGATATATCATATGCCTCAATCGGACCTGATTTGCTATGTCAAAACACTTTTAGAAGTTAGGATCAGAATCTGGAATATGTTGCTCGAGTCTGTTCTGATGATTCCCTGACTGACGTTGTGCTGTTTGATGAATTTTATGATTTTCTACAATCATATTCTAGAAATACTTCCTTCATGAGAGTTGTAAAACACATCATGATCTGTTCACCATAAAAGTTTCACAAAATTTTGAGCATGTTAGCCTAGTGCGATTTGCAACGTCATATGCATGTAAATATGGTATCATGCTAGTTTCAGTCGACCTTCGTGTGTTCTTCGATTTTCATAAATTCGTGTGTTCGAGATATAAAACAAGTTTCTTCACAAAAGTTCTTCCTGAGATCGATATCTTTCTATTGATACTAATTTCATCAAAATCGAAGATCATTTGAATTTTCAAAAGGAATTATCACAATTTGATCAGAATCTGTGTCCAGATCTGATTTTCATTCCTTTGGAGTTCAAAAGATGTTTCTCCGAATTTGATAAAGTTAGAGTCCTTTTTTGCAAAAACTCAAAACTAAAAAGTTGCTCATTGGGGTCTCATTATGTCAACTGAAAATTTTGAGGACCTAATTGCAATTTTTGAAGGGTCAATTTGCTTAAATTCTCATGAAAGGTTTTTTCGGGTTAAAATTTCATTTGCAATTGAGTCCTTCGTAAAAATCAAATTTTATAAAACTTTAGAGGGCTTTTTAACAAAAACTCAAAACATGAAAGTTGTTGCACTCAGGGAATCCTAACCGTACGAAAAGTTTCGCGCTGTTTTGATAAGGTTTATTATTTTTCCCGCCATTATTTTGAAATTCATAACTGAACCGAGTCTAACCTGTCACTGAGATTAATTCGATATTTTCAAGAAAATTGGCTAGGATTTAGAAAAAATGGTCTTCTTTACTTTTGATCCTCATGTCATAAGCTTTCTAATGACACCTGAATCACTTCATTTGGACGTCATTAGGGTAGTTAATCACATTTGAACAGATTCAATCCGAATTAGACATTAATTGAATAAGTGGTCTTTTTTTAAAGCCCACTTCTCATTGTTTGATTGACTTCGAAACAAGGCCCATGGGCTTGAATGCATGCTCATTTATTATTATGCATGTGTTTGTTAGATGAATGTTAGGCCCGATGCATGTTCGGCGGGTAGCCCATTCATGATCATTAGAACCCGACTTTAGGGGTTAATTGATATGAGTTGCCGTTTTGTGAATGCAAATGGTAGCCCATTATCATTAACCATTAATCAAACAATGTTAGGTAATTAAGTGGGTGGTGAATCGAAACGTATAAAAAACAAAGGCCGATCCCGAGGCCTGTGTTTAATTAGTGAGTTGCTTGCACCATTGTTTTTCCATATATCGTTTGTTATGAACGAATGTATGAACGTAAGCATCGACACCCAAGAGGCGGTCCAAGGAAGAATAATCCGAAATTGAAAAAGCCAAGGTGATTGATCGATGTCCAATCCGGTCTCGATTTGTACTCATTTGATGATGGTACTAAACCGATGTCCAATCCGGTTTCAATTTGTACTTAATTCATTCATCCCCGATCATGTCTCGGGTTTTCAATTCGTGTTGTAATAAACACCCGACGAGTTGCGGGTTTTTACTTTTTACTTCCTAGCACTTAGATTTAGCTCGTCTTTTCAATACTTCGAGTGTTTACTTTAAGAAGTGTCTTTCAATACAATTGATTGTTTCTTTCTTTTTCTAGACTAAGATAGGATTAGTTTAGAATCTCAAAAATGAAAATACAAAAACAAAATGCATGATCACCTAGTGGACTAAGACTTTGGCATGAAAATGGTAAAAAACAAATGCATGACGACTTAGATAACAACCATATTGAGTTTAGCGGTACCGAAAGGGCGTTAATAGAAATATTAACGTAAGTCAGTCCCCGAACCTTTGATCTCTGGTTTTCGTAGAAACCGAAACGAAATTCCCGCGTTTCGGTTGGGTATTCTAGCAGACCCCCGACCTAGGCTAGTGGCGACTCCTAAAACATAATAATCAATCCGCTGTCACGCGAGATATGGATTTAGGGAAAATCCACGTTCATGATCAATGAGTTATATGGCTAAACAAAAGATTTACACTTCAGTAAAATCATTTTAAAAAGTGCCATATGAACCATCTCATGAACACTTATCTCTCAAACCCGCCTCATCCAAGTTCGGCCCTCGAGGGGTAGGTCGCGACAGGCTTGGCGACTCCGCTGGGGACTAGGTTACAAACCTAAGTGGATTAAAGCCGTAATAAACTTGTTGGTTGTTATCTCACTTGTCTACATTTTGTAGCATCGACTGCATGTCGAAGTCACGTGGAAAATGAGGTTAGTCCACTAACCATGTGTTAAATGGTTTTATAGGTGGGAGCCATAAGGGGTGGAGTGAATGCAAACCCTTTGTTTTGTAGGTGGTGTTCGGGTGAATGTCGAATGTATGAGATTATATTGAAGTGTTGTTTGCTTTAGATTTAAATGCATGTTTACTTGCTTTAGCACGACACAATGCACCCACATCCCACGGTCTTAAACCCCGGATCGCTTTAGGGCACCTTTAGGAGGTATTAAGAGTGGAATCCGCATGTGAATCTATATGGTAATCCATTCTTTAATACCGCTCATCTTGATTAGTAAGAAGTGCACCGACCGACGTTAGTAGCAGTGGGTAAACTCTTCTTATCTAATTAAGGTGGAGACCTTAAACCTTTAGAATCCTACCCTTAGGTGTCAAAACTCATATGTTCTCATGCGATGCGTCGATGTGCTTGCCATTTTATCTTCATGGTAAGGTTAATTGTATCGTTCTACAATTTCAATTATGCCATTTCAATTCCACGTTATATTCTTTTCTATAATGCGTGGTGATTAATCTCGATGCCCCAAATTAGGGTTAGACAAAATGGATATGTCGGAGATTCGAATCGTCCCCGTACCAAGAGCTCTTGTGACTATGTGGGAACGTCTCGAGTCAAAGCACAAAGACTACGTGGAAAAGAGGATCGGATATCTTCCCGCACTCTTATACATCGAGCCTCGTGTCGCCATGATCAAAGCATTATCCCATTTTTGGAACTCAAAGACATCCACTTTTGTGTTTGGTCGAAATGAATTGACCCCTACAATTGAGGAGTACGATATTGCCGTTGGTAGAGTCGGGTCTTTTGGTCTAGTCAGTCCTCCGATAGATATAGATCCTATAACTCTTTTGAGCCAATTCTTAGGAATCGATATTCTCCAAATCAAAGGCGTTCTTATAGGAAATTCCAATGCACTCCCTCTCACATTCTTAGAACGGCATTTTTCTAGTTTGCCAAAAGGATCGGGTAATCAAATTCCTCGAGTTTTTCTCTTAGCATTCTTTGGTTTTGTGGTTTTCCCATTTACCAAAAAGACCATGGATCCTTTGGTAGTTCACATTGTCAATCAAGTGTGTATGTTCAAAAGATTTTTCAATATGATTTTAGGCGAGACCTTCGTGTCACTCAATAGGTTCAAACAAAACAAAAATGGCATCTTTAGAGCCCCAATAGGTTTATTCCAAATTTGGTTGGTCTCTCACCTTAAAGATTTCGGTCTGAGCTTGAAAATCATAGATGTATCCAAAGATTGTCATCCTATCTCGCTCTTCCGAGAAAAGGAAGAAATCTTTCCTTATTGGTCGTTTTCAACTTGGTTTAATTTTTTCAAGAACCTTGTTCCAAATCAAATCCAATGGCATGTTCGTTGGCTTGGAAATCCCGGGGTGCGCCTTAATAACGGATCCGACAACCCAATCCCACTCTTGGGTCTTACAGGGTCTACGTCATATTACCCTTTTAGGGTGATCCGTCAATATCGCGCGCTTCAAAAGATTCAACCATTCCTCAAGCTGGGGTTATATCATTTTGATTATCGCAAAGATGTCATCCAAAAGAACCAAGTGGCGGATGTGAAGGAAATGATCAAGTCTATCATTGATATGTGGTATAAATGTTGCCCGAAGCCGATTCTCATTACCGATGAGTCGGAATTGGAAGGGGAAATGAAGATACATCACGCATTGCCGAAGTACGTACACCGTCGTCTCGAGCCCGAGCTTAAAATAGATCTCCCTGATGTCCCCGAGAAGCCAACTCAACAGCAAGCTATAGCCGTCAGAGCTCTTAAGGAAAAGAATGAAGCTTTAGTCGAGGTTGAACGTTTGACCCAAGAAAACAAACGAATTCGCCTCGCATCTAAAGAAGATCCATTAGGAGTTTGGCTATATTCCATGAGGAAGTCTCCTTTCATGTAATTTTCATTTTATAGATTTGATGTATAGGGTTTCCTTTTTACTCATTTTAGTAATGATGTAATAGGATTCTCTTCTTGTCTTTAAAGGATTGTATTTCACAAATTTTGTTATTAATAGTGAAATTTCCCTTTTATGTGCTTTTCCGAGATTCCAATGGAATATAGATGGGGCATCTTGATTAATCATCGCGTGTTACCCCTTTAATTGTATAATTTCTTGTGAAGAAATTATGATAAGAGATTATTCACGTGATATTGGGATCATGAGAATATTTCTTATCTTTATTTCATCTAAAGAAAATATAAAATTGAAGGGTTTTATATTTTCGTCTTAATTCATTTTCCGTGTACTAATTTGATTTCTGCTTTTTATAGACAAGGTACTAATATACGGCTGAGATGCGTTCTATTATACGCACCCGTCACCAAGCAAGGATGGAAAATGAGGACACTCGTACTCGCGTTATTACCATTGAGAATCAGATGGCACAAATGATGGTGCTCTTAATTGATCTTGCAAATCAAGTAAAGAACTTCACTCCTGTGGCTCCTGCTGCTGCAGCTTCTACTCCTAATGCGCCCACTAATGCGCCGGTGATAGATTCTGTTGACAAAGGACCTGTTGAAGAAGTCCCCGTTAATGCCATTCCTACCGTCATTGATTTGGAAGCTCCACCTAAGGAGCCGCCTGTCGCTCATATAGATGAAGAGAGCGCGAGACGTCTTGCAAAATTGGAAGAACGCTTGTGCATGCTGCAGGGTTACCAACTCCAAGGCTTCGATAAGCTGTCGCCTTTTACAAAGGTGAAAGTCCCTGATTTTTACAAGGAGCCCGAATTTTCAAGGAAGTATGATGGAACTGGATGCCCTAAAACCCACTTGAAGTATTATTTGAGCAAGATGGCTCGTTATTCCGATATTACCCCGCTGTTGATCAACAATTTTCAAGATAGCTTGGTTGATTCCGCCTTAACTTGGTTCATTGAATTGGATTTGGAGAAAATTTGTACCTGGGAAGATCTTGCAGATGAATTCCTTCAGCAATACAAGTTTAATACCGAGATTGCTCCAACCCGTAAAGAGCTGGTCCGGTTTGACAAAAGGAGAAATGAAACTTTTAGAGCATATGCCCAAAGGTGGAGAACTATGGCATCTCAAGTCAAACCTCCATTGTCCGAGAAAGAGATCACGCAGTTGTTTCTTCGAGCTCTACCTCGAGAGTACTTCGATAAAATGTATAATAACACGTACATCAACTTCCCTGCAATGGTCGAACTAGGAGAACGTATTGAAGGAATCATGAGAGAGGGTCGATTGTCCGAGACAACGACTCGCAGATTTACCTTAAAGAAGGATAATGAGCCAATGGTGGAGGTTGCCTATATCCAAAATCCTAATGCTCAAAAGTCATTAAATTCACCAGTTCAAAGGTCCGTTGTGGAAACAGGGGGTTCTTCCCGAAATTTTGATCGAAAAGGAAAAGCTCCGCAAAGGCAATTCACTCCTTTACCAAGACCTATGTCTCAGTTGCTGCCGATGTTGATTGAACAAAGACTCGTAGCAAAAGAAATCCCGAGAGACAACCCACCAAAGTTTGCTGGGTTTGATTTGGCAAAATCTTGTGTATATCACATGGGTGAAAAGGGCCATGATGTGAACAATTGTTACACTCTCAAAGTCAAGATTCAGAACCTGTTGGATAAGAAGATCTTGTCGTTTAAAGATGCCACGCCAAACGTTCAGCAAAATTCGCTCCCTAATCATACCGAAGCCGTTAACGTGATATTTGGAGACGAGAGTGAGAAACCTCTTTTGTTCGATGTGGCGAAATTGGAAGGGCTATTGACTATAGCTAGAGATCAACCGAAAGAAAGAAGTGTATCCCAGGAGGAGAAAATTTATTGTTTAGCCAAGATGGTTGCTTTAGGTATAATTCAGCCTCTTCAAGGAAGGAAGCCCGAAGGGTCCACCGAGACTGCTGTAATTGATTTGTCGTCCGAAAAATTCTCATTCAAGTTCGCAAGTGAAGCCTCAGGCTCTAAGCCAAAAGATGATGGATACGAGCCAGATGTTGATGAACCTTGGAATGACACATATTCCGATAGTGATTCGGAATGTAAGAATGTCTGTCGAGATCGTGAATTTATGAAGAATGCTATCGAAAAAGGTGAAATTGTTGATACCCTCGGACAACCGAGTGGTAAATATGACTTCATAGTCAAAAACACGCCACCTCCAAGTTTCTTTATCGACCCAAGGGATATCGTTCCCGATGGATGGGGAGGCATGGATGATGAAAGCATGGATCACACATCTCAAATCTTTGAACCTATACCCGTTAATGAAGACGAATTTGTAACGGCCGTTCGTGAGCATGGTGAAGTGGTTGATACTCTAGGTCAACCAAGTAGGAAGTATGACTTTATCGTCAAATGTTTGCCTCCGCCAAGCTTCTTTATTGATTTGAAAGACATTGTTCCGACTGGATGGAGCGATGACGAAGATAATAAAGAAGTTCTTTCCGATGCTGATTCGGAATTCGAATACCATACCTCCCACTGGGATCGGGAGTTCGTTAGGAAAGCAATTGAAAAAGGAGAAATTGTTGATACTCTCGGGCAGCCGAGTGGTAAATATGACTTCATGGTAAAATACTCTCCTCCTCCAAGCGCTTTTATTGACCCTAAGACTATCATCCCGAGTGGATGGGGGTCCGAATTTGAAGATGATGGCGTGGTAGCCATGATTGATCCTGTTGTGATTGAATTGAATGCAACTTGTGAAATCCAAGCGCACGTTGTGGAACATGTGGTTATAGATCTAATGGCTAATGGCTTCGGAAATATAGAGATCTCTAATGAAGATATTGGGCCTGTTGTAATCGAGTTGTCACCAAAGAAAGATGAGAATTTGAAAGCAAGAATACCTCTTTTTTATGATTCCAAGGCAGTTCCGTGGAATTATGAGTCTCATGAGATAGACGCTGTTACTCGGTCAGGTCGATGTTTTCCATTTCGTGAAGGTGTCGAGAAAAAGGCTGTAACCGAAGAAGAGGCGGAACAACTCCTCAAAACTCTCAAAACGAGTGAATCAGAAGTGATCGAGCAGTTAAGGAAAATGCCGGCTCAAATCTCGCTACTTGAACTATTCAAGTCTTCCGAGAAACATAGAAATGCTCTTTTAAAGGTTCTTAATGAAGTACATGTACCCGAGACAATTGGAGAGGTACAGTTGGAAGAGTTTGTAGGTGCTATCCTTCTTAAGGATCAAATCTCATTTTCCGAAAAGGACTTGCCGCCGGAAGGGCGAGCACATTCTAAAGCATTATACATCTCTGTTCAATACTTTGATACGAGGATATCGAGAGTACTCATTGATAATGGTTCAGCTCTCAATATCCGTCCGTTATCAACTTTACGTCGTCTAGGTGTGGGTATGGATAATGTTCGTCCTTATAAAACTCCAGTCAGGGCCTTTGATGGCATGAAAAAGGAAACTCTAGGAGAAATTGACTTGCAGTTAATGGTTGGTCCAGTCATGTTTACCCAGAAATTTCAAGTGCTTGATATCCCAAGCAACTTCAGTTTGCTGCTGGGACGACCTTGGATTCACGCTGCGGGTGTTATACCCTCAAGTCTACATCAGATGATTCGCTTTGTCGCGTGTGGCAAAATTATAACTGTCCATTGCGAGAAGGATACCGAAACCTTCAACAATACTGCGATCCCCTATGTGGAGCCAGAAGTAAAGGGAGAATCAAGCTACCACTCATTTGAGTTAGTGTCAGTATCTCATGTGCCCACAGGCACTGTTATGAGAAAGCCTCACTATTCAAAGGCGGCTCTTATGTCTAGCAAAATGTTGATCGAGTATAGATTTACTATTGGCAAAGGATTGGGAAAGCTGTCCCAAGGCATTCTCACACCCATTGAGGTGACTAAGAGAAAGAAACGAGAAGGCTTAGGTTATCAAGGCGATCAACAAGATCAAGGTAATCAGAAAAGCCCGAGCATTAAAGAAAAGAGTTATCGACGTTTACGCCCCCCTCCGTTGAAAGATTTCTTTTCTGGACCGCCAAAGTTCCTCCAAGATGAAGAAATAGATGTCTATGGCATCGTCGACTTATTTGAAGAGAGTTTTGTGGGTGCCATTTCCGAGAGCTTCGAAGAAGATCCACCTACCGATCCCGCTGTGTAAGGGATGTTTTCCGTGTTCTACTTTGTTTTCAATTGTAATCCATTTAATTCTCCCCTACGAGGGAATTCCATTTGTTCATTTGTTTCGTTCATTTCAAGTGCTGTAATAATTCGGATCACGAGCTTTCGATCCAGAACACTATATAGCATTCATTTTCAATTCAATAAAAGCATATGCATGTTTTGTTAATAGACGTGCGAAAGTATACTAAACCAGCCCTATGATGATGCTTTGAGGCCTGGACTTTTGCACGATCTATAGTTTCAAAATAATTTTTGGGAACAAGGATGTCCAATGATATGAGGACGAGTTCCCCTTGAAATTTTCGAAAATTTAAAATTCGAAAATTTGTTTTCATCACATCTTCATGCATTGCACTTCTTATTTTCATATACTGACCATTCTCTTGTTACATCTCAGGCATGACACTTTGCATAACCATAATAGTCATATGCATGGCTTGGATTCATGTCCAAAAAACTCATACGAATCTGATTATTCTGATCCCGAAAATGAAGAAGATTCCTAGGTTATTAAAAGGGAATGGATCCGACATGAAGAATCCATACCTCCCACAGAAGAGCAAACTATTGTTATAAATTTGGGCGATTCTGAAAATCCCAAAGAAACAAAAATTGGAGCAAGTCTTTCTCAAGCAGATGTTGATCGACTGATCGAACTATTGAAGGAGTATCGGGATGTCTTTGCTTGGTCTTATGCTGACATGCCGGGTCTGGACCCCAATATTGTAGAACATACGTTGCCTCTTGATCCTGCCATTCCGCCTAAGAAACAGAAGCTTAGGAGGACGAAGCCAGAATTATCCAAGAGGATTGAGGAAGAAGTCATGAAATTGTTAAAAGTTGATTTCATTGAAGTTACTCAATATGCCGACTGGATTGCTAATGTTGTCCCAGTCATGAAGAAAGATGGGCGAGTTCGGGTATGTGTTGATTACCGCGACTTGAATAAAGCAAGTCCCAAAGATGATTTCCCATTACCACATATCGACGTCTTGGTCGACAGCACCGCAGGATTTGAGTTATTTTCCTTCGTGGATGGTTTATCTGGTTATAACCAAATCCGAATGAAGGAAGAAGATAAGACTAAAACATCTTTCATCACCCCCATAGGGAACATTCTGTTACAAGGTTATGCCCTTCGGCTTGAAGAATGCATGGGCAACTTACCAAAGAGCCATGGTGACACTATTCCATGACATGATGCATAAAGAGATTGAAGTTTACGTCGACAACATGATCGCTAAATCACGACAAGGTGAAGACCACATTGAAGTCTTGAGAAAACTGTTTGATCGACTTAGAAAGTTCAAGCTAAGGCTTAACCCCGCTAAATGCATTTTTGGGGCAAAGTCTAGAAAGCTCCTTGGATTTATGGTTAGTGACAAGGGCATTGAGATTGATCCCTCGAAGGTGAAGGCCATTTGTGATTTGAAACCTCCTTCTACTGTTAAGGAAGTTCGAAGCTTGTTGGGAAGATTGAATTATGTTGCAAGATTCATTTCCCAGTTATCAGAAACAGCCAAACCATTCTTCAAGCTGTTGAAAAAGTATGCCAAGGTTGAATGGAACGAAGATTGTCAAAAATCCTTTCAACAATTGAAGCAATATCTTTCACAGGCACCAGTTTTGGTACCGCCCGCTCCGGGTATACCTTTGATTTTGTACCTCACCATTCACGATGAGTCTTTAGGAGCTATGTTAGCACAGAAAAAACCAGAAGATGGAATGGAACGTGCTATTTACTACCTTAGCAAAAAGTTTACTTCCGGTGAAGCTCAATATCCAGAAGTTGAAAAAACATGTGTAGCTTTAATTTGGGTATTACACAGATTACGACAATACACTCTTCACTATCGCATTCTGCTTGTGAATGAAAATGATCCTATCAAGTATCTCTTGGAAAAGTCTGCACTGGTTGGAAGGCTTGCCAAATGGCAAATATTGCTCTCTGAGTTTGATATCCAGAGCATGTCTCAGAAGTCCGTCAAAGGTCGAGCCATAGCTGATATGTTGGCTGAAAATCCCTTAAAATCAAATGATTGGGATGAAATCGATGAAAGAATCCATCTGGTGTCACAAGACAAGTGAGTCATGTATTTTGATGGAGCTGTTAACCTCTCTGGTTCTGGCACTGGAGCAGTCTTAATATCCCCATCGGGTCAGCATCATCCAGTAGCTGCAAAGTTGGTATTTCTTTGTACCAATAACATTTCAGAATATGAAGCATGTATCCTCGGTCTCCAATTAGCCATCGATATGAAGGTTAAGAGACTACAAGTTTATGGTGATTCCACACTTATCATTCTCCAAACAGGAGGTGAATGGCAAACTCGTGATTCGAAACTGATTCCTTATCATGAGTATCTTAAAGACTTGGTGGAAGAATTCGAAGAGATCTCATTTGATTATTTGCCAAGATCTCAAAATCAATTTGCTGATGCTTTGGCAACATTATCCTTAATGTTACAAGTAACTGATGGATTGAACGTTGATCCTTTGCAAATCGACGTTTTAAAGAAGCCTGCATATTGCATGGTTATAGAAGAAGAACTTGATGGTCAACCATGGTATTATGACATCATGAATTACCTTCGAGAAGGAAAATTTCCCCAAGGAAGTCAAGCTACGGATCGAAAATACTTGACTAAATTAGCTTCCAAATTCTTTCTTAGTGGAGGTGCTTTGTACAAGAGATCTTTCGATTCGGTCCTGTTGAAGTGTGTAGACACCAAAGAGGCCAATGTATTAATGAAAGAGATACATGAAGGAGAATGCGGTCCTCATATGAACGGCCATCTTCTAGCAAGAAAGATCATGAGGCTAGGTTATTACTGGTTAACCATGGAAGCCGATTGTATTCAACATGTTAGATGTTGCCATCAATGTCAGGTTTATGGAGACAAAATCAATACTTCCCCGAATGAATTGCATCAAATGTCCGAGGCATGGCCTTTCTCAATGTGGGGGATTGACATTATCGGACCAATTAATCCTAAGGCGTCAAATGGACACCGCTTCATTCTAGTGGCTATTGATTACTTCACCAAATGAATCGAAGCCAATTCTTATGCTCATGTTATCGCGAGAAGTGTGGCAAAATTTATTCGTCGAGACATTATTGCTCGATACGGGGTTCCCGAAGCAATTATCACGGATAATGGGTCAAACCTGAATAACAAAGTAGTGGATGAGCTACTCAGTAAGTTTCACATTCGCCAGTTAAATTCTTCTCCTTACCGCCCACAAATGAATGGAGCTGTTGAGGCGGCAAACAAGAATATAAAAAAGATTCTGTTTAAGACGGCAGAGAATTACCGAGATTGGCATGATCGGTTGCCATACGCGTTAATGGCTTATCGAACTTCTATTCGCATTTCGACTGGGGCAACACCATTCTCATTGGTATATGGAATGGAGGCAGTTTTACCTGTGGAAGTAGAAATTCCTTCATTAAGGGTGCTTTTGCAAATAAAACTTTCCGAAGCAGAATGGATTCAACAGAGATTTAAACAGCTTAGCATAATTGATGAGAAAAGGGTAAAAGCCCTATGCCATGGACAAGACTACCAAAAGCAAGTGGCTAAGTCATTCAACCGTAAGGTTCGACCCAGGCATTTTGAGATCAATGACCTGGTTTTGAGGAAAGTCTTACCCATTATTCCAGATCGTGGGAAGTTTTCCCCCAATTATGAAGGACCGTATGTCATCAAGAAAGTGTTGCCTGGTGGAGCATTAATTCTTGTAGAAATGGAAGGCCGAGAGTTGCCAAAACCTGTGAACGCTGATGCTGTCAAGAAATATTTTCCTTGAATAAAAAAATTTCGAGTTGCTTTGGACTGAATCCAAGTCTCTTTAGAACATTTGCATCATGCATTTCATGCATACATGGCATTTTTGCATATTTGTTCATTTTGTAGGTATTCAACTGTTCCCCAGGGAAGCTATTCCAAATCTCAAGGAGTCAAGCTCAAGAAAGTTGCTACATCAAATCAATCTTCTCCCTAGAATTTAGGAAGTAGATCCTATGTGTGAAAACCTTTTCTGTCCAAAAGATTTTTCAAGTTTGAAATAAAAATCCCCAGAGAAATTTCAAAAAAATCAATCAAATGTCTTGATTTATCAAAATTTCTCACAGACGGGAGATTTAACCAGATGATCCTTTGGAAAAACAAAAATAGGATTTCTCAAAAATACCGAATGGAAATGCCTAGGATGATAAAAGGCAAACTTTTGATCAAATACGTCCTTATACTCATTTCGAGAGAATTGAGCGAAAAAACCATGTCGTAGGACATAAGGTTCGTTCACATTGAATACATGGATTGAAATGATAAAAGGCATTTCATTTCTCTATCATAAACACTCATGTTATCCTTGCTAGCCACTTTGAGCCAAATAAGGAGAATTCTCAAAATAGTCTTGTCAAGAACCACTCCACATTGGGGCAAAATAAGAAGTTGTGGTTGATCATTTTTGGAGCAAAAAGATTAAGAAAGATTTTATTGCTTTCACTTGCATCAACCTTCTTGTGGTAATTTCAGGTGAATCTTTATGGAAGCTCGAAATATCCCAAAGTGAAGAAGAGCATTCTGTTCCTTTACCCCAAACACAGTTATCATTTGCTTAGCCAAATTGAGCCTTAAGCATCTTCATTTCAAAACCCAAGGTGTTGATTATCTCCCCACATCGGGGCAATGCATATGATTTACCAAGGAAATTTAGAGAAATTGGTGAATATGTATAAAATGTCTCGAGAGTCCAAAGAGCTCAAAAGATAAGTATTAGGGGGCATAAAAAAGCAGTGTGCCTAGTAAAAGTAAGGCCGATACCCATAAAAAATGTATCAATGCAGAAGTAAGAAAAAGTAATATGCTTATGATAAAAGCAAAAGATGCTTAGAAAGAGCAAAGCTCTTATGTTGTAAGAAAAATGGACTCTCGAGACAATCTGGTTTTCAAGAATCAAATGATGTCAGACTTGAATGATTTGGTAATGATGCCAAGATAATCATCATTCTTCTTTCAAACCCATTCTATCAAATTTCAAGCCTTTTAAGCCTAACCCGAACCGACATTACAACCCTCTCCGAAGTCTCTTCTGATTGGGATGGTTTGAGTTAATGTAAAGATTTCACAAAGGAACTACCGCTAGAAGGAGTGGAAGTAATAATATCTTATCTTATCTTCAAGGTTCTTGACTTGTAGACCCGCTGAAGACGTTGATGATATATTTCTGTTCTTGGCCTCAAAGCAAATGCCCTTTGTGTAAGCCCATGACCAAGCTTACATTACGGTCCTTTGGAAAGACCTTTCTGATCAATCAATTTGTACTCAATGTGAACGTTTCCGAAAACCTTTGACATAGGTTCGTGAGGCATCACCAGTGAGAATTGAATAACTTTCCCACATCAATGAATGGGAATCAAAGCCTTTATGAGAGCTAGTGTGAAAGACCTTTTTGATTAGATTATTTCCAATTTGGCATTTTTATCTAACCATAACCCTTTGTCTTAGGTTCCTGGTCATCCTTAAACCTTGTCTTAGGTTCTAGGTCATCCATAAACCTTGTCCTTTGGTTCTAGGTCATCCTTAAACCTTGTCCTTAGGTTCTAGGTCATCCTTAAACCTTGTCCTTTGGTTCTAGATCATCCTTAAACCTTGTCCTTTGGTTCTAGGTCATCCTTAAACCTTGTCCTTTGGTTCTAGGTCATCCTTAAACCTTGTCCTTAGGTTTTAGGTCATCCTTAAACCTTGTCCTTAGGTTCTAGGTCATCCTTAAATCTTGTCCTTTGGTTCTTGATTTTCCTTAAGCCATAGATTTTCCATAAAACCATTTCTGTTTCCTTTCTTCCTTCATTCCATCACATGAGAGAGAAAAGAGAAGAACACATGAGTAATCTGACAATCCAACGGTAAGTGCTTCAGGTAAGACTCTGATCAAATGTCTTTGTCTTTATTTTCTTTCATTTCCCAATTGGAATCGACTAAAAATTTGCAGGTGTCAATTGGTCTTTGAGCGAAACCTCTTCGAACTCCCACTCAAAGAGGGGCAGCTGTTGACACCTAATTTTTAGCCGATGCGTCATTAAAAATAAAAATTCGAGATTATGGTTTCCGATCACGACGGAGCCTATTTCTCGAGCAAAAAGTGTCGTTTTTTAATTCCGTCTGTTGGTTTAGCTTTTATAAGTGATTTTCTATTCATTTTATTTCAAAAACCCGAAAAGTCAAATGGTTGACTTTGGCGTTGACTTTTTGGTCAATCCTTTGACCAAAAGTCAACCCCAGGTCAAATTGAGGCTTTTCGCATAAAAAGATTCCTTTCAAGTCCAATTTCACTTTAGAAGTGGAAATTTTAGAAAAATTCAAAGATTTGATCATAAAATCAAGCTCCTAGTGAAAAGTCAACTAGGGTTTGACTTTTGGTCAAACCTTTGACCAAAAAATTTGAAAAATTCAAAAATCCAAAAATCATCTTATTTTACATTCAATTTACCTTTGGCATTTGAAATTTTACAAAAATCGATTTAGAATCAATTTTTTCCCAAATTGCGGAATTTGATTCAAATCGGCCAAAAATGAAATTACTTCATTTCTAGTCATTTTTTAGATTAGTTTTCTTCACGACATTTGATCTAGAGGTCATTTTATATCCAATTTTTGAATCAATTTTGCAATTCCAAGCCAAACACAAAAACCCCCAATTTTAGCCCTAATGAGTGATTTTGATCGATTCTTCATGATGTGCGCAATTGAGACACGAATGAGCCTAATTTCTTATATGAAATCCAAATTCAAAATCAATTTTGGAAGAATCACATGAATTTGGGTCAATTTGATCAATTTAGTGATCCAATGATTAGAAAGTCTAAGAGTGATTGGTCTAATTAGTGCAATTCAACTTGACCCACTCTAGACTAATATTCAATTTGATGAATTGAGACTCAATTTGGTTAATTAGACTTCAATTAAACTTGTTAGTCTAGCTCGGTCATGCGTTTATCCAAATTCAGAGCTAATTGACTCAAATCGGTTAATTCAAATTGAATTAATCCAATCAGACTAGTCATTTTCCGGTCGAAAATTTTGATGATCGATAATCCGGTCGGATCAACCAAGGTCAGTCACATCCTATTGAGTGCAAAAATGCCCTTAATCAAAAATGACAAAAATGCCCTTAATTGAGAATGACAAAAATGCCCTTCTTCAAGGATTAAGCAAATTAATTAGGGGATTAGCAAATCAATCATGGCCATTCATTTAGAATTGATCATGTCCATCCATGATGCCATGTCACCAATCCTTAGCTATTAAGGAATATTCTTAATCATTAAGGACTCATTTTGGACCATTTGATCAATCTAAGGGCTAGAATTCAAAGTTGAAGGGGGTATATAGTGTTTTTCCCTCCAAAAATCAAGGGGGGTTTCATTTTCAGATCTAGTTTCTCTCTCCTCTCTTTCTCTCTCTCTCTCTCTCTCTCTCTCTCTCTCTCTCTCTCTCTCTCTCTCCCTCTCACGATCACCTCTCTCTCTCTCGAGCTCCCTCTCGGCCGCCGGCCTTCCGGCTCCTTCCCGGCCGTTTTCCGGTGAGCCGCCGCCCCTCCGACGTCCCCCACGGCGGCTTGAGGCTGGTCGCAAGACCAGAACCCTCGCTGGTGGTCGGAACTCACTGTTCCGGCCTGATCTCTCTCTCGGCAACATCACCGGCAATACCGCTGTCCAATCCGGTCTCGATTTGTACTCATTTGATGATGGTACTAAACCGATGTCCAATCCGGTTTCAATTTGTACTTAATTCATTCATCCCCGATCATGTCTCCGGTTTTCAATTCGTGTTGTAATAAACACCCGACGAGTTGCGGGTTTTTACTTTTTACTTCCTAGCACTTAGATTTAGCTCGTCTTTTCAATGCTTCGAGTGTTTACTTTAAGAAGTGTCTTTCAATACAATTGATTGTTTCTTTCTTTTTCTAGACTAAGATAGGATTAGTTTAGAATCTCAAAAATGAAAATACAAAAACAAAATGCATGATCACCTAGTGGACTAAGACTTTGGCATGAAAATGGTAAAAAACAAATGCATGACGACTTAGATAACAACCATATTGAGTTTAGCGGTACCGAAAGGGCGTTAATAGAAATATTAACGTAAGCCAGTCCCCGAACCTTTGATCTCTGGTTTTCGTAGAAACCGAAACGAAATTCCCGCGTTTCGGTTGGGTATTCTAGCCGACCCCCGACCTAGGCTAGTGGCGACTCCTAAAACATAATAATCAATCCGCTGTCACGCGAGATATGGATTTAGGGAAAATCCACGTTCATGATCAATGAGTTATATGGCTAAACAAAAGATTTACACTTCAGTAAAATCATTTTAAAAAGTGCCATATGAACCATCTCATGAACACTTATCTCTCAAACCCACCTCATCTGAGTTCGGCCCTCGAGGGGTAGGTCGCGACAATTTCGATGCCAGAGGGGGTTGCATTTCGCGATAAGCGTCTTAGATTGATGGTGAGTGTGTCCCTGTGACATTGCCCGGAGGGGACAGGGTTTACGCAAAGATTTGTAGGTCCGACATTGATTCATGGCCTAAGAAATTGGATGCAAGGGCTCGATCTGCTGGTAATTTCCTTTTGCCCTCTTGCCTTCCCTGTTTGTAATTATTTTTAGTGTTGTTGTGGTTTTTTTTTTGGGGGGGGGGTGAGGAACGTTATGTAGGAGGAAGAGCTTATGTTAGTTTCCAATTTCAAGCTAGTCAAGGCAATTGATTTTTGTCGTTAAGTGATTACACCAAGTTGGTAATACAAAAACAGGAGGTATAACACTAGATACAATCAAGAAACATAAAGTGATTTAATAAATAGATTGAAGTGAGAAATCAGTGGTTGAGATTGTAAGGGATGTAGCTCACTTTAATTCGTAATTTAGTTATTGGAAAAAGAAGAAATCAGTAGTGGCGAAATATGGAACATTACCAGATATATAAGAGCCTCTGTGTGAGTCTAGAGTGAGTTGCCCAAAAATGAGTTTGAACGTCTAAATTCGGAGAAAATACATTGAGATGTCATCCATAATCACTCCGTGTCAGAGTTCATTGCTTCCTTATGATCGGTCTTTAGACGTGCATCTTGAGAGGATATCTAGAATGTTCTAGGAGCAATGGAGAGGAGACCTAACCACAAGGTCGAACACCTGAGGAGCTAGACCGAGTCATCTAAAAATGATTTTGAGCATCTGTAATCAGAAAAAAAAATATGCCTCAAGGACAAGCTACGGAAATGTAGGAAGAGTAAATATGAATGCGTGGTGGCTGGGGGACCGGGAAAAGCTAAGGATGTATATGATACTATTACAGAGAAAGTGGGGAGAAGAGATATTGAATGAGCTCAGAAGAAAGAATGATGAATTGGAGGGTGACAAGAGGAAATTGGAGAGTTGGCTTCAAGTTTGGAGGAAGAAATACAAAAAATTGGACCAAAGGGTCCTATAGCTGAAAAGAGACTCTTCAATATGAAAAAATGAGGAGGAATGTGTTTTGGCTAGGAAAGAAGGGGACTAGCCGTTCTGCGATAGCCACACATTCAAATTTACTCATGCTACATTTCAGTAGCTTGTTCTTGAGGTGTATTTATTCTGATTTTAGATGCTCAAACTTTTTTTTAAGGCAGCTCACTTTGGCTCATTAGGTGCTCAACCTCATGGTTCAACCCCCTCTACATCGCTTTTAAAACCTTCTAGACTTCCTCGAAGGATAGTGTCAAAAGACCGATCATAAGAAAGCCATGAGCTCCAACACGAAATGATTATGGATGTTCTCAACGTTGCCAATGGAGGAAGTGAAACTGTATTCCAACCAACATCATAAACTTACCACATACGACTTGTGGGGCCAAACAATTCAATGGACAACATGTGGCGCAACATGTTGTCCTAGATCCCACATTTCCTCTCCCTTCCGCCCTTTTTTTTTCAGAACTCTCCCCACATTCATGCATAGCAAGTTTCATATGCTTTTTGTATCTTGAGTCGCCATGAGCCGTAGCTCAGAAAATAGATTTCACTTCCCCCATTAGCAATGTTGAGGACGTCTATAATCGTTACATGTCGGAGCTCATTGATCCCTTACGATCGGTCTTTACACATGTATCCTTTGATGAAGTCCGAAAGGTTCTAGGAGAGATGTAGAGGGGGTCGAACCATGAGATCGAGCGCTTGAGGAGCCAAAGTGAATCGGCTAAAAATGAGTATGAGCGTCTAAATTTGCAAAAAAAATATGCCTCAAGGACGAGATACAAAAATGTAGAATGAATAACTATGAATGTGGGGTGGTTGAGAGATCGGGAATTGCTGAGGATGTATATGATGTTGTGATGGAGAAAGTGGGGAGAGGAGGAGATATTGGATGAGCTGAGAAGGAGGAACGATGAATTGCAGGGTGAGAAGAGGAAATCTGAGAGTCGGCTTTGAGTTTGGGGGAAAAAATACAAGAAATTGGACCAGAGGGTCTTGTAGCTGGAAAGAGACCTTTCAATGTGAAAAAAATGAGGAGCAATGTGGTGTGGATATTAAAGAAGGGGAACTAGCGATTTTGCAATAGCCGCACATTCATATCTACTCATCCTGCATTTCCGTAATTTGTCCTTGAGGCGTATTTTCTTTGAATTTAGATGCTCAAACTCATTTTAGGCAACTCACTTTGTCTCATCAGGTGGTGAACTTCGTGATTCGACCTTCTCTACATTGCTCCTAGAACGTTCTAGACATCCTCGAATGATACATGTCTAAAGACCTATCGTAAGGAAGCCACAAGCTCCGACACGAAATGATTCTGGATGTTCTCGGCGTTGCCAAAGGAGGAAGTGAAACGATATTCTAACCCACATTGGAAACTTACCACATACAACCTATGGGGCCAGCTAATTCAATAGAAGACACATGGCGCGAGGTGTTGTCCTATATCCCACATTTCCTCTCCCCTCCCCCTTCCCTTTCAGAACTTTCCCCAAGTTCACGCATGGTAAGTTTCATATACTTTTTGTATCTTGAATCGCCATGAGCTGTGGCTTGGAACACAGTTTTGTCGCAACCTACCCCTTGAAGGAAGCCTTGGGAAGTATTTTTCCGAATGCCCTCGTGACCGAAAGATGAAGGAATTCTTGAAACTTCAGCAGAACAACATGACGGTGGACTAGTACGAAGTAAGGTTCGCTCAACTGTCGAGGTACGCCCTTAAATTTATTGAAGATCCAGTGGAAAGGGAAAAAAGATTCCGAGACGGTTTGAACCCAGACATCCGGAGACAGTTGGTGCCACTGAACCTCAAGGATTACAAGGAGCTGTATGAACGAGCCCAGCTGGTGGAGAAAGAGTCCCTGGAACGAGCTGCCACGGCGACTAACCAAGGAAAGCCCTGTCATCCGTCTTCTCAAACCAACCAGCATCATGACAAGAGACCGATGTCGGGAGAAAACCATTTCTCCACTCCCAACAAGAAGATCAAAAATCAGAAGCCAATTTCTATTGCAGGCGATGCTTGCCATACTTGCGGAAGGTTTCATGGAGATGCTCCGTGTCCAAAACTAACGGGGGCATGCTTTAGCTGTGGTCAACAAGGCCACCGCATAAAGGATTGCCCACAACGACAATAAGTCAAGCAGCCACAACAACCACAGGTGATGCAACAGAACAGAGTTCCGCCGCATGATAATCGTCCTCCAGCTCAAGGAAGGATTTATGCCATTACTCAAGAAGAAGCAGAAAACTCCAATGTTATTACAAAGACTTGAGACTAGAACTATACTTGTACTGTTTTATCATAATATTTATGTACGCCGTTTTAATGTACCGAAAGATCCAAGTAAGCAAGCCTAAGAAATATTTAAGGATGATAAATCAGAGTGGTGCAGCGGAATCGTGGGAAAGCCAAAGTTTGAAGGCATTCAACCAAAGAAAATTTCAAGTGCTAACAAGACTACCTTCAAAAAGGAAGGTAAAAATCCAGCTGTAATGACAGTTATCAGCAAGGCATCAAGAAGGCACCATTCGAGGCATTATACGGTCAAGCTTGCAGAACTCCGGTCTATTGGAACGAGGTCGGGAAAAGAAGGTTAGGGGTCCAGAGCTTGTCCCACTCACCTTAGATGCTATCCAGATAAGTAGAGAAAGACTTAGGATGGCACAAGTCAGTAAGAGAATTAGGCTGACAAGCGCCAGAAAACGCTTAAGTTTCAGGTAGGCGGCTATATCTTTCTGAGGGTGTCACTAAATCCCAGGTACGTTTTAAATTTCGAGGAAGAAATTCTTTTAGAGGGGAAGAATTGTCACATCCTCAATTTCAGTCCCTGGGAAATGTCTATGGTTTAAACTTGATGGTTTTCCAATCGGAACAAAAATTTCTACTCTTGTTTTGTAAAACCGTATTTAGGATCCTTGGTACCCCTTCGTTTTGTTATTTTTGGAGAGACCTTTGTGATTCGAATTTCCAAATGCTTTCTTCTAGAAAGTTGTTCCAAATATCTTGAAGTTTTACATGATTTAATTTTAGAATTTTTGAAGTTGACGTGAGTGGTACGATGGCCTGATTTTCAGACCGTGTGAAACTGCCTAGAATGGATATTTCGGTGATGTTCACACCGTACTTATTTTTTTCAAGCTTTTCTGGGCCAAGTTTGAAAAAGTTTCCTTCATGAAAGTTGTTGAAAATCTTCTTTTCTATAATGTATGTAAATTTGGGAATTTTCTGAGATCATTTGGATTCTGGATAAAGCTTAATTTGAGAAACCAGAACCTTGTTCCAGCGAACTATTTTCAGTCTGTTTTTGAGCTACTAAAAATGGTGTTTACAGAAAGATTCCGAATTTGTGTTCTTCATGAGAAATGTTTGTTAAGGTCTTGTTTATGACATATCCAAATTTGAGAATTTTCGGAGTTCATTTATTATATTTTCAAGTCCGATTTCGTGAACAGTGCAAAGTTGTCCAGTTTTGCCAGATTTCAAAGATTTATCAATTTCTCTATGAGAACATTGGAATTTGGACTTGGTCTCTTCTTGTGATTTAACGTACACGTTCCAAGCTTTCATATGAGATATTTTCTGCTTTGATTGGAGGTCAGACCAGGGGGAAACCGAAATAGAGAAGGAAGCTTGGAATTGGATTATTCTAGAGAAATCTAAACTTGAAGCCCAAGTTTGGAAATAAATGGCTTAGAATTTTCATCATGACTTTTGGCCTTTGTGCATAAATGAGTATAATGACCTTATCTCTTAGTGACCTAAGCTATGACCCAAGCAAAGGCCATTTGGCCAAGGGGAGGGAGAGAGAGAGAGAGAGTAGCCGTGAGGGAGGGAGAGAGAAAGAGAGGACCAAAGTTGGTTTCGTCATCATTTTAGCCCTTTAATGACATTAATTACATGTCATCATGAAATTTGACTAAGAGGCTTAGGCCATTAATGGCATTAAATACAAGCCATCATGGCCCTTGACTTAGAAGCCATACTTCATGATGACAAGCATTAATTACATTAGACTTTGGAGGTCCTATGATTATGGAACCAAGGCAAGGCCAAGCCAAGGAAACCAACGTGAAGGCCATTCGGCCGTGAGGAAGGAAGAGAAAAGGAAGGAAGAGAGAGAGAGAGAGAGAACCAATAGAGAAAAGATGCGTATTAGCCTTCATCATTTAACCCATAAATGCTCATAAATGGTCTTATCTTTTGTGACCTAAGCCATGACCTCATGCTTGGATGACATATGCCATGACTCAAGCAAGGCTATCATGACTATTGACCAAGGGACTCTATTTATTGGTGCATGTTAAGACTTCTAGAGTTCTTAGAACTCTTTAAGAATCTAGACCACCCTTCCTTTTTCCTTCTTGTCACGCCAACTTCATCTTCTTCTTCTTTTGTTCTTATTTTTTTCATTAAGCCTAAGAAGCCCACGTGCAAATCAAAACCCGAATCGACCCGTGTCTCTTCTCGTTCCCATCCAAGAGCCACAGTTTGGCCTTGGTAGGCCTCGTCTTGGTTGGCCAAACAAGGAGAAAGCAAGGAGGAAGCCCGAGGCCCCGTCTCTCCCGAACTCAAGCATATTCCGTGCTCAAGCCAAGCCACCAATCACTTCTTCTTCTAGTATTTTGTGTTCTAGTGGCTTGTTGGGTAAGTGAGATTTTACTACCGGGAAATGATGTTGAAATACGTTGTATCACAAGCTTTCCCCGCTCTCGGTTCTTGGTGTTCCGATGTTGTGTTTGCCATAACAAGTTTGCTTTGTTTCATGTTTTTGCATGTTATCTAATACAAATTAGAAATCAAGGCGTGACACATGAGGTAAATCATGACTTAGTCATGCCTGGAGTCCTTGTTTTATGCTTGTTATGTCCGTCGTTGTTTGATCGGTCACGGAGGTCGGTGCGGTAAGAAATGTTTCGTGTAATGACGATTGATATGTCCTCGTCTGTTAGTAAAATTTTACTTGCTGAGTCCCCCCGACTCATCCCCCATTGTTTTCCCCTTTTTCAGGTTCGGAGCAATGGCATCTCCCCCAACCCGCATTGGCAATCCCGTGAAGCCGAGAGCTGAAATGCTCACCGTGGTAAATGTCAGAAAGACCACGCCTACCGTCAAATCACGATACTTGTGATGTTCGATGAGGGCCTAACGGACTTGGTGCCTCATCCGAGCGTAGTTTCAACGGTGCTTTGGCGGTGTAGGCGAGCCGGCTCCAGGATAGAGCCACGGGTGGGATGTAAGATGGCCAGGCGGACGGGACCGGGGTAAAGGTGAAGAAGTGAGAACGAGAAGCCGTAATGGGTATAGGACAACCTAAATCAAAATTTACTAATTATAGTCGGCAATGAAATAGGTGATGTTTGCCATGGCCCGAAGGGCTTGTAAAACATGTTTGCATGAATTATAAATATAAGGTTTGCTCATGATGCTGCTTGTCCTATTTCCGCTATGTATTGATTGTGATCGTCCCGAGTATGCTTCCGTGTGGTATTATGAAAGATAATAATGAACGGGACGTCACGTTAATGGCCCTGAGGTAGGGGGCATTACAAACCGGCCCGTCCATCCTTTCTCTCTTTCTCTCCATACCTCATTTCAGCTGTGAGGAGCACCGCCGGATCAGCCCCTTCGACCGTGAGCCGCTGTTCATTGGTATCGCCGCCGTACGAGAGCGCTGCCGCTCGCCGTCCGCCGCCAACAATCACCGCCGCGGGAGCCGCCGTTCGACGCCGCGAACTCGCTCGGTCCGCCTATTCCCCCGCCGGTTCAGCCACCCTTTGGAGCTTAGGAATTGTAAGTAATTAGCCCTAAACCCTAATTAGGCCACTAAGGACTTCTATATAGGATTAGGTTCGTTTTAGAGGTTAATTAAAGTGATTTGAGATTAATTATGGGCTGATTAGTGAATGATGGATTATGTGATGGTTCGGGAGCCTAGTATGCTGATTTGGAAGTGGAGAAATTGCCTAGATTGGCTTGATTGTTGGCTGTCCATATTGGGATTGCATTGGACTAAGATCAGACAATTTGGGGTTTAATCACGAATTCCTGAGCATGCCATGTTTGATTGATATAGTGGCTGATTTGTGCTCATTGGTGATAAATTTTATCATGCCATGCCATGTGTTTGTGTGGCTGAATGATGCGGTGTGCGATGGCCAATAATTGGCATATATCCCATGGATTAAGTATGTGAAATATGAGCGCCGAGATTGTGCCATGCAAGGTTGCAATGAATTGCTTAAATTGAGCATATCGTGACTAATTTGAATCGAGTAATTCATTGGGCATGCTAAGTGTAATTGAGCACATCTTGATGTGAATTGAGCATGTTGAGATGCACGTTGAATTGGCATAAATTGTTGATGTGCCTAAGTGAAATTGAGTGTTCATTGTGCATGGTGTTGTTGCCTGAATACCGAATTGCATGGCCATGCATTTCGCATCCTGAGCAGTGGCTTGAATCGGGACTTGTGCGAGTATGCGCATGACATGAGCATTTGATCACTTAATTGGCTTGATGCGTTTTACGCGAAATTCAGATAAAATTGGTTGTATGCACGTGTGATCACATAAAGCTATGATGTGTTTTACGCGGGGTATTGAACTCGTCTTGATACGTTTTACGCGAGACGATGTCCGGATTGCCGGAAGACGACCAACCTAATGTGTTTTACACGGGTTCAGTCCGTATATGGAGATCGATGTTGCGGCTGCTACGTTTTACGCGGGCTAGAGACACTGGGCCTGATGGATTTTACGCGGGTCAAGAGCTGATGCGTTTTACGCGGGTCGGACTCAAATTGAGAAATTGAGCATGTGCCAGTGTGCACAATTGAGCCGGATCATGAGCATGAACATATTGGTCGCATACGTGTGCAAGAGTGCATTGGCAGTTGTGCAAGCATGTGTGTATCGGTGACTCGTGTGTGATGCAGACATCAAGGAGCATGAGCATGTACATGGCGTACGTGTGACTAAGCCTATCGCGTATGTGCCATTACTATGATTATTATATGCCTAACCTGCAGGGTCAATTGTGTGCTCGATTTGGGCCCGAGGGCCTAGATCAATTGATTGTCAATTGTTACTGGTTATAAGTGTTTTGTTTGCCTATCATGAGGTGCATGTTAGTCTAGTTTAGGTGTAGGGGGTTTTACTCTCTAAGATTCGTTCTCATTGTTATTAAAACCTAACTTTTCAAACCCTCGGCCCTAAAGATGTAAGAAGTTCCTATACGTTTTGGGATCCCGTCTCAAATAGATCGGGACGTGATCGAGTACCCCGTAGGGAACGGGAATACATATATTAGACACTTTACCACAGTATGGATCGATGTGGGCGAGCAGCATTTCCAAGCCCACGAGTACATAGCTTGGTGTTTTAGGGACTATTTCGGGACCTACGGGCCCCTCGGGACTTTTGACATCCCGTTCAACGGGCTAGGTGAGGTAGATCCCCAGTGTCAGGATAGAGACTTGGCGAGCCCTGAGTACACGTCTGAAGGGAGTTCTAGTTCTGGCCATGGACCTGTTATTTGAGAGGTTAACGAGCTAGACCCGATAGACGAGGAACCAGTAGATTGGGATTATGACCCGGAGCCGATGGAGTCGAATGAGGAGCCAAAGCCTATGGAGCAAAACCCCGAGCAGGAGGACAAGCCTGAGCAATTGGATTCTGAGGAAGAGCCGGCAGAGGCCGAGTCCGAGCTGGATTCCCTAGACTTCGAGGTCGAGTTGTCTGACAGTTCTTCCGAGTCCTCAAGATCCGATCCGGACTGGGTACTATAGGGTTAGCCTCAGCCTTAGATAGGTCGGACTGACACTTTTTGACCTGAGTCCTTCCTTAGTTAGTAGTCTGACCGCCTGGGCCACTGACCCCCTTTTTTATAATAGTGGCTGTTGACCCGCTTTTGTCATTTTGTATCTTGGTATAAATGGATATTGTATATGTTCTCCCCGTTTAATGCAAGTGTATATTTATAATGTTGTTCGTTGTTTATGCTATCCTTGGTCTCGGGTTGTTTGATTTGTACGAGTGATTTATCTGTTGCTTTCGTTTGTGCTTGATCTCTGCGTTGGGTATTGGGTTGGCGATACTTCCTGGGGCGTCGCACAAATTTGACCTCGGTTCGGAAGCTCGTGCGTCGTAGGGTTCGGGGCGTGACAACCGAAGCATATCTTTTTCGACCAAACTAATCCACATCGGTTAAAACTAAACCACTGCCGGTCATTAGTTGGCTAGTGATTTGTACGTTGCCGGATTAACTACGGCTAAGAATTTTTATGGTCTAAAAATGCATATAACCAAAAACCTAACAAATATAACGTAGAAATCACAAAATGCCTGTTAAACAAATGATAATAGATTGATTAGAGTAGCCTTGAACCGCAAGCAACCCTAGTGAGGGGATGAATTTCCGGCAAAGGAGAGATGACAGCTGACTTAGGCAATGACTTTATGCTAGAAAAACAAAAAAAAACTTGGCATTGGCTCTAGTCCAACAATTAATGGTGCAAATAAGAATCAGACTTAAACCTAAGCGCTATGACACAATCGATTACTCAAAATCGGTTTTAGTATATCTCTCAAGCAAATCATCAAACGTGTAGCATGCGACTCAGAATGTGTGCTTAGGATTCTATTTTGATGCAGTTCTCAACCGAGATGCAGTATATGAGATTCTAAATCAACATTATCCACTACAAATCAAACTCGGTATCACAAGAATTCATCCGAACTTCATCATTCAAATTATGCATTCCCAGCCTTGATAGACAAGGAAAAACAAAGCAAAAGAAGGAGAGGTTTACCTAGCTCGTAGTTGCGAAGTTACAAGCATCTACAAAAGAGAGTGTGGTAGATCTGAGCATCTTCTGGTACGGTGAATCAGCGATGAATACTTGTATGTCCAAAATGAATAACGAAGATCCTTTTTCGATGATAGTGAACAGGTGATAGAAAATGGGGGGAAGAAATTCACTGGTGATCCTCTGAGTAGAGGAACTAAACACTTTCCTCTCAAAACCCTCTCCTTTCTCAATTCTTTGCTTGAGCTTTTTTTTTTTTCTCTCAGTCCATTCTCTTTTTTTTTTTTATAATCCCTATTGTTTTGCTTGAATCTTTTCTGTTATCCTCTAATCGATTGGCTAGCTCATTAGATTCTACAAGATTGTCCAACTTGGATATGCTCCGGTCACCTCTTGTGATTCTCATGGACTTCATTCACGGCTACTTTGCGCATGGACATGAGCTTGAGACAGAGAGAGATAAAGAGAAAAGAAAACTGGGCTAGGCTAGCAAAATGAAAAAATGGGCTAAAGAAGGGGAAAGAAAAGGTTGGGCCAGAAAGAAAAAGGAAAGGGCCAATGAATGATTTAGGCCCAAATGGATTTTTTTTCCCTAAAATTTCTGTTATCAATTATATTTGTGGCCCCATTTATTAACATTCTATTAATGTGATATATTTTTTTGTTTTTGCTATTAATTGTATTTTTAATTCTTTTAAAAGAGGTGTCAATTGGTTTCACTTCCTCCATCATTAACGTTGAGGATATCCATAATTAACGTTGAGGATATCCATAATTGCTCTTTGTTGTAACTCATTGTTTCCTTATGATCAATCTTCAGACATGTATTCTTCGAGAAACTCTAAAAGGTTCTAGGAGCATTGTAGAGGTCAAACCATGAGATCGACCACCTGAGGAGCCAGAGTGAGTTGCCTAAAAATGAGCTTGAGCATCTAAATTCGCAAATAATACACCTCAAGGATGAGCTACGGAAATGTAAAATGGATAGATATGAATGTGTGGTGGCTAAGAAACTGGGAATCGCTGAGGATGTATATGGAAAAAGTGGGGAGAGGATGAGCTATTAGATGAGCTGAGAAGAAATAATAAGAATTGAAGGGTGAGAAAAGGAAATTGGAGAGTCCGCTTTTAGTTTGGGGGAAGAAATACAAGAAATTGGACCAGAGGGTTTTGTAGCCGGAAAGAGACTCTTTAATGCGAAAAAATGAGCAATGTGTTTTGGATAGTAAAGAAGGGGAACCGGCAATTTTACGAGACCCACACAATCATATTTACTCGACCTACAATTCCGTAGCTCATCCTGGAGGCATATTTTCTCCGAATTCAAATGCTCAAACTCATCTTTAAGCGACTCACATTGGCTCATCAAGTGCTCGACCTTGTGGTTGGACCTCCTCTACATAACCATCTAGATATCCTTGAAGGATACATGTCTAAAGACTAATCGTGTCCCGCCCCGTACCCTATGAGATCACAACATCCCGCTCAATCGTTCAGTATGTGACTTCCTAGGACTTGTCGTTGATCCGATACGAACGAACTAAAGAATAACATACGCAGAAGCAGCTCGAATTCTCCATTCAACATACAAACAAACGGGATAATAAAGAGACAATTAAAATATAACAAAAAACTACTTTATAAGCATAGCGTTACTTACAACAACACAAAATATAAGCCTTACTAGAGGCCTCCACCACGAACCACACACACTCAAAAAGGATTGGATGGTCGATTAACTTAACTTCTTTACTCTAAAGAGGGCATCCAAAAGATGGGATCACTAAACCATCAATCATCCCCGTGGTATCCTGGCGGTGTCTCCGGATCAGACATATCACTATCCAACTCAGGATCTAACTCCAAAGGTTCCGATTCGGGGTCAGACTCCATGGGCTCTGACTTGGGGTCTAAGTCTTCTAGGCCGGTATCCGGGCTAGTAATAACTTCGTCAGGGGGAACAATATCCATAAGGTCCTACTCTCCTATTCCATCATCAGAGAACATAAAATCCACGGAGTGGACCAAAGGACTGAACCCCATCTCTAAAGAATCACTCCAAAAAGGTATGAGGCCTCCAATATGCCTCGCCCTCATCCACCCAAACCGTACTAGTATGCCTAATATACACCCTATATTTACCTACCGCGTACTCTATCAACATATGCTCCATATCATTAGGTACCCAAAATGTTGCGGAGGATCGTTCAAGTTTATGGTCGGGGGTTTGCAAGGTTTAAATTATAACAATGAGAATAAATCTCAATAAGTAAACTCCATGAGTCTCGCTTAAGGTAACACGTACCTTCGGATCACCCTAATCATGCAACCCCAACTAACATGGTAACTCAATAGAAATAACCTTCTCTTGGCACAACCAACTTGCAATTCATAATAAATGTTTTAATAAACACCCAATGGTATCACCATACCGCACATACTCACCAAACACAAACAAATCACGCCATTGCATAAACATGCATATCGATAGTCAATAATCAAGATATGCTCAAATATCACCCTTGAATGCAAATCATTCCCCAATGCAAATAACACTTGTAGTTGTCCAGATTATTAATGACCCATCAGCCCACACTGAACCCCTGTTGGTCTTCCTGTATAACCGAGTATCGTCCTACTACGTCGGGCACGGCAACTTTAGGATTGAACACCTATTGACAAGTCGGGTACCAAAAGGCATTCCAATAAGGAGGATTGATTCGACCTTCACTACGATCGGCAACGTCTAAAACCCCCCGCCTAGACAGCATTCGAACTCCTGCCGGGTATCATCTAGAACTTCCACCAAGACGGAACCTGTCATGGCCATGCACGCAAACAATCACTCATTGCAAATTTTCATCTTTCTTAATTAGCCAATGCAAAGTGTTTATGACGTGCATTTTTCCTACAAATGAACATGTCATGAATCGCATTCATATCCATATTAAACATCATTATCTAGTCACAATTCAGCATGATTCACTAATATTAGCCATGATTAGCCACACGATCCATTATCAAGACGCAAGATCAATGTTTAAACTCTAAGACCAACTTGATCAGCCATGATCCATCAACTTTGGTCACATGATTGTCATCATAACCACACGATCAAACATTAATCACATAATCAGGCATGATTAAACTAATTAGCCACATGATCATCAATCATGACCACACGATCAACATTAGTCACATAGTCAGCCACATAATTAGCATTTGAACCACATGATCAAACAGTTAGGACATGATCAACCAATGATTGAACTAATTAGCCACATGATTAACTTTAAACACTCTTCTAAGCCACGTGATTAATGATCACACATAATTAGCCATGATCAACCATTTCTAGCCATATGATTAACATCAAACAATCAAGATCAACGACAACCACATGATTAACTATGAATCTCACATCATAAATCAACCATTAATCCACTCTTGATCAGCCCATAATTAGCCACTAATTAGCCCACAATTAACTACTAATCAACCGCTAAATTAGTCCATTAGTCACCTATCAACCTAATCAAGGTTTAAGAAGTTACTTACTACTAATCCTAAGCCAAAAACCTAACTAAACCAGTAACAACAGCCAGTGGTCAGTGTAGCAACTCTAGCAAAACAGTTAATGGTGGCTAACACGACATGAATGACGGCTAGGGGCAACTGTTCACGACGAGATGAGGGATAGATGGTAGTGTGATGGTGGCTGAAATGGTGGCTAAGATGGTGACTGGTCGATGAGGTGGTTGCCAGCCGAACAAGGGAGAGAGAAAAGTGGTGGTGGACGATGGCGGTAGTGGTGGCTCACGGCGGTCTACGGCGGCTCAGGTGGTGGTGGCGTGATGGTGCTGGTGGTGGACGGTGGTGGCTAGTCGATGTAGGGGGCACGAGTGAGAGTGAAAGTGAGTTAGACACAAAATGAAAGAGAGAGAGAGAGAGAGAGAGAGAGAGAGAGAGAGAGAGAAAAGAGAGAATGGGCTGAACATCATCATCCAAACCAAGAGTTAGGATTACACTTGATCCCCAAGTTAAGATCCAAAGGCTAGGGTTGTATCTTGAAAAAGTTTTTAGAAAGGACAATTAAGAAAATAATTAAAGCAAAGAGGGCAAATCTGTCCATGGAATTTCGGCCATACTAGGAGGGTTCAAAGACCAACATGCCCTTCCACTCAATCAGTAAGTCCTAGAACACTAAGGGATAGAAGGGTCTTCCAATTTCCGGGCCAAATTTCACTTTTCAAAGAATTTCCGAGCAAATCAATAACTAAGCAGGCTTAATGAGGCAACATCCAATATAATAGTTTTGATATCCTTGAAAGTTCAATACCCAAGTTCGGATTCCAATTCATGGCCAAAATCGATCAATTGCAATTTTGGTGTATTTCAAACTAACGGGTGGCTTTTAAGAGTTACGTGTATTCAACCCGTGGTTGATTCGATATCAAGCCATGTTTAAGTTTACTTAAGCCATGGTGACATCAGTTGTTTTGTAATTGTGAAGGTCAATCACTAGTTTTGAAGGACACGATCGTTAGAAATTGATTTAGGAACGTTTGTTATCCATTCAATGGCCAAATGGAATCACCCACGATTCAATCATATAACATTGGCAAATCATTCCATGACCATCCTTGGATCGGTCTATAATGGCCCAAAATATCTCCTCATTAATCCTTATGATCGAAGTGTCAATTTAGAATCGAGTTCTTAGGTCGTGCATACTTAATTCCTAACTAGCGATTCCCTAATGATTAGTATTTTCATGAGTGATCAATTCAGAGCGAGATTTAATTGAAAGTACATCGATGAGATAATCATTTCGTAAATCCCAAAAATGGGTCGAAATTTAGAATGTCACATATCGTAAGGAATCCATGAGCTTCGAAATGAAGCGATTATAGATGTCCTCGACGTTGCCAATGGAAGAAGTGAAACTATGTTCCAACCCACATCATAAACTTACCACATACGACCTATTGGGCCGGCTAATTCAATGGGCAACACGTGGCGAGACGAGTCGTCCTTGATCCTATATTTCCTCTCACCTCTCCTTACCCTTTTAGAACTCTCCTCACGTTCATGTGGGGTAAGTTTCATATGCTTTTTGTATCTTGAGTCGCTATGATTTGTGGCTTGGAACATCGTTTTGTCGTGATCTACCCCTCGAGGGCCACCTCGAGGAAGAGACTCTTCAATGCCAAAAAATGAAAAGTAATGTGTTTTGGATAGTAAAGAAGGGAACTAGTGATTTTACAAGAACCACACATTCATATCTACTGATCCTACATTTCCATAGCTCATCTTTGAGGTGTATTTTTTCTGAATTTAAATGCTCAAACTTATTTTTAAGCTACTCACTTTGGCTCTCAAGGTGCTCGACCTCGTGTCTGACCTCCACTACATCACTATTAGAACCTCTTAGACTTTCTCAAAGGATACATGTCTAAAGACTTATTGTAAGGCAGCCATGAGCTTCGACACTAAGTGATTATGAATGTCATCAACATTGCTGATGGAAGAAGTGAAATTCGTGTTATGAGCCACAGCTCATGGCGACTGAAGATACGAAAAATAGAAGAACCTTACTACGCATGAATGTTGGGGAGAGTTTCAAAAATGAGGGGGTAGGGGAGAGGAAATTTGGGATCCAGGACGCTACGTGTTGTCTGTTGAATGGGCCGGCCCCATGATTCGGATGTGGTCAGTTTCTAATGTGGCGACACGGTTTCACTTCCACTATCAGCAACGTCGAAGACATTCATAATCGCTCCGCGTCAAAGCTCATTGCTTCCTTTTGATCAGTCTTTAGAAATATATCATTCAATGAAGTCTAGAAGGTTCTAGGAGTGATGTAGAGGAAGTCAAACCATGAAATCGAGCACATAAGAAGCACAGTAAGTGGCCTAAAAATGAGTTTGAGCATCTAAATTGGGAGAAAATATGCCTTAAGGACGAGCTACGCATATATGAATGTGTTGTGGCTGAGAGACTGAGGATCGCTGAGGATATATATGATGTTGTTATGGAGAAAGTAGAGATAGATATTAGATGAACTGAGAAGGAAGAACAATGAATTAGAGGGTGAGAAGAGGAAATTGGAGAGCCGGCTTCGAGTTTGGGGTAAGAAATACAAGAATTTGAACCAGAGGATTTTGTAGCCGAAAAGAGACACTTACATGTGAAAAAATGAGGAGCAATGTGCTTTGGATAGTAAAGAAGGGGAACCAGTAGTTCTATGATAGCCATACATTCATATTTACTCATCCTATATTTTTTTATAACTCATCCTTGAGGCATAATTTTTTCGAATTCATACGCTCAAACTCATTTTTAAGAGACTCACTTTGGCTCCTGAAGTGCTCGATCTCGTGATTTGCCTGCTTCTACATTGCTCCTAGAACCCTTTTAGGGCGCACGTGGTAACATTTCTATTTCTCTATTTCTCTATTTTTCTGTTCCTAAGAACAGGTTTGGAACAAAAATCTTTTTGGTAATGCAATTTCATTTTTCTATTTATGAAACAAATTTTTACTTCAAAAATAAATTTGGAACAGAAATTAGAAGTAAAAAAAATTGCTTTTCTATTTCTAAAATAGAAATTATTTGCACGGTAACCAAAACCATGTTACCTTCTGCTTCGCTCAACAAAAAAAGTTCTCTGTCCATACTTTGCTCAACAAAAACCCTAGGTAGGCCGTCGCTCATCTCCACTCCAAATCTGACTCCATCCACCTCGTCGGCATCAACTCTGACTTCGTGTTCCTCGCCGGCGTCAACTCTTGTGGAACAATGCCCTCACTGCATGAGCCTCTTCTCAATGCCTCCCATGCAATCCACTCCGAATCTAACTCTGTCCTCCTTGTTGGCGTCGACTTCAACTACGTCTTCCTCGCCAGCGTCGTTTCTGTCCTCTTTGTTGACCTCTGCGGAACAACGACCTCATCGATGTCAGGAGCCTCTTTTCTCAACGCCAAAAGGTAATTGCTTTCCAATGCAATCGGTGTGCTTCCCCTCTTCATCTTGCTCGTGCTATGAATAGGTGTGATTTTTTGTCTAAGGATTAGGGTACTGAAGTTTAATTTTGGGTTTAAGGCCAATGGCGTGAGTTTTGTTTGGGGTCTTTGTATTTGCTCGCTCGTCTCTTTGGTCTCTGCAGCACGTGGTATAATTTGACGAGGTGTTAGAAACAGACGCAAAAAACAACTACGGAACACAGGAATTTACGTGGTTCAATCACAAGGTGATCTGTGTTCACGAGCGAGGTAAGACAAGATTCCACTATAATCAAAGAGAGTACAGTTTTCAGAAGTCGAAACAACGCCAAAAGCTTATAGCTGACAAATCTCTCTGAAAGCAAAATTCTCTCACTATTCGTCTTGCTCGTGCTGTGAATAGGTGTGATTTTTTGTCTAACGATTAGGGCATTGAAGTTTAATTTTGGGTTTAAGGCCGATGGCGTGAGTTTTGTTTGGGGTCTTTGTATTTGCTCGCTCATCTATTTGCTGCAGCACGTGGTATAATTTGACAAGGATTTGAGCTCGTGTTTTATTTCACATAGCGTTTTTCTGGAGTCCAACTTTGAGATGGTTGTATGGCTGGTTGAGTAGCATTGAAGTTCCCCTGTTGAAAATAGAGAATTTCTTTTTAATGGATCTAACTGGAGATTGGAACTAGATATCACCCAAAAAAGTTGCCTGTATTTGGGCACATTACTTGCTATTACTATGCGATCTTTACTGAAAGGAGAACCATAAGCATGAAACAGCAATCATAGAGGCTGAAAACTTACCATATTAGCCAAGAGTGAAGCAGTAGCTTTCGACATCAGCTTTGCGAAAGGTTTATATACTACAGTCCGCTAACTGTCCGAATTTGAAAGTATATCCATTGAATTGTAGATTGCTATACCAAAGATTTCAGCCTGAATATGTCCAGTACTCTTAATGTTATATTAGAAAAGATCGAAAAAGGTTTAAATAAAGAAAATGATTCGAGTACTCACCTGGGATGAAAATATGGTAGCTGAAGTGCGATTCACCTTAGGCTTGAACCTCACTGTCTTGGGTTTAATTGGGGTAAGACCACTTTCAAAACCTATTTTAGGGGTTGATTCATTAATTGCACTTGCAAGATGCTTTGAGAAAGACCTAAAAGTGGAAAAGGTAGGCCGTGACACAACTGGTTTTGTGATCACCGTTCTCTCTGCCTCGTTTTTAGTCTCCATTAGTACTTGTATAGGCAATAAATATCAAATGCACTCAATGCATGGCTAGCTTGTTCCAGATACTGGATGATTAGGTACTCTAATCTATATTATGACCAGAATGCTCTATAGTATTAGATTTAGGTGGCTGAAGTTTAGTTAACGTGAATGGGGGGGGGAGATCAATCCTTCGAGAGTCTCCACACTCAACCAACTAACAACTTCAGCTTAGTAAGTGCATTATAACATCTTCTGACCTGCATAATACTGGAAATAGTAAGTATATTGTATTTTTCCTCAAAAGAGGAGAAGAAAAAGTAGAGCTCACATAGTCATGTTGCGTATTTTCCCCCAAACTGTCCAGTTTGGTTAGACTAAGCGTTAGCTTGCTGCTGCATAATGAGACTTCTGAAGATGATATATGCTTGCTTGTACAATATAATATGCGGATATTCTCTTTGAATTTTCTTCGTGCCTTTTGTTTTATTAATAGTTTTTTGAACATTAGATATATGTAATCTTGACATCAAATTTTTTACGCTTCAATTGGTACACCAAATGATATGGCTCATTTGATCTCGGTTAGTTAAGGTTAAATGGCATTCCACAAAGAGGCATTCATGGTAAAGAGGACCAAGCCGTTAACCAATATGCTTGTAAGTTTGTTGGTAGAAGAGATGAAAAAGGGAAATCACACCACTTGTGCCTACAACAAAGTAGGGTGGAATGACATATTTACCCAATTCAATAAACAAAAAACACTTAAATTTAGTCTAGTTCAGTTGAAGAGCGAGGTAAATAAACTGAAGAGACAGTATATAGTTTTAAGAGCTTCTTTCACAATCTGGATTTGGATGGGATAATGTTAACAAAACGGTTGCCGTAGACGATCCAAGTATATGGGAGTCTCACATTACGGTATCACTTTGTTGGGATATTTTGTTCTTATTGTGGATGTAATCTTCAATTATGTTGCTAATGTATGTTAGTATTGACAAAAATACAGGATAACAGCGAATGGGCTAAATTTCGGAAAGATGGGTTTCCTTAGTATCCCGATCTATGTATTGTGTTCAGTGATACATATGCTATGGGGGAGTATGCAATAGGAAATGTAAAGTACTTGGTGGTGTCGGAGGGAGAAAACAATGGTCTTGGTGGTGGTGGTAATGGTGGTGGTGACAATGGCGGCAGCGGCGGCGGCAGCAATAGTGGTGGTGGTGCGATGGGTGATCTGGAGGAACTTAGTGAGGGAGTCTTCACACCTGATGTAATTGCCACGCCAGTTCGTGAGAAGTACAAGTTGAAAAGAACTCTAAATTTGAAGAAGAGGAGAAATAGTAACACATATAATGCTTCTAGCACCTTTAAAGCTATTCAAGAGATGATAAAATCCATGATGGCTCAATCAACAAGTGGCTCCGTCACCTTACATCCCCCATCACCTAGAGATGCCTACTCCATAGGAGTTATAGTTTCCGGCCTAAATGGCATGCCTGACTTGGAGTAAAATCTTTACAACAAAACTGTGAACCAGGCATGCCTTAATGCCACTTGAAGAGAGGCTTTCATTATATCTTTACCTGAAAGGAGATGTGGTCTTCTTGAATCTCTTTAAGTAGATGTTGAGAAATATGCTTGGATTTATATTTGGCTTATTTTTCAAGCTATGACTTATGTACTTGAGATGCTTTGTTATTTTTTTTATGTAACTGTGATGACATTGTGGCTATTGTTGATTACTATTGGATTCTATACTTATTTGTTGTGTTTATGTTCTTAGTTCGTGTGATTATATAGGTCATATGGAGGGGGCTGAAAGTAGCGGGAGTATTGATCAAGTAGCATTAGTTCAATCAATTGAACAAGGCTTTGAGATTTTGAACTTGATATAATAATAGCATGGGCGTGCACTGTTGAGTTTGACATGTCCATGCACATGAAAGAACCTATTAGGGACAGAGTGTTGTCAGGACCCCAGTGGATGAGGGAGGTTCTTTATGGACATTCAGATAGAGCATATGAAGCTTTTAGAATGGAGAGACATGTGTTTCTCAACCTTTGTGAATTTATGAAGGCAAGAGTTTGGTTGGAAGATAGTCGATATATTAGGGTGGATGAACAAGTTGGGATTTTCTTATCTATGATTTGTCACAAGAACTTGAATAGAGATTTATGTGAGAGATTCCAACATTCGGGACAAACTATTAGCAAGTACTTCACTATAGTGTTGCAGGTAGTTCTCAAACTGGCAAGAGAGATTATCGTACTATCTTCCTTTGAAGTTGACCCAAAGGAGATTCTTATGGATCCTACCCATAAATGCTACTTCAAGGTAGAATTTTCATACAGTCCTTTACACCATTAGCTTCATTTTGTTGATAATCTTGTATAATATTAGTATTTGCTAAAATGATAGGGCTACGTAGGTGCTATTGATGGCACCCATCTTCAGGTCTTTGTACCTGCAGCGAAACAGATCCCATTTAGAGGCAGGAAAGGAATAACCACTCATAATGTAATGTGTGTTTGTTCATTTGACATGAAATTTACTTTTGTGTATGTTGGTTGGGAAGGTTCTGCTAACGATTGTCAAGTCTTATCGACAGCACTCAATACTCCTCGCTTGGAATTTCCTCGACCACCACCAAGTATTTACTTGTTCTTCATGGGATAAATTCATTTATAACTATATTTAAATTTCAAATCATGACCAACATGTGAATACCTTGTGATAGGCAAATACTATGTGGTAGATTCTGGTTATGCTGCAACTCCGGGATTTTTAACTCCTTTTAGAGGCGAACGGTATCATCTAAATGATTATAGGGGTACAACGAGACGGCCAATAACAGTAAGAGAATTGTTCAACTATAGGCATTCTTCACTAAGGAATGTCATTGAGAGATCATTTGTAGTATTAAAGAATCACTTCTTCATTTTGAAACACATGTCTCCATTTACAATTCAAAAGCAAGTACGTATTATAATTCCATGTTGTGCTATCCATAATTACATCCGTAATCAAGATAAGATGAATAAGAACTTTCCCTATATGGTGATCCGGAGTACCCATTTGGGCCTACACAAGATGAGGTTATAGACGATACATTGACCGGGTAGGGAATCGAGATCAACATGCTTAGGAAAAATATTGCCAATAAAATGACAAGAGACCATAATATGACAGAGATTCCATGAAATTCTATTTTCGACTTTTGTAATGTATTTCAATCATTTTGTATTTGAGAATTTCCTATGTTGGCTCTTGTAATGTGATGTGGTATTTAGGGATCCTATATGTTCGCTCTTGTAATATGATGTGGTACTTAGTATTTAGTAGAGTCCACGGATTTGTCATTTTTTCTTAGAGATCAATACCTTTTGGAACATTTTATCTTTGTTGCTTTAAATATAAGTGTGAAATTGAAAGAGCATCACAAATGCATTTACGTACTTGGGATATGCTGATAATGGTGTCTTTTTCTCTAGATTCATTATGGCATTTTGTATAGGCCGAATGATGTAAAAGCATGGTGATTGTAAAGGATTGCCTCAACATGTGGAGGCATGAAAGAACTGGAACTTGGTGCAGTTGCTAATTTACATGCAACTATTCGTTGTACTTACAAAGCTCTAAATAAAACACTGGCTTGCTTAGCAAATATGAAACCACAAAAAAGTTTTCATATTCACAAATGAAGTAGCTCATGGATGTTTTCTGGATCGACCCTTTGCTCTCTCCACTATGTAAGAGCAAGATTCTAGATGGAATGGGAGAATGCTACCATGAAATATGGATTAGCTGGCCTTGCCAATAGTCGTTCCATCTGCTCCAATGTGCAATTCTAAATGTTAAGAGCCTTGTGAAGGTAAGACTAGGTAATACAATTTGCTTTTTTGACATACTAGAACCGAATCATAGTACAAAAGTTGTTTACTTGATGAAATGCCAATTTTCCGTCTTTCATTCATTTTAAGAACCGAATCACAAATGCATTTACTTCATTTGAAGAAGTCATGGGATATGCTTGTTTTGATCCTGTCTTTGGTCGGATTTGCGAGAGGGGCAAGGAGGAAACTTGTACAGAAGAGTGTGTGGTTTGTGAGGAAAAAAAAAATTGGCAGTGGTTTCTTTATTGGACATTTTTTGCAATGTCATTTCGAGAGATTTGGTGTTACGGGGCAGCTTTCACATTTTTTTGGCATCAAATTTGCTCTAATAGAAATTTTGGAAATAAAAATTTTATATTGTTATCTAACGAATTTCTGTTCCAAGAAATAGAAATTATATGCTGTTATCAAACGAATTTCTGTTGCAGAAATAGAAATTTTAGGTCATTATCAAACGCGTTTCTATAATCAAAAACTCATCTATGGAATAGAAATTGAAAAGCCTATTTTTGGACAGAAATTGATTTCTGGAACACAAATGTCACTATGCGCACCCTTAGACTTCCTCGGAGGATACATGTCTAAAGATCGACTATAAGGAAGTTATGAGCTTTAACATGGAGCGATTATAGATGTCTTCGATGTTGCCGATAGAGGAAGCAAAACCATGTTTTGACCCACATTAGAAACTTGCCACATCCGAATCGTGGGGCCGACCCATTCAATAGATGACACGAGGCGACCTGGATCCCACATTTCCTCTATTCTCCTCTTCCTTTCAAAACTCTCCCCACGTTCATTCGTGGTAAGTTTCGTATGTTTTTTGTATCATGAGTCGCCATGAGCTATGGCTCGAAACAAGGATTTCACTTCCTCCATTAGCAACATCGAGGATGTCCATAATTGCTCATTGTCGGAGCTCATGGCTTCCTTACAATCAATCTTTAGACATGCATCATTCAATGAAGTCTAGAAAGTTCCAGGAGCGATGTAAAGGAGGTCAAACCACGAGGTCGAGCACATGAGGAGCTAGAGTGGGTGGCCTAAAAATGATTTTGAACATCTAAATTCAAAGAAAATATGCCTTATGGACAAGTTACGGAAATGTAGGAAGAATAGATATGAATGTGTGATGTCTGAGAGATTGGGAAGCGTTGAGGATGTATATGATATTGTTATGGAAAAAGTGGGAAGAGGAGGAGTTATTGGATGAGCTGAGAAGGGAGAATGATGAATTGGAGGGCGAGAAGAGGAAATTGAAGAGTTGGCTTTGAGTTCGGGGGAAAAAATACAAGAATTTGGACAAAAGGATCTTGTAGCCTTAAAGAGACTCTTCAATGCCAGAAAATGAATAGCAGTGTGTTTTGGATAGATAGTAACGAAGGGAAACACTGGTTTTACGAGAGCCATACATTCATATCTACTCATCCTACATTTCCACAGCTTGTCTTTGAGACGTATTTTTTCTGAATTTAAACATTCAAACTTATTTTTAGATGACTCACTCTGACTCCTAAAGCGCTCGACCTCAAGGTTCAACCTCCACTTCATCGCTCCTAGAACCTTCTAGACTTCTTCAAAGGATACATGTATAAAGATTGATCGTAAGGAAGTAATGAGCTCCAGCACTAAGCAATTACGAACGTCCTCGACATTGTTGATGGGCCACAACTCATGGCAACTCAAGATACAAAAAGCATAGGAAACTTACCATGAATGAACGTGGGGAGAGTTTTGAAAAGGAGGGGGGAGGGGAGAGGAAATGTGGGATCCAAGACACCACGTGTCATCCGTTGAATGAGCCAGCCCCACAATTCGAACGTGGTAAGTTTCTAATGTGGGTTGGAACACGGTTTCACTTCCTCATCGGCAATGTCGAGGACATCCTTAATCACTCTGTGTGCTCATGGCTTGCTGACGATTGGTCTTTAGACATGTATCCTCCGAGGAAGTCTATAAGTTCTAGGAGCAATGTAGAGTTAGGCGAACCACAAGGTCGAGCATTTGAAGTGCCAGAGTGAGTTGCCTAGAAATGAGTTTGAGTATCCAAATTTGGAAAAAAATTCTCCTAAAGGATGAGCTATGGAAATATAGGACAAGTAGATATGGAATGTGTTGCTATCACAGAACTGCTAGTCGCCCTTCTTTAACATCCAAAGCACATTGTTCCTCGTTTTTTCGCATTGAAGATTCTTTTCAGCTACAAAACCCTCTAGCCCAAATTCTTGCATTTCTGACCCCAAACTCGAAGATGGCTCTCCAATTTCCTCTTCTCACCCTCCAATTCATCATTCTTCCTTCTCAACTCATCAAATATCTCCTCTCCCCACTTTCTTCATAGCATCATATATATCCTCAGCAATTCCCGGTCTCTCAGTCACTACACATTCATATCTACTTTTCTTACATTTTGTGTAGCTCTTCCTTAAGCCTTATTTTCTCCGAATTTAGATGCTTAAACTCATTTTTAGGCCACTTACTCTATCTCCTTATGTGCTCGATCTCATGGTTCAATCTTCTCTACATTGCTCCTAGAACTTTATAAACTTCAAGGAAGCAATGGGCTCTGACATGGAGTGATTATGGATGTCCTCAACGTTGCTAATGGAGGAAGTAAAATCCATGTACTGAGCCACAGCTCATGATGACTCATGATACAAAAAGCATATAAAACTTACCACGCATGAACGCAGGTAGAGTTTTGAAAAGGATTGGTGGGGGGGGGGGGCGGAGGGGAGAGGAAATGTGGGATCCAGGACAACACGTGGCACCACTTGTCATCCATTTAACGAGCCGGCTCCACAATCCGTATGCAGTAAGTTTCTGATGTGGGTTGAAATACGATTTTACTTCCTCCATCGGCAACGTTGAGCACATCCATTGTCGCTCCGTGTCAAAGCTCATGGCTTCCTTACGATCAGTCTTTAGATATGTATACTTCAAAGAAGTCTAGAAAGTTCTAGGAGTGATGTAGAGAAGGCCAATCCACGAGGTCAAGCACCTAAGGAGCTAGAGTGAGTGGCCCAAAAAATGAGTTCACGCGTCTAAATTCAGAAAAAATACACTTCAAGGACAAGCTATGGAAATGTATGACGAGTAGGTATGAATATGCGGTTCTCGTAAAATCACCGGTTCCCCTCCTTTACTATCCAAAACACATTGCTCTTCATTTTTTGGCATTGAAGAGTCTTTCCGGCTGCAAGACCCTATGATCCAAATTCTTGTATTTTTTCCCCCGAACTCGAAGCCAACTCTTCAATTTCCTCTTTTTGCCCTCCTATTCATCCTTCGTCCTTCTCAACTCATCCAATATCTTTTCCTCTCCCTAGTTTCTCCATAACAATATCATATACATCCTCAGTGATTCCTAGTCTCTCAGATACCAACCATTCATATCTACTCATCCTACATTTCCATAACTTATCTTTGAGGTGTATTTTCTTTGAATTTAAATGCTCAAACTTATTTTTAAGCAACTCATTCTGGCTCCTCAGGTACTTGACCTCATGGTCCGACCTCTACTATATCGCTCCCAGAACCTTCTAAACTTCCTCGAAGGATACATGTCTAAAGATTGATTGTAAGGAAATAATGACCTTCAACGCTGGGCAATTATGGACATCCTCAACGTTGCTGATGGAGGAAGTGAAATCCGTGCTCTGAGCCACAGCTCATGGCAACTTAAGATACAAAAAACATATGAAACTTACCATGCATGAACATTGGGAGAGTTTTGAAAAAGAGAGGGAAGAGGAGAGGAAATCTGGGATCTAGGATGCCACATGTCATCCTTTGAATGGGTTGGCCCCATGTTTCAGATGTGGTAAGCTTCTAAGGTGGATCGGAACACGATTTCACTTCCTCTATCGGCAACATCGAGGACATCCATGATTGCTCCGTGTTGGAGCTCATGGCTTCCTTACGACCGGTCTTTAGACACGTATCCTCCGAGGAATCTAGAAGGTTATAGGAGCAATGTAGAGACAGGTGAACCATGAGGTTGAGCACCTAGAGAGCTAGAGTGAGTCGATTAAAAATGAGTTTGAGCGTCTAAATTCGGTGAAAATACGCCTCAAGGACGAGTTACGGAATGTAAAACGAGTAGATATGAATGTTTGGTGGTTGAGAGACCTAGAATTGTTGAGGATGTATATGATGTTGTTATGAAGAAAGTGGGGAGAGGAAGAGGTATTGGATAAGTTGAGAAGGAGGAACGATGAATTGGAAGGTAAGAAGTGGAAATTGGAGAGTCGGATTTGAGTTTGGGAGAAGAAATACAAGAATTTTAACCATGAGATGTTGCAACCAAAAAGACTCCTCGATGCCAAAAAATGAGGAATGTGTTTTGAATAAGTAAAGATGGGAACTAGCGGTTCTGCAAGAGCCTCATGACAATGTGGATGCATGTGGCTATGGTGGCTCTACTTGGCATAGAAATGATTCAACGAATGACGGAACTGTCTCCTTCATGCACAATGCGAGGAAGAAGCTACATTTTGGCATAGGTGCTTGCTTGTTACTGGTAGTGGATTCAGCTTAAGAAAGGAGAATGGACCACAATATTTCCATTGAGATTTGCTCATCAGCTCCCGTTTCTGATGGATTCAACATTTTTTACACCAAATCTGTTCGGGGCATGACTTTTGTCAAACACCATGAACAGAAGGATATCCAATTCTCCAAAAACAAGTTAAATGTGTTTAACTATATTGCCCACGAAAATAAGGTAGGCTCAAGTACCGTTAAACCGGAAGATGGCAATTATTTGCATGGTAGAGAATGGAAGAATGTGGAAGAGGTGCTTTAGATTTGGGTGCTTTAGATTTGAATCGAGACGATGAGCTATGTATGAAGGCCGTCCATGCTCTTTATAGACAGCAAAATCTAAGCCCGGAAGGCAATAAAAAATAGCATTTGTCAAGCAATAGCCTTCGTGCATTAAGGTATTAACATTCACACTGCGGCAACATCAAGTTTTGTTTTTCCCTATATTAGTTCCTCTGTATATAAAAGTTTCAGTTTTAATTTACCATGAAGCATGTTGAATCTCAGTTACTATCATAGTCTCGCTAGTGTAAGGTCTCATCTCTAGAATCACCGATCCATGTCTAAAAGAAAAGGCAAGACACAAACCGAAACAAACCACATCTCGAATGGACTTCCTGAAGCTATAGAGTTCAAAATTGTACCGAATCAGAAAACATGAGCATGTGCAGCAACTATGAATTCAATTCCAGCATGCTAGAAGTTTAATCACGGTGCAATTTTCAGGAATTCATAATCACGGACCATAAACCAGTAACCACAATCATCATTGCATCACTTGCACAATTACACGATGGCACATTCCAGGACATATGAACAGCAAGCGTTCCCAGAATAGACATTATTTGTAACTCAACATGGTACAAACTCAACACATTTGAGTACATCAGCAATTGAATGCGTTTGAAATGGACATACACCGAGATAAATGTGATCAACCAACTCAAACCAAGCTGGTTATAAGCAAATAGTAATCCCGATTCGAAGCATTAACAAATAACTCGATACGTACATGATGGAATCAAAACATATGAAACTTGACATCAACATAATCGATCATCAGATAAGCTTCTAGCACAAACGAATCATGATTAAACATTCAATAGGCGACCGTACATCAAGGTACAATAACCCTGATCAGGTAAATGGCATGGGGAGGTTTCGGCCATGAAAAAAAAATATTATTAACAAAAAAATATTTTATCGGCCATGGTCGGCGACCAGGCCATAACCAAAAAAACGGAAAAAAATATTTTGATAAAAAATATTATTAATAAAAAAATGTTAATAAAAAAATATTTTGCAGGTCATGGCCGGCGACCAGGCCATGGCAAAAAAAACGAAAAAAATATTTTAATAAAAAAATATTTTACCTGCCATAGCCAGCAACCAAGCCATTTTTTAGTAAAATATTTTAATAAAAAAACATTATTGATAAAAAAAAATATTTTACCAGCCATGGCCAAAAAAAAGAAAAAAATATTGTTAATAAAAAAAATTTTACCAGAATGGCCAAAAATAATTAAAAAATTATTTTTTAATAAAATTATTATTAATAAAGAAATTTTTTATCAGCCATGGCCAAAAAAAATAAAAAAAATTATTTTTAATAAATATATTATTAATTAAAAAATATTTTACCGGCCATGGCCAAGAAGTAGGAGAAGAAAAGAAGAAAAGAATGAAATATTAAAATATTATTAATAAAAAGAAATTTTATGTCGTTACCAATACATTTCTGTTTTTTTACTATTTCAGGAATAGAAATTTTGGGTTGTTACCAAATGCCTTCAAATGCTCACAATCAGTTTCCGGGCACAGAATAAAAAAGAATCATTTCTGACCAGAATCTATTTCCGGACACAGAATGGTTGCCAAGCGCAGCCTGGGCCTGCCTATGCAAAAAATCATTATAAACTTCAAATTACGCACGACAAATTTATTCTCTCTGTTTTTTTTTGTGACATAACACAATGTAACACACTCACTTTATATTTTTTTTTCACATTTGTATTTGCATGATATATTTATTTAAATTTATATTTACGTGATATATTTACCCTCTAAGATTCAATTAAATGATTTTTCAATAAAAATAATATCGTTTTTTTTCAAAGCTAACCATAATTATTAACGGAATATTGACATGAATATAAATTTAAGATTTTTTATATAAAAATATTAAGATAAAATGTGTCACACTAATCATAAACATAAACAGAGGCTTTTCCCCCAATCCAATAGTCTCTTTATTTTCACTCTTCTACGAGTTCATCTCCGGTCCAAGCTTTCTACCTCCCGTCTCAACTCTCGAAACTCTCGTCCTCCTCGCACGACCACCACTCAGACCACCACGCACGACCGCCACTCCGACCACCACGAGCGACAGTCCGGCCTCCAGGCTACCCTAGACATGGCCATGGGCCGGTTTTGGCCCGGAACCGGCCCGGTCAAACTCGGGACCGGCCCGTTGACCGAGCCCGCGGTTCTGAACCGGAACCGACCCGGAACTGCCGGTTCCAGGCCCGGTTCAAAAAACAAAACAAAAAAGAAAACTGCAGGTGCAGGCGGAGCGCGGAGGCGTCGCCGGCGTCGGGCGAGGCCGGCCTCGCCCGACGCCGGCGAGGCTCGACCTCGCCTGCAACTGGTGAGGCCGGCCTCGCCCGACGCCGGCGAGGTCGAGCCTCGCCCGACGCCGGCGAGGTCGAGCCTCGCCAGATCTAGCGAGGGTTCGACCTCGCCGGCCTCGCCTGACGCCGGCGAGGGCGGCCTCGCCTGAGGCCGGCGGCCGGCCACCTCTGGTCGGTCGTCTGCTGCAAGCGCCTCCTCGTCATCGTCATCGGCGCCCGGTGCCCGTTAGGCAACGGCCCAATGGGAAAAAAAAAATTGCACTGCAGGCAGCAGGGCCTGCACGTCTGCAGGCCCTGCTGCGGGCAGCGCCCCAGCGGGCCCGCCTTGCGACCCGTTTGGCAACGGGCCAACAGGCAAAAAGTACAAAAAAAAATAATAATAACCGTTGCAAAATTGCAACGGTTACTATCTTCTCTTTTTTTAAAAAAAAAAAATTTCTTCTCAATTTTTTCTTATAAATACTCACACAATTCTCTTATTACTCACACAATTCTCTCAAATTCTCTCAAATTCTCTTAAATTTTCTTAATACTCGAAATTCTCTCCAATTGCCAATTCTCTTAAATTCTCTCAATTTTCTCAATTCACGCAATTCTTTCTTAATTCTCCCAATTAATCCGCTCAATTCTCTCAATCCACTCGAAAAATGGCAAGTGGAAGTCGAGTGCCATCTGGCAAAGGTAAGAATATCGCGACGGAATCCCATCATTCTTTTGATCCTCGTGAATATGCAGATTTTCAAGATGATGAAATCAACATTTTTCCCGATATGGAGCGCGTCCCAACTCAAGAAAGTTTTAATCCTCCTGGAGAAATATCTACAACAAAGGAAGCGGAACGAGAATTTACATCTGACATTTGGAATCACTTCACGAAAAAGGAAAGGTTTGATATTGGTGAAAAAAGGTATGATATAATTTGTAAATATTGTGGGAAAATATATAAATATACAGGTGGACAAGGATATGGAACATTTAAACGACATCTTAGAAGCAAACATCTAACCGAAACGGGAATCGATATCGGGCAACAACAAATTTCCGGGTACGCCAATCCTAACACTTCCCCTTTATTTCGTTTTAATGACAAAACTTATAAGGAAGAATTAGGCAAATTTATTTCCGTTGAGCATTTAGCATTTAATTTTGGAGAAAGATTTGGTTTTAATGAATTTGTACAAAATGCATGTGCTCCACAAGCAAAACGTGTTTCTAGAAATTCAGTTAAACGAGCAATTAAAGATCTTTACAAAAAAGGAAAAAAAGATTTACAAAACTTTTTTATGCAATTTAATGGATGCGTGCATATAGGTAGTGACATTTGGAGTGATCCTTGGCAAAGTCATTTTTACATGGGCATAACATGTCATTGAATAGATGACGAGTGAAGTATTCAAAAAAGAGTCATTGCATTTAGAGTTTTCGATGATAATCATACAGCAAATAATATTTATAGATTAATTAGGCAAATTTTAGAAGAATATTATTTGCTTAACAAAATTTTTTCAATTGGTTTTGATAATGCTGCAGCAAATACCGCTTCAATTGTCGAGTTAGAAAATATTTGTAAACCCGTTTTTGGCGGAAAATTTTTTCACGTTAGATGTGCTTGTCATGTTTTAAATTTATGTGTATAAGATGGTTTGAAAACTCTCGATATTTTTCTTCAACCAATAAAAATGGCGATTCAATTTTTATGGAAACATCCCCAAAAAATGAGAGAATGGGGTAGATTTTGTAGAGAAAATTGCAGAAGGCCAAAAAGATTTCCAAAAAATGTTCCAACACGTTGGAATTCTACTTTCCACTTGCTTACTGAATCTTTAGCATATAAAGATTTATTATGTGCATTCATTTCTGATAATGTACCTCAGATTAATTTATACCCACAAGAGTGGGATATTTGCCAAAAAATTTTAGATGTTTTAAAGGTTTTTAATGATGCAACTTATACTTTATCTGGTGTTTATTATCCTACTACACATTTATTTTTAGTAGAGTGTACTAATATTGTCAGAATTTTTGATGAATGTAAAAATGATGTTGAATTACAACATACTATACTTGCAATGAAAATGAAGTGGCTACATTATTATAGGGAAATTCCCATTATTTATTTAGTTGCTTGTGTTTTTTATCCGCGTTGCAAATTGGATGGCTTAAATGATTTTTTGCGTGTGTATTATCAATGTTTACATTGTGATGAGATAAATGTTACAACTTTAGTACGTAATGTTAAAAACGTAGTAATAGAATTATATAATGAATTTTATACTAAATATAATTTAGGTGATACTGGATCTTCTCAATCTATGGAAATACAAATGACGGTACAGGTAAAATTAGTAGAGGGTACCAACTTTCATTACATAGACAAAAAAAACAAAATGGAGTAATAGAAAATATTTCTGAATTAGAGAGTTATCTAAGCGTTTCATTTGAGATTACTGAATATGGTACAGATTTTTTAATTTTGGATTGGTGGAAGGGGCACGCAAGCCGATATCCAATCCTTTCTCTTATTGCAAAACAGATTTTTTCAACCCCTTGTTCCACAGTTGCGGTCGAACAAGCATTTAGTGCCGGAGGTAATATTTTGGATGAACATCGTTCAAGATTAGATCCAGAATCAGTGCAGATGCAAGCTTGTGTTGCTGATTGGACGAAGGCTCAATACCGGCAACAAGAGACAGATCGGAATAATGAATCCGAATTCTTTAACGATGGAGATACTACCGCTACCGGTACTGGAACGGGTAGTGACGATTGAGGATAAAAGAACTATTGGAGTTGGCAAATTTTCGGGAAGTGAACCCTTGTTTCTCATATCGGGTACGCCCACATGAGCTTAGGGAAACCCAAGTATAATCCGACGACATGTGATCTCTGTCCTCTGATCACCTGTGCAGTGTGCACTGAATGTTTAGGTTTTGTGATCATTTTAGGGCATATATATTGTGCTCTTTTTTTTTATAGATCGTTATAACGAATTGTAATGTGCTTAATGATAATTTATTAAGTTCAAGTTATGTCTTGTCTTTTTGTCCCCAAATTTAATTACAATTTACATTTTAATTACAATTTATATGTATTTTTTTTCTTTTCTGTTTTTCCTTCTTTTTCCTTTTCTTTTTTTGTCTTCCTCCGCCGGCGCCGGCTAGGGCCGGCGGAGGTCGCCGGCCTCAGGCAAGCCTCGCCGGCGTCGGGCGACTGGGCGAGGCTCGCCACGCCATTGCTCGCCCAGGCGAGGGCGAGGCTCGCCCGACTTCGGCGAGGCTGGCCCTCGCCTGGATCTGGCGAGGGCGAGCCTCGCCCTCGCCCGACGCCGGCGAGGCTCGCCAGATCTAGGCGAGGGCGAGCCTCGCCCTCGCCTGGGCGAGCGATGGCGTGGCGAGCCTCGCCCAATCGCCCGATGCTAGCGAGGCTCGCCTGAGGGCGGCGACCTCCGCCGGCCCTAGCCGGCGCCGGTGGAGGAAGAACGGGAAGTCGGAAGACTCGGAACCGAAGAAAAAAAAAGAAAATTATGTTCCGGTTCATTCTTGGCCACGAACCGGAACCGCCGGTTCCGAACCGGAACCGGTCGGTTCCGAACCGTGGCCATCTCTAGGCTACCCGACCGACGACCGAGGTTGGTGTTTGCCTTTACAAGAATTCCTCTTCTTTATTCCTGTTCGACCAATCCTGGGCAAAAGCCTTGTTAAGCATTGTTTTCTTGTGTCGTAACAGGTCGGATTGTAGTGGGTATTGTTTGTGCAGGGAACTTTTTCGAGATGAACATCTTATTGAGTTAATGATCACGTAATCTTATATTTCAAGGTAATTTGATGAATGCACTTTTGAAGGAGAGCGGTTTTGGAGTCGGATGAGTTGGTTGATGCTTGTTTTGTTTGCTGCGTTGTTGATTTTGGTGTTGGATTGGATGAGATGGTGGCTGTGGCCAGGTTGGGTTGGGTTGATGCTTACTTTAGTTGCTGCATTGCTGATTTTGGTGTTGTGTTTGATTGAATAATGCTGGATTTTGTGTTCCGTGCTTGTTTTCTCCTTTTTTTATGTTTAGATGTCTTCACTCGCCGATTACGGAGGCCCTAAAGTTGAAAGTGAAAATGGGAAAGCGACGCCTACGACTACCTCAACTCCTATGTCTGCTAGTGGAGCGTCTCTGATTCTAATTCCTAGCCTGACCCAAAACTAGGTATTAATCACTCTTTTTTACTTTCAATCACATGTTATATCATGCGCGCACAGAAATTGGCCTTTTTTCCATATTGGTTCTTAGGTATATGTAAAAGCTTATGATCTAGATGCAAGCCGAGCCTTTTTTCTTCTTTTTCTTTTTCTTTATACTTTTTGTTCGGTTTAGTTTGTTAGTGAACTATGATGTTTCGTTTTCTAAGATTCTCTTGCATTAGAGGATGGTTTAGATGGAATTTATATTAGATGTTATATTCGTGTGTTTTTTAGCTAATGTTGCTTTGTGTTAGAATTTGTGCTTGCTGGAGATGGGGAGAAATCATAAGCAGATGAATTATTATCCGTGACTGAAGACACCAGCCCGATTCCATGAAAAAGTGCAAACTTATGGTCTTAGAGCAATTCTGGCACGAACTTTCATTTGTCTAAAAGAAAAGCACACACTTCTAATTGGGGTCCAAATCTGGCACCCTTTGAGTGGCCGTCCAGATCCAACGTCAAAAAAGTGACGTGACGATGGACGTGGACTGTGCATGTACCGTCGTCGCTAATTTAATGTCCAAATCAAAGAAACAACACCATTTCTTCAAGCCTTCATTAAAACTAGTGGCTTCTCTCTCTCTCTCTCTCTCTCTCTCTCTGGCCGAAATTGGGGGAAAAATTAGGGTTCATCACTTGCAGCAAGGGTTGTTGATTTTGGGGGCATAATCGGGTTTCGGGGGACAAAAACTAAGGGTTTGGCTCTTTGAAGAGGACATCAGCGATAATGTCATTGATTGGAAGTAGCAACAGACATGGCAGGGCATTGGACAGCTTCACCAGAGCATTGCTCATGACTCTACACGTCATGGACTGAAACATTGTTCATGGTGTCAATTCTTCCAAATAATTCAAGGTGCAAGCTCTATCAATTGTGGGAAATTTTGTAGGGAGAGTGTTCTTGAACCCTCATTTTTTCCCCCAATTTCGGCCATAGAGAGAGAAGAAGCCGTTAAAAATGAAGGCTTGAAGAAATGGCATCGTTTCTTCGATGTGGACACCACATCAATAACAGCATGGGGCACACAATGCAAATCCAACAGCACATCAAATTTTTAATGTTGGATTTAGACAGGAGCCTGTGCTAGGTCTGGAATCTGATAAGAAGTTTGCACTTTTTCTTAAACAAATGAAAATTCATGCCAGAATTTGGCAAAACCCAAAACTTTGTGCTTTTTTGGGAAATTAGGCCTTCAGGACGCTATTACTAAATTGCTTAGCTATGTTGCTTTCAGGAGGAGTAAGGTAGATTTTAGTTGTCGGAGAAGAGTTAATATGACTTGGAATATGTTTTTGTTGGTTTATACTAGAGGTATTTTTTTTCCATTCTTCCTGTTGGCATATTGTTCCCATTGCTTAGCTGTGTTGCTTTCAAGAAGAGCAAGGTAGATCTTAGATGTTGGAGACAAGTTAATCTGACTTGGAATATATTTTTCTTGGTTTATATTTCAGTTTGTGCATTTGTTCTTTTCCATTGCTCTTGTTGACATATCATTCCCATTGCCGACTATACTATCTGATTGTGCTAGTGTAATAAATTGTCTCAAGTAATTTGCATTCGGTAACTTGTATTATCGTGTAGCAGCTCATTATTCGCAATTAGTCACAACTGCTTCAAGAGTATAAGCTGTTGCTGTTGAGTGATAATTGGAAAGTAGAGCTATGCAGAACGGCAGTTCTCAAACACCTCGGGTTCGGCATCGTCGGCATTCCAATGAGGTTTATGAATAGAAGTTTTCCAGATCAGCTTTTGCTGTATTTGAATGTTACCACTGTCTAATAGGTTGATCATTATATCTTGTGTTGTCAGGTTGTTCAAGAAGCTAGTAAAGCAAATGAAACCCATTTGCTTGTTAATGATCAAAGTAAGTACCGGTCGATGTTGGTCCGGGCTTACTCATCTGTTTGGATGATTGGGGGATTTGTGTCAATTATTGACATGGGTCACCTTTACATCACTGCCATGATTGTTGTTATACAAATTTTTATGGCAAGAGAACTCTTCAATCTACTGAGGAGAGCCCATGAAGACAGACGTCTCCCAGGATTTAGGATGTTGAACTGGTACTGCGTAGCTTTATATCTACTAGTGCTGATTCATGTTTAGGGTTAATGCGCAGCAACTGACCGGCATTAGTGAGGTTGATTATGATAACCATCTCTTATTTAGATGTCTTTGGTCAGGCACTTTTTCTTCACGGCAATGCTATTTGTGTATGGACGCATTCTCAGTCAACGACTTGTCAACACTGTGACATCGGATAAGGTTTTATATCAGCTTGTCAGCAAATTTATCAAGTATCATATGATTGCCTGTTATTCCTTGTACATTGCAGGTGCGTATCAAATGTTCAGCTATAACTTGAGCAATTGCGATGGCTCTACTTTTCTTTCTATTAGTCTGTGTGGATGATCTGGAGTAACCTGTCTGACTCTCGTGTTCTGTATGATGTCAGTGTATACTTTACTGTTAATTAAGGAAATTGAGAGCGGTCATTGTGGACCTAGCTCTTTTCTTTTTTTTTTGGTCGGACTTAGTTCTTTCTTAAAATGCCATAATTTGTCCATAGAAAGTACTTTGCTAGGGAAGAACAGAAGGTAATTAAAAGTACTGATTATTAGTATGAGGGCAATTTTCATGACAAGTACACTTCCTTAACCATGATGATTCTGTCAATGCCACCCTCCGATCAACAAAAGTTAGGCATGTGCAAACATAACAAGCATACTAATCAGGCTTACTTGATTTTTTAATTTAGGAAGAAATCCTAATAAATCCTCTTACATGGACTTCAATTAATGAGACGTGAATAGAATACTTCATTTATCAGTGTTGCTCCAAGATGGTATTTCATATTGTGCACACGCATTGGACTTGCTAGCATGCCTATGGATAATATGGATGGACAATGGCTGGTGTTTTTCATCTGCAGCTTTTGACTTTGGAAAATTGCTGATATGGGTAATCCTTGTTAACTTGAATCAGGCTTTGTGTGGTTCATCCTTACTTTAAAAAAGGGGATGTACAAGTATCAATTTGGCCAGTATGCTTGGACACACATGATTCTCATTGTGGTGTTTACTCAGTCAGCTTTAATTGTTGCCAACATCTTTGAGGGAATATTCTGGTGAGTCACTACCTCTGGAAAGGGAAAGAAAATTCTTTCCTATCCTTTCATCTATTTGAAAGTATGTAAAGATGTATGTCAAACTAATGTGTATGCTGACTGATATGTAATTTTAAGCCCTGCACTACGATTTGTAAATTTACATGTCTTGTAACCCATCTATACTTGTTACGTCCACTTCCAGTCCTAGGTTTGACATTATAATTGTATTCTTGGGGGCCTGGAACCTTCATGTAATTTGTTTTATTATTAATCCTTCATGATTGAACTGTCCGTTTTATATTCAAAAGAAAAGATTGAAGTACCTGCTTTAAGTTTGTTCTCTAAGTTCTGCAAGGTGCATGGTCAAGAGAATTATTATTTTCTTGTTTCTTCATCATGGGTTCTTGCGTTGCAGTGTGGAACTTACGTATGGTCAAAAGAATTATCATAAAAATGAAATGATGCAAATCCTCCTCTTGATAGCTCCTCCTTTGTTGAAATTCACTTTACATCATTGATTTTCAATGAAAGCAAAAGCAAGCTCTTTTTCGCGTTATGGTTTTTTGAGATTGAAGATAATATTTAAGATATTGCCCTTCAGGATTTCTTATGAGTGTCTCTATGTCCGTCTCTATGTTTGTGTCCCCATCTTTTGTTTGCATCCCTTCTATTTAATCACAGCTATGAAAAATTCTTCAAGAACATCTTCCATTTAGTTTGGAGAGACTGGACATGGACTTTTTCAGTAAGCATGGATTATCCTATCACTGCATCATGAAGGGGTTTGATAGGTATCTTGAAGAAACTGCAATAATCACTTTTAAAAATCGCTAGCTTGGGTTCACCCTTGATTTGTTTTCCAAATAAGGATACACTATATATTCTATTCTTGTAGAGGATTTTTTTTTTCTGTGGCATCCGAAGTTTGAGAATTTGATGTCTTATTCACATTTTTTATGTGGTTAAGATTGGTGGAGTCTTCTAAAGGTTTTGATATAATCGTTAAGTACCCTTGCTATGTGGAGTCATCTGTCATAACGAGCATTCAATTGTATCTTTTAAAGAGTTGCTTTTGTGAACAAAACTTCAGTTCCTAGTTGCCTATTTGGAAATTGATGACATGAATTATTTTACATCGAGGAGTGCTGCATGTTCGTTGTAATATCTCACTCATACATAATTTTGTTACTGGCCCTGCAGGTTTCTTCTTCCTGCAACGCTTATAATAATCAATGATATTGCCACATATTTCTTTGGCTTTTTTTTTCGGAAGAACCCCATTGATCAAGTTGTCTCCAAAGAAAACTTGGGAGGGATTTATAGGAGCATCTTTTACTACTATGATCTCTGCATTTGTGGTGAGTTGTCAAGATATTTTACCATACCAAAAGAATGGGAGGGATGTCTTGTGTTGCAGCATTTTGGCTGCATGCGTGTGCATAATAACCTAAGTGCTTACCTGTTTTTTGCTTTGGGGTGATGGAAACCTTTGTTGGACTCATGCTCTCCACAATGCTGTTTGTGTCATGATAGGATTTGAGGTCTATATTGGTTTGTTGTGAGACCGGTATTTCTGCCCCTAAAAATCCGTTTCTGTTGTTTTTGTGTTTTACATATATCATAAAATCAATAAAGGACATTAATTGCCTCACAAATCTCAAGTTCCCCACCAAAATACATGCGCGTGTCCTTGTGGCTTGTGTAATGATAATATATTTGGATTGTGCTGACTCCATTCTAGTGAGTTTCTAAGGATGGAGAGGTTTCAGTTCCTTGTTGGTATCTATGCAATTTATAACTTAGCTTTCTGACAGGGGTTAAATGTTGCTTCCTGGAATGAACTGTTTTCCATATTCATGCTTTATTAAGGCAAATTGCTTTCTGTTAAGATTTTTATGCATTTGATCCTGTCTGGACTGGTCCTGTGACTTCTCCTTTTTAACTTTCTGATGCTTTGGGAATAACTGGTCACATATTGGTTTCTATATAATTTTCTTGCTGGTGACCTTGACCAAATTCAGTTTTGTGGTAATAATCATGGTATGTTCCCATGTATACATAGCTTGCAAATATTATGGGCCGTTTCCAGTGGCTGACATGTCCAAGGAAGGTAATTACTACGATACACTTTTATTTGAACCCTGATCTGCTTCAGAATGATCCCAGGCCTTTAATTTTGTTTCTGGATTGATGCAGGATTTATCTACCAGTTGGCTTCAGTGTGAACCTGGTCCATTATTCAGGCCAGAGTATTACACTATACCCAAATGGTTTCCTGAATGGGTGAGTGAATTGCTCTCAATTATAGCACTACATGGCTTTCCAATGATTTAGTTATATACTTTTATTGCTTTCTGTACTATGTTGATACTTGAAGTGGAGATGTCCTTTGTGAGTTGATTTTTGGAATGAATGAGGTCTATTCTAAAGTCCATTCATTCAGTCGGTTTGTGAGTATCCTTGGTGTCCTGTAAAAACCCGGCCTGAGTAGTCCTCTCTTGCATGTTTAAGCGGTTTGAGCAATTGATTTGCAAAAAAGAAACTTGTGAGAATATTCAGAATCTAAGAGACTTGGCACTAAATTTAAAAATGTTAAGATTCAGTGACTCTGTTGCTTGTTAATGATGCAGTTTCCTTGGAAAGAGATGGCAGTAATGCCAGCTCAATGGCATGCTTTCTGTCTTGGTCTATTTGCATCAATTATAGCACCTTTTGGAGGATTCTTCGCAAGTGGTTTTAAACGTGCTTTTAAGATTAAGGTTTGTAATTTAGAACATTCCTAATTGGTCCGACTCATGTGATACTTAGGTCTTGACACTCCATTTTGCTCTTTGTGCCTCAGGATTTTGGTGACAGTATTCCAGGACATGGTGGTATAACAGATAGAATGGATTGTCAGGTGACGTAACAATTAACTCAGGACTCTCTTCTATCACTTGAAGTTGCATAGGATCAGTGTTTTACTTGTGATCTGTTGCATTTCTGTCTTAGATTTGCCAATTCAGTTGGCTAGTGTGCATGTTGTCTGAGAAATAGGTTTCGGTTACATACCTCTGCTGCTTTACTAAGTCAAGCTTCTCTACTTTAGATGGTGATGGCTGTGTTTGCATATATCTACCATCAATCATTTGTAGCGGGCCAGAACTTGATGGTTGAAACGATCTTGGAGCAGGTACAGCGACATAATATATATACATAAATTTTGAACCTATCTAGAATCTAAGGTATTCTGTTGGAACTCAATTTCCCATTGAGAATGTCTCTGCTTGTCATTGATATCTAGCAGATCCTAATGGACCTTACTCTCGAGGAGCAGCAAGCCCTGTTCATAAAGCTTGGGCAAATTCTCAATGAGAGGATGACCGCACCATCATAAGTGTGCATTACAGCAGTATGCAACCAACTTTTCTTTGTCAACTCATTGTCATCCATTGGCTTTGAGCATATCATAACCGCAGGAGCTCAGTGACAAAAGGACTCTGCATGTGCTGTTGTTTCTGTCTGTTTTTTGCAGCATTCGCGACTGCAAGGGAGGCTATTTGTTGGATGAATGATTTTTACAGCGTACACAAACCAATCATGCAGGTGAAGTCTCAATTGGTCATATTGGTCTGTGATACTTGTCTGCACTTTTGTCTTCTATTACTCTATTCGTCCCCCTTTAAGGAACAAGCATTAGATGCCTGATTACTGGATCAAATGAAATTATATGTATAGGAAGGGTAAAGATGTAAGTGTCTCACCAGATGAGTGTCCCTTAACCCTGCCTTTCAGCATATCATTTATTCTGATTTTGTTCCAATTCTCCTCTTGCACGGGTTAATCGGGTCTTCTTTAGTTACTTACTTTTGCTTATTGAGTCATAGAGAAATTGTTGTTAATAATTTTTTTGGGTTTAGAACACCAGAATCAACGTGAGCTGGATCGATTTCGCATTGGCATTCAAAGAAATGTACATGTCCAATCTTTATTCATGAGATTATTCAGCTCACAAATCTCTCTCTCTCTCTCTCTCTCTCTCTCTCTCTCTCTCTCTCTCTCTCTCTCTCTCTCTCTCTCTCTCTCTCTCTCTCTCTCTCTCTCTATGAGCAAGGCACATGCCGGCTTCGCTTGCTCCAGTAGATAGCATGGTGTAAGCAAATGAATACGAAGAGAAGGAGCAAAAGCAAACTCTGCAAATTCTCGCTTCCAAAACTCTCAAAGACTCCAACAAGATAGAAGTTTTCTATTTACTTACACTGGACTTTAGGCTTCTCAATCTTCACATAGGGAAAAAGAATGACCAACCGTCTCACTACTAAACTTAGCATCGAAACTGACTTTGGGATCATGCATAGAAGCTTGACTTATGAGAATAGGAGCACTAGATGGGAAACTGAATTAGAGCCTCATCTATATGTGGCGTTACATCTTCCTTTTAGAGATTTTTCTCTCTTTTGTTTATCGTTTGGCCGGAAACATAGATTAGGGATTAAACAAGTATCCATACAAGAAGATCCAACATAGTTTGGGCAATGGATGGCCAAAACCAATATAGCTTTCTTGAAACAAAAAAGGGAAAATAACTCACAAAAGGTCTCTAAATTTTGGTTAAATATGCAATGCCATTCATGAACTTTTAATTTATTTAATATGATTTCTGAACTTCGGTTCAATATGTAATGTCATCCTAAAATTATTAATTTGCTTCACGTGGTCTCTAAATTTTTGTCAAATGTTCAATGTGGTTTTTAAAATTTTTAAACAATTTTCATATAATCTAGGGACCACATTGAACATTTACTAGTAATTCAGGAATTACATTGAACAATTGGACATGGTCCTTGAACTTTTAAAACATTTTCATATAATCTAGAGACCACATTAAATATGCATTGGTGGCACGTGTGGTGTGACTAGCACGTGTTGCCCCCAGGGTTTATTCCCTGACTATCGACCGTGTGGGAGTTCCCTGAGTTATCCAAAAAAAACATTAAATATGCAGGAAACACATTAAATAAATTAAAAATCTAGGGACAAAACTACACATTTGGCCAAAATTGAGAAAATTATATTGCACAAATTTAAAGTTCAAGGAAACATTTCCTCGGCCCATTGCTGCCAAGAGGCAGATTGGGCGGCAGACTGGTTGGCAGAGGCCCAACACAATCAGTTCTTCAGCCAAGATTGGCTTGCCAATCCCCCTGCTCCACTTTGGAATTTATTATGTTCGAGCCTTCTATTTCTTTGTTGCATAGTGCAAGTTAGTAATGAAATCTTATTTTGACCCCCAAAAAAAAAAAAGATGACGTTGCACATTGAGCCAAAGTTTATGAACCATTTGTGCTGTCAAGTTTTGAGTTTTGGTTGATTTCTGGGCTGTCAAGTTTTGAGCTTTGGCTGCTTTCTCATGAAGAATCTCTCCTGTTGTCATGATTCCTAGGAATTTCTATGACCGTTTGCTGATATGATTATGCTTAATTTGTGGAAGGAAGATATAGATTAGCGGGTTTGTGGGTTCGACGCCAAAGATTATTGGCCTTTCAGGACTTAATTTTGCGACTGTTATGCTTGAGAGAATTTAGTTTTTACGAATAACAAAACAAAAAAGAAGAAAGTAGAAGAAACCGCAAACCGAGCCGGACCAAACCGAACTAAACTGGTCTTTCAATTCAGTTCATATTCGGTTCGATCGAGATTCGGTTCGGTTCAAGGGTGCACGTTTTTCAGGAAAACCGAACCCAACCAAACCATTTACACCCCTACAAAGCATGACCCAAAGTTAAAGGCTTTTGACAGGAATACAAAATGGACTAGGAATCCAGGATGAGACCTTTGCCCCCATTGCAGGACTTACTTCAATGCGATGCCTCTTTGCGGTTCTGTTGATGGAATTTATATTAGAAATACGCCAAGAATGCATTCTCGAATGGTATCTCACCAAGGAAGTGTATATGCAACCTCCTAGTAAGGTTTGTCGTCTCTGTAAGACCCCTTTTGTGGATTGAAACAGGCACGACACGCATGGTTTGCCAATTTCAGCACTATTTCGATCCCACTCTAGCTATCATGACAAAGCATTATTTGTTCATAAGAGCAATGAAGACATTCCGTTGATTTTGTTTTATGCGGATGATGTGATCATTATATGAGATAACACTGGGGAGTTACACATCTGAAGCAATATCTTAGTCCTCATTTTGAGACGACAGATTTTTTTGCTTCGTTATTTCTTAGGCATAAAAGTTGCTAATATCTCACACAAACCAAACATGTCTCCAATGAAATCTTTCGAACAAGTTTGGCTGTGATAAGAAATGAACAAGCACGTTCTTCTTTTTTGCTATATGCCTAATTTCAAAGTAACTTTTACCCCACCTGAGCCCAATGCCAAGCTGTAACTTCTTGATGGCACCTTTCTACAGGACGCTATATTCTATCAACAGTAGGTTGGCAGTTTAGTATATCTCATTGTTATTCGTCGTCACATAGCCTTCACGGTTCTTCCAGTGAATCAGATTATGTCTACTCCGTGCTGCATTCACTATGCCGATATAACATATTCTGCATTATATTAAGGGGACCTTATGATATGGTCTTCACCATCCTTCTAACTCCACGGTAAAGTTACATACCTACTCAAATGCAAACTTTGCTGGGGACAACAATAATCACATTTCTACAACAAGATTTTTGTGTCTTTCTTGGCGGCTCTTTAATTTCTTGGCATCGTATGAAGCAAACCATATTAACTCTCATTCCAACACCGAATATCATGCTTAGGCTGAAACTAGCGTTGAGCTCGTTCGCTGCGTTGGCTTTTGGAAGACATAGGCATTCCTCAAAATTCACCCACTATTAGTCGGCGCAACTACAAAGTCGCCATACAGATCGCCCGAGATGCAGTATTTAATGAGTGCAGTAAACATATCAACCATGACGGGCACTTTACTCGACAGCATCCTCGTCGAGGAACTATCAATCTTGTCCATGTCTCTTATGCAATTCAAACCCCAGACGGTCTACAAAGGCTCCTCCTCTTGCATAATCTTGAGTTTCCTGTCCAAACTCCAGCCAGTTTCCGATTAACTTTTGAGGGGTGTTCAGAATATTATAAGTTTTCGTTAGATTGTTCAAGATTGTAATGACTAGGCAATTTTCAGTTATCTTCTAGATTAGCGAGTTTCTTTGTTAAATTACTTCTCTTCCTCTACATATTATTCAGGTTTTAAGTACCCTTCGTTCAAATGACATGCAATTCCTTTTCCTCAATTTTTCTCCAATTCAAAGTACTCAATTCAATCTCTCCCATTGGTGTAGCTTCTCCCTGCATTTCTCTCCCGTTGGTGGAGCTTCTCCTTACCGCCATGGTGATAGTTCCCCCAAGATCATTCAATGCCCTAAACCCTAACTCTCATCCCATCCCTTTTTAATTTCCTCCTCGCCTAAATCCCATACGCCCTTCAATCTCATTTGCCCTAACCAAAATGCATCCTCTAGAGCTGGCCCTGTTTCAAACCTTAATCAGTGGAACAGGGTGGCGGCATTTCTCAGTACAAGCTATATACACTTACCCTCACCGGTCGTAAACCATCCCATATGTATCTGCCCTAAACCCATTTCGCCCGAGCCTCTTCCACCCAGTTTATACACAACCCACCCAAACTCATCCTCCAGAGTCGGTCATTGGCACTGGTCTCCTGCTTCAAAGATGGGTCTTGACCAACCTCGACAACCAGCAACTTCACAGACTCCCATTTGAGATTGCTAACATATATGAAGGGAGAATCAGTTGATTTTAGTGCTTACTGAGAGCTGGGTTGGTAAAACCTTATTACTGCACTTTGTATTCCTGCATTTTCACCACATCAATAGAAGGTGAGTTTAATCATGAACTCAGATTGGCTGCATTATGTAGACAACTAGGTGACTTGTGGTCTGAGGATTATAAAGCAAATATTGGAGATGAAGTCCCTAAGGAAAAATTGAAAGAATGTAAATTGATGCTCATTGGGAAGCTCCATTCCAGACCAAACGTTAACTTCCAAGCCTTTCAATCCACTATGAAAAAGGCTTGGAAGACTGAAAATGTCATTTGTGAACCCTTAGAAGAAGGATTGTTTTCCTTTGTTTTCAGCTCAGTAGAGGAAAAAAGAAAAGTATCAAGTACTGGGCCTGGTCCTTTTCTAGCAACTTGCTAATTTGAAAGAATGGGAGTATAACATATCAATTCATTGCTACGAATTCTCATGTTGTGCATTCTGAGTACATATCCACAGGCTTCCCCTAGAGAGATTGAACGAAAAAACAATATGTAATGCGACCTCTAACCTAGTGAGAGTGCTAGAGGTTAAGCTGGATGCAAGAGGTGCTAGTTCTTGCAAAGTAGGAAGAGCTGGAGTGCATACGAATTTGGTAGCCACGTTAAAGCCAAGTAGGGTGATGAATTTTTCAAGGAAAAAAATGGTGGATAGACTTCAAATATGAAAGACTTCCACATTATTGCTATTTGTGTGGAAGGACTGGCCACTATGCAACTCACTGCAAAGATATACCATACAAGGAATCAAGATTAGAGGAAAATATTGGGGGATGTTTTGGCCAATGGCTGAAAATGGAAGCTTGAGAATATAACCCCTCTTGGAAAGTGTTCTATGGTAAAGAAGTCCCCTCATTTGAAGAGAATGAGACGATCCCTGAAACACCGGAACACTCTGTTCATAATGAAGTAGTAATGCAGCAGGACAATGTTGAAGTTCTGGCACCATAGCAAAGTGGCTTTCAACAAGCTGACTCGACACTTAAAAGGAAGCAAGATGACTCAGTAACATGCTTAGAAATTGTACCAGCAGGTAATCAGGATACTCAGCTTATGCTATTGGATTATTCAAGACCAAACATAATCAACCACCGCCCGCAGCGGCTGCGTTGGCTTGCGCTCTGATCCCCCCACGAAGGGACCAGAGTTCAAACCCCAGCGTAGTCGTTAGGGATTCTTAAGTGTGGCGCCGTGGTGGTGGGTCCTGCGCTAGCGTCACCCCAGGTTTACTCCTCCGGCTGTCGGCCGTGCGGGGGGTTCCTGGGTTACCAAAAAAAAAAAACATAATCATGAAGGATGACAGCAAGTTTGCAAAGGAAGGTAGAAAAGGGCCAAAAACCCCAAGGGCAAAGAAACTGAAAAGGTTTAATCCATATGATGGTCAAGGAGCCAGCTCTCACTCCTTTGACGATACTAAGTTACATGCTACTCCTATTCAATTTGCAGGAGGGTTGTTTGAATGTGCTTTGGTGGCTAACCCTAATAAGCCACCGGGTGACATATGAAACTTTTGTGTTAGAATTGTCAAGGTTAGGGCACATCCCTGACAATCTAGGCTTCGTGAGCCTTAGTGGCTCATGAAAGGCCCGTCGTGGTGTTTCTCATGGAGACAAAAAATAAAGAAATAGTTGTAAAGCGGTTAAGGAGAAATCTCAAGTTCCAAAGTTCTGTGGTAGTGAATCCAAATGGAATTGCAAGGGGGTTAGTGGTCATGTGGAATGAGGAAGTGTCTTTGGAGTTGGAATCTAGTTCCGGGAAGTATATCGATATGATTTGCAAGGAAACAGGAAGTGGAAGGACCATGAGAATGACATTTCTACATGCACCTACAAACTTACGAGATAGAATCTTACTTTGGGATCATTTAAAGAGTATCCATTCTAGAAATCTTCTTCCTTGGGTGTGTATGGGGGACTTCAATGTTATACTTTACTATTGGGAGAAGAATGGAAAAAGACCGGCGGACCATTACAGGTTAGTTGCATTTCAAGAATTCCTGAGCGATTATTCTCTAATAGATGTTGAAAGCAAGTGATGCGCCTTTACTTGGGCGAACATCAGGGATGGGATGCATTAGTTAAAAAGAGACTCGATAGAGTCTTTAGCAATATGGACAGAAGAGTCATGTTTCCTGAAGCAAAAGCCTTTGCATTGCTAGCTATTGGATCAGATCGCAGTCCTATTCTTCTTTCACTTTACTCCGATCCAGTGAAAAGGAGAAAAGAATTTAAGTTTGAAGCTTACTAGTTAGAGGATGAGGAATGTAAAGAAATAGCATCAACGGTATGGGATGACCCAACTTTGTGCCAGGAGAGCCTCATAAGTAAGCTTAAAAAGGTCTCGGATGAATTGGCAAGTTGGAGTGAAAAAAAAAATTTCAAATGCCTATTTCCAAATTGAGACTCTTAAACAACAACTAACCGAGATTACTAATAACAAAAATGAGGGATCCAGCAAAGAGAAAATTCAGGTGATCACACAGAAAATTGAACAACTATGGAGACAGGTGGAGATGTACTGGAGCATGCGATCTAGAATTAATTGGCTGAAATGGGGAGATAAAAACACCAAGTGCTTTCATGCCTCGACTGTTCAGTGAAGACAAATAAACAGGATTTCTATGCTTAAGATTGGAGGAGATAAGTGGTGCAGTGATCTAGCTTGTTAAAACAACATGCGGTTGAGTTTTTTCAGACCCTATACAGCACAATGGGAGATAGAGAATTTCAACCAATACTAGACTAATGTCCTCGGGTGGTTCAAGAAGGAATGAATAAAGAATTAACAAAGAATGTGACCATGAAGGAGGTGAAAGCAACAGTATTTCAATTGGGAGCCATGAAAGCTCCAATCCTGATGAATTGAATGGCCAATTCTATCAACATAATTAGGATATTATCCAACAGGATGTACTCAAACTAGTGGAAAATTTCTTCGAGTCAAGTACCTGTGATCTTAGGTTGAATATGACTCATATTTCATTGATTCCTAAAGTGCCTAATCCTGAGAGTTTGAACCAGTTTAGACTCATAAGTATATGTAATTTTGATTATAAGATCATCTCAAAGGTGATGGCTAATCGTCTAAAACCGTACCTCCCTGATCTTATTGATAGGGAACAAAGTGCTTTTGTTAGCGGTAGACAAATCCAGGACAACATACCGATAGTCTTGGAAGTTCTCCATCAGTTGAGGATCAGGAAAAGAGTGAAGAAATTTCAGGCGGTTTTAAAGCTAGATATGCAAAATGCATATGATCAGGTGGAATGAGATTTTCTAGGAGTGTGGATGTCGAAAATGGGGTTCTGTGATAAGTGGGTATTAATGGTCATGAAGTGCATCTCCTCGATCACTTTAAGTGTGAAATTAAACGAGGAACCTCTCGAGTACTTTCAGCCAACTCATGGGATTAGGCAGGTCGATCCTCTATCTCCTTACCTACTTCATAATTCTAGCCAACGTCCTATCTCATCTTTTGAATAGTTCAGTAGAGAATGAAAGTATAAAAGGAATTCGGCTCAATAGATTTTATCCAACACTAACTCATTTGTTGTTTGTTGATGATGCTATCTTCTTCCTTGACGGAAAAATCTTAGAATGTCAGAATTTGACTGTGATTTTGAACCAATATTGCTTCACTTCAGGGCAAGCAATTAACTCGAACAAGTTCGGAATTTATTTCAACACCGGCTGCTCATAGGATCTTGGAAGGAATATGGCCTATGAATTGAGAGTACCGGTTATTGAAAAGACGGGGAAATATCTAGGCATTCTCTCATGTTGGGGTCAATAAAAAAAGCAAATGTTTGATTGGATTTTGGCGCAAGTGAACATGAAATTGGAGGGCTAGAAAGAAAAGTTAATGTCGAAGACTGAAAAGGAAATCCTAATCAAAATGGTCATGCAAGCTCTTCCCCAATATGCAATGTCCATATTTAAAATCCCAATTAGTGAATGTAAAGCCATTGAGAAAAATATCGCATCATTTTGGTGGAAACAGAATGATACTTGAACTGGACTTCATTGGAAGAAATGGGAACACCTCAAAGTAAGGAAAGATAATGGAGGGTTGGGATTTCGAGATTTAATAACCTTCAACAAGGCGATGTTGGGCAAACAAGCTTGGAGGCTTTCACAATCGCCTTCAGCCCTATGGAGTCGTCTTTTGAAGGGTATCTACTACCCAAGAGGGCATTTGTGGAATGCAGGTAAGGGATCCAAGCCTTCATGGGGAGGCAAAGCTTATTGTTGGGTAGAGACTCTATTGTAAATGACGTACAGTGGTCAATGGGTGATGGAAAAACAATATGCATTTGGGAAGACAAGTGGCTATTAGTTGGGGTGATAGGAGGACCGGAAAATTAGGGGTACCCCCGAATGGTGAGGGAGCTGAAAAATCAAGAAGATATGGTTTGGAATGAACAAAAACTAAATGATCTTTTTCAAGAGAACATAGTGGATGAAATTATGTCTATACCATTGAGCATAAATGCAGGAAAGGATAAACTAGTGTGGAAAGGAAGTAAAGATGGGACCTTTGCTGTTAAGAGTGCATACAACAAGCTACAATCTGAAGCACAATAGCAAAACACAACTCAAGCATCTTTTCGTACCAAGTCCCCCGAACACTATGGACCAATATATGGAAATTGAACTCCTATCCCAAAATTCGACTGTTTTTATGGAGTGCATGCTAGAACGCAATCCCAACAAAAGAAAATCTTTACAAAAGGAAGGCTTTACCTGACCCTATATGGCAATTGTGTCACCGAATGCTAGAAACAGTAGAACATTTGTTTCTATTATGCCCTTGGACTAAAGCGATTTGGGAGGATCCCAAACTAAAAATGAAAATTGTGGAGAACAGGATTATGAGAATGGATTCATGGGTTCACCAACATTTCGAAGTAAATGAAAACTCACAGAGGAGAGAATTACTAGCTAGAGTATTATGGTCGCTTTGGAAAGCAAGAAACGCCTTCATATTCCGATTTTGAAAACTGGATCCTACCTCGGTGGTGGATGAAGCCTTTACTTTGCAAGAAAGTTTCATGAGGTGGAATCAAGTGGTGAACCGTAAGAATGATGATCCACAAACTCTACCTACAATGTGGATTAAGCCACCGAGAGGGGTATTGACATTAAAATGGACAAAGGGATCGACGGAAGGATCAATTGCTGGAGTGTGTCAGGACTTCAGCGGCGTAATTATAGACGGCTTCGTGAAATCTTGTCAAGCTTCATCCGCGATCGGAGCGGAAACCGTTGCTCTGGCCGAAGCTCTATCCCACATGAAAAGTCTTCGTGATCTATAGGGGGCAACTAATCTACACTTTCAACTGGAAGTGATAGCGTAGCACTTGTTCAGTTCATTGAGGGAGCTGTTCAAAGCCCATGGCACATACAGGCCTGGGTAGAAGATTGCAAGATTTTCTTGGGCTAGTTTTAGTCCGTCAGCATAGCACATTGTCCAAGAGAGGCAAATCATTTAGTGGACTGGATTGTTAAAGCCCATCGTAAAATGACTCTTCCTTCGGACTGATTGTCTAATTCCCTAAAGTTTCTGTTAGATTTGCTTTGTTTAGACATGTCACATATTCTATCCTAGCTAATGAAATGAATATTACCTTTGAACAAAAAAAAAAGTACTCAATTCAATGATTTAAAACTTTTGATATTCAGTCTCTCTAGATCCAAAATGTCGGCATTGGCAAGCTGTGGTTTAGGACAAACGTCATAATTAGGTACCGCGACTCGGTGTGTAGTTCCTGGTAAGCCATAAAAAAAATGTTAAAGTGTCATCAGATCGATGCACCTGGAGATTTCGAAACTACAGGAAGCGACATAGTGAAGATAGTCTTGATCCTAGGATTGTGTCCGGAAGCTGTCAGGTCAGCGATTAGTTCGACTAATGACTTCATTACAGCGGTAAGAAAGGAATCATTTTCTCGGTAACACCAGCAAGCATTATTATCGTCACATGACTATGATCAACTCATGATTCCCTTTTTTTTCTCTCCTTAATCAGCGGAGTACTTTCGACCAAAAAAAAATCAGCGGAGTACTATTTTGGTGATTAAGATCCTTAAAATCTTGAAATGGCTAATTTTTTGAAATTTGGTTTACACCCTTAACAATTAACACACCAGGATGCTTGATTTTATTAAGGGATAATGACATAAATAGTCCCTAAATTTTGGCCCAATGTGTAATATGATCCCTGAATTTTTTGTACATATTCAAATTAGTCTATAGACTATATGAAAATGTATCATGAATGACAATATTGATTATTTTTATATAGTATATGGACTAATTTAAACATGTACCAAAAGTTCGAGGATTATATTGAACGAATTAAATATTTAGGAACCACATTGAATATTTTCATATAGTTCAAAGACTAGTTTGAAGATACCACATTGAATATTTTCATATAGTTCAAAGACTAGTTTGAAGATACCACATTGAATAAATCAAAAGTTCAAGAATCACATTACACATTGAGTTAAAGTTCATGAACCATTTATTTCATTTTTTCTTTTTTATCAGCTGAGATGTATTCCCTTTTTTTTTTTTACTTTTTTCCTTAGTTCCTTGCAAAAGTTTGTGTGCATAATCGACCAAGCCTCTCTTTCTCCACGGTATTTGAGATCAATCAAAGATTGCTCACAACCTCCAAAACGAGGTTGCTGGCTGGGTCACCTTAGGCTAGCAACCTCAATCGTCGCTTTCAGTCGAGCGACAGAGATGGCGGTCGAGTGATCGATGGTGGTCGCACCAACAATAGAGCAAATCTGATCTTTGTTTCTTCCAGCACGAGATTTGGTGAGATGATGAAGTTCTGAAGTGTGTGAACTCACTTTCTAGTAAATGAAAGATTGATTAAGACCGATAAAACATAAGGAAGAAAAACTTTATTAGTGCAAGGGAAATCCTATCTCTGAATTATCTTAATTAAGTGTGAAATCAGCTTGATTAAGCTTCGAGTAATTGTCAAAGAACGTGCTGATATGTGCGTTTCATATGACATATTCAAATCATATAATCCATTCGGATTTTCAAAGAAAATGCTTCTTGCGAGACGCACAAGGAGTTTTGACTAATTGATTATAAAGCTGTGTTATAATAATCTCACATATGAGACGTGTTAGATTTATTTTCATTTATGTATTTTCTTTCCTTTTTCCTCGTGTATATAGTGGAGAAATTCAAAATTTTGTGGAACAACCTATTAACGATTTGACTTGTAAGCGGGCATCTGGCCTTAAGCTTTGGCATGAAATTTTATTTCAAATTAAGAGGGAGACAAATGATATATATTTGCAGATCTTATTTTCTTGTATCACGAAAAATAATGCATAATTTCCAATTGATCCATCTAAGAAGGTTAAGTTTGATAGGCATATAGAGGCATGACTAGTTATTTCCAAAATCATAACTCGATCTCTTACACGGAAACAAATACTGGGTTAGTTTCGATGGCCAAGAAATATGATATCAATCCAATTTTCTGATACCTTAAACTTTCAAAATTAGTCCCGAGCAGTGATGTCAACACTCGAATCCCAGGCACCGGCTTCACAAACCCACATCTTTGTAAGGCTCTGTGTCCTGGTTAATTACCCAGATTCAGCTTCTTGTCTTTGTGCCATTGTTTCATCAATTAGACTGACATATCATTTTGATCATAGTATGGTTTCATTCACGTATGATTGTGTACACATCACAAGTAATACAAAAAAACCTTTTTTCCCTGGATCGAATTTCTCAATCCTCAAGCATCTTTTGGGAGCCCACTAACGTTAGGGTTTCGTAGCCGATACATGATACGTATGAACTGATGGAATCTTGGTCAACGTTAATACAATCTAGGCTGGATTCGCAGCTTTCTCGTGTGTGTGTGTGTGTGTGTGCGCGGTTGTGATTTTGTAGCAATCTTCCAAGTTTAGAATTTGAGTTTGACTTTGATTTTAAGCATTGACTGAGGAAAAGTTCGCAACGTCTAATTTTCTACTTCTCAGCCTGAAAACCCTCACTCCTAAAAGTCAGAATCTAAAATGGAGAAGCAGAAAAATCCCACCAATCCAACTATTAATTCTGACCTTAAAAACCCAATCTAACCCATGATTTTTCTCTTATGTTAGAATTTTTGGTTAATACCACAAAACATTCTAAATCGATATATTTGTGATAAATTTATCTAAAATTAATTTATTGATCAACAAAAACCCTAAACTTATACATTGTGACAAATTTATCCTCCGTTAGTTTATATTAAATTTTATTATCAAATTACTGAGTTTGATAACACGTAACTGTTAATGGGTGTACCAATTTGAATTTTTACCCTCCATTTATCATAAGTGTACCAGTTTGTGATTTTTCGTTGTATTAATTCAATTTAACGGAAACTAACAGAGGGTAAATTTATCATAAATATGCTAGTGTAAGACTTTTGATAATAAAAAATTAGTTTAAGATAAATTTATTACGAATATATCTATTTAAGATTTTTTATGATTAAAAAATTAATTTTTAGTAAATTTATTATATGTATATGAATTTAAAATTTTTCGTCGTAATACCTCTAGAATTTTCCAGCCATAATTAAGGTCATTGTCTCGAGGCAGGGACCATATCCCAACGTCATGCCGCAGGTCAAACGTATGTGGTGACGGTCGCCTTGAGTAATTTGAGCCATACATTAACGACCACAAAATTTTATTTAATCTTATTCAATTATGCTTTCCTTATTACGGCAAACGTGTCCTTCGGTTTCGGTCAATGTACGGACCTGTATGGTCAAAAATTTTATTTAATCTTATTCAATTATCTTTACCATCAAAATTATTGGCCTGCTGATGAAAGATGTCACATGCTTTTATACCAAGCTACTAGTTCAACTCATAATGTTAGTGAAATTCTTAACAGCTTCCACCGTATTACCTAACTATAGCATGCCTCATGTTAGTGAGGCTCCGGTGACGGGATCACCAACTTTGAACCTCCAAATCACGGATGGTGTAGAATAATTATAACTCAAATTAAATATTAAGTTGTAAGAGCAAAATTTTCATGCACTGCTCAAAATAGATTAAACATGGATCACTCTTTTCAAGAAAAGTTAAGATAATCCTTTGAGGAGACGACAAGTGTGCGTGGCTTTTCAAGAAACGTGTCTAGCTACACGGTGCAGATGATACTGCGTGTCTCGAACTCACCACCACAAGAGCTTCAAGAGATTGGAAAACATTACCCCAATCGATCAAGAGAAACCCATGGAGGAAGGAATCGAATTTGTCTTTTGTCTCCTTGCCATTCCCTCTGTAGAGGTGGTGGGTACTTCTCTACTCTCATGTTTCGAGAATTGCGACAAGTTGGCTGGAGCCTTTCCTGTTTGGAGCCTTGTAAGGATTTGATCGATCGAAATGAACGTATATATATACATTTACATATATATACATATATGTGTATGACATATTAAATGGTCACAATCCAAGTCGAAAGGGACACATGTATGTATGAACATCACTAAAATTCCATATTTCAATGTCGTGGGAGTCGGGACGGTTGATGTTTCAAAAATTAATATCACGAAAAATCATAAATTAGTACACATGTGATAAATTTACCCAAAACTAAATTTTTTACCATAAAAAATCTCAAACTGGTATACTTGTGATAAATTTACTCTCCATTAGTTTCTGTTAAATTTTACCGTCGAATTGCTGAGTTAGATAACACGTAACACTTGACGGATGTATCAATTTAGAGTTTTACCCCTCTGTTTGTCACAAATTTACCAATTTATGATTTTTCATGATATAAATCCAATTTAACGGAGAGTAAATTTGTCATAAGTGTACCAGTTTGAGATTTTTGGTGGTCAAAAGATTAATTTAGGGTAAATTTGTCACAGGTATACCAGTTTTGGATTTTTCATGATATCAACCCATGTTTTAATGACAATTTTCGCAAGTTTACTTTATATTCATTTTGGTTGAGGTTTAGGGTTCAAATCAAGATGCTTCCCCAAAAAGAAGTTCTTTGACAAATTAATCTCGATTAATTGTTACTAAAACTTTTTTGGTGACGCCAAATTATTTAATAAGCTTGATTTAGTGAATTTAGCCGAGCCATGTAGATTACTGTGTGTTAATATCTTGCTTTATATTTCTAACTTTTGCTTCATTTGGTCGTTTTTTTCTTAGTATAATGCTTTCATAAGAATACTTGAAGAATCGACAATGAGGTTTCCATTTTGTACATGTGGTCATATAGCATCAATATGGATCCCTCGTGCCTCAAAACATGCTAGAGTGCACAATACACGACTGTTTGTTTTTAAAAGTTGTAAGATAACTTCTTGACAGACCTATTGCAATGCCAAAGGCAAAATAGAATCCATAATAAATTCTCGGGAAAATTATAAAAAATGTACTAAACTTATTGCATTTGTATTAATGCAATCCTAAACCTTTTTTTGACCAATTCAGTCCTAAATCTTTTTGTATTTATGTCAATTCAGTTCATCTTACCAATTTTGATTGATCAACACTGACGTGAAGAGGTTTTTTGGTAATTTTCCCTAAATTCTCTGCATTACTTTTTAGGATTAAAACCACAAAAAACCTCAAATTGATAAATTTGCCCCAAACTAATTTTTTGACCACTAAAAATCATAAACTAGTACATCCATGACAATTTTACCATCTATTAGTATCCGTTAAATTTTACTATCAAATTGATTTATTAAATAACACGCAGCAATTGACGGATATATCAGTTTTGGGTTTTACCCTTTGTTTATCATAGATGTATCAGTATATGATTTTTTGTGGTATTAGTCCAATTTAATATAGAATAAATTTATCACAAGTGTACTAGTTTGAAATTTTTTATGGTCATAAAATTAGTTTGAGTAAATTAGTCATTGCTGTATCAATTTAGGGTTTTTTGTGATAAAAAAATTAATTTAAGGTAAATTTATTATAGATATACTAATTTGGAGTTTTTTATGATGTTAACCCTACTTTTTATCCGATTTTCTAAGAGCCAAGCATTCTTTCTAACCGGCGTTCTCGACATCATATACTTCTTCATCTCTACTCATCAGTTGGGAGTTTCGTGTCACTGATTCTCCGAACTTCATGCCTATAGTCCATCTGAAAAAGACATTTTTACTTGATAATCTTTTATCACACTCATTGTCTTCTTCCTTTTTTTTTTCATGATAGTGATTAGGTAAAGCACGTGATCTTGACTTTTGGCAGAAGGAAACAATTCTAATGTGGATGGTCTTCCCGTAAGGTGGAGAGCTCTCATTGCCACAAACTCAGTGGCCTTTTGAAACCACCAATCCTTTTGGTACAAAAATTCGGAATATACGTCCGCTGATAAGTGTCGGACCCTTGTGATAACGTTTTGAAGAAGTTGCTAGACCCCATAGTCGAAACCTAACTCGAACCCACCTGATCTTTTTAGGTTGGGTAGTAACAATTCAAGTTTCGAGTTGGATCAAAACGAATGCGCCTATGCTTAGAAGAAGTTGTTAGACCGGAAAGTCGAAACCTAACTCGAGTAATGACAGTTCATGTTTGGATTCAAATCAAAACAAACATGCCTAGAGTTTTTACTTAGGTTCGAACCTTTCCAATAGCATAACCGACCTAATGTCACCCCTATATCCTAGCCCGTTAATCAATAAAAATAAACAATAAATTGAAAGGTGATCGTCATGAATTATTGGCACATCAGGAAGACTTGGCATTTGTTTCGGTACAATTCTTTTTCTCGACGGTTTCCTTGTTGTAACTAGTAAATAAATAGACCACTAAAGTCATGATAAATGTAGGAAAAAAAATTCACACATAATATAAAAACGAAGTTCTGAAAAAAAAGTTATCAAGTTGATCGTTAGTCGATAGTAATCCACGGGCGTTTTGAGACCATCGGAGGAGGGCAGCAGTGAGGGAGGGGCAGCGGGCAAAGTCGGCAGCGGCGATGGTCGGAGTGCGGTGGCGGTGGGTGGGCAGTGGAATTGCAATCCAAGGCAGAGACATCATGCTTTAAGCAGCCATATATTTAGACCTATGATATAATGTACTTGTCTTATGAAATCTAACGTTGTACCTAATTGGAATGTTTCTCGGTTGGTTGGACCTCAAACATTTGGGTCAAATTTGACAGCCGACCGCTTCAGAGAACAGAATAAGGGCTGGCTTCTGCCATTCTGTAATTGTTTTGTTCTGCTTCATATGCAATTTTATTAATTTAATTTGCAACTCATGGAATGTTCGTGCTCCTATAGGAATGTCCAGAGTAACGATTGTAGCTAGAATCCCTTTTATGCGGCTTAGGCTCCGTTTGTTAAGTGAAAAATGAATAATTTGAAAAGTAATTTTTTAAAAATAATTATTTGTATTATTTGAAATAATTAGTTAATAAAAAATCTTTCATCATCAACGATAATATATATCTAAATATTTTCATGCACGATGAAATTTTTTTTTCGTTCCTTTAAATGCAAGTGATTATTTTAAAGAAAATATTTTCCAAATCATTTATTATCCGCCAAACAAAAGTACCCTTATGTAAGAGGGGTGAGCAAGAAGAAGCGAGAGGACCGAAAATCACCCGAACCGGACTAAACTAAGCCGGTTCCTGAGAGTGTCGGTCTAATTCCCAATTCTTAAAAGTGAAACCAGTGTTCGGCCTGTTACCTATTTCAAGTGAAAACCGGACCAAACCGGAGTGACTATATATATATATATATATATATATATATATATATATTTATTTATTTATTTATTTATTTATTTCTTCAAAAAATTAAGGGAAGACAGCACCATGAATGGTCCCGCTAATTTACTTCGTTCCAATTAGTGCTTAAATCTCTCGCCCTCTTTCTTTGTATTCATATTTTCCTTTTATTCCTTCCCTGTTGACCAACCTTACCCATTATCTTCCAAAGAGAATATCCATCTCTGTATGCTCTGTCCCTCACGACCAGATTCACTTGCCAATTTGTTGCCAAAATAAAATGGAGACAATCTCTTTTGCTTCCCTCTTCTATCACCGCCACATTTGTTGCCCTTTTTTACGTAGTCTGGAGGAATTAATTCCTTTAATAATCTGGCCGAAATTTGTCGGAGAAAAGCATGGAAGATTTCTCTTATTGATTGGTTGGACCTCTTTCTTTTTGTCGGATAAAAGCCAAAATCTCTCACCTGTTTTCTTTTTTAATTTCATCTTCATGTTAAATAAGTGATCGGTTCAATTGGATAGAACCGGATCAGGAACCAATCACTTCTATTAAGTAGGATGCACCATTCTTATTTTTGACTTAATTTAATAGAATTGTGATGACCCGATTGATCATAAGATTTGTGGCAGAAGCGGAGGGTACTAATATATTGGTTTCCAGCATTTCCTCTCAGGGTATCAATAAATATACACATATGAGCATTAATTTTGTAATATCTCAAAAATAGCGTGTGATAAATATTGGCGTATTTTAGAGGTTAGAGAATATTTATAGGTTTCCCTTGCGTCGTATGCCAAATTTTGACCGATAAATTTTTGCCCTTTATGTTATTCATGGACACAGGTCACATCAACCGAATCCCTTACATTTCTTGTGTCATTTCTTTGCTTTCTGTCATGTGTTTGCCGTTCCGTACAAATAATAGCATCCTAGATTGATCGATATAAACCATGTGTTTCTTCCTCTGAGAAACAAGATGATCTGCCAAGCTAAGATGGTTCATAAGTGGCGACCGAAAGGGTCAAATAGGATCGACTAACCAAAGGAGGAGGGGCAGATCACATCGAGCGCGGTGCATACGAAGCACTCGTAATTCGTTCGCTCAATAGTCAGGACATTTGTGAAAAAATCAATAAAAAAAATATTGTAATTTTCATTTCACTAATATCTCTTTGCCTCGTCTTTCGAAATATACTAATATTTTGAAAATCGAGAATATTGGAGCGGCATTTTCTTTTCGCTGAAATGTAGGAGTAGTATTTACAGTGGTTAATATAAAGTAATATTATGTGGCTTGACAACTTGAGTTCAGTGAGACTGGTCAGCGATGAGTCTCCTACGGGATTTCATGGGAACATGGTCCAAGTTTCCATCCCCACCAATAAAAAGTTAGGAAGAAAGAACAGAAGCTTCCTCACAATCACAATCTTACAATTGATAGGTTTTTGGGATAAGAAGAAAAACCATCATTAAAATTTAGCTCAATATATAACGTGACTTTTAATTTATTCAATATGATTCCTAAATTTTACCTAAATATTAAATGTCGTCCATTAATCCGAAAAACATGAATCCCAACAAGATACAAATGTTAACATAAGTTCTTGTATACTATTTTTGTAACTTTTAAAAAGTTGATTAATGTTTTGGATTTTAGCAGAATAATAGAAAGTTTTTTTTTTAATTTCTGTATTCATTTTTTATTTTTAAGTTCACCTTAGGCATTAGACAGAAAGCCGAAAGGTCGGGACTGAATCGAAAAATAGCGAACTTAAATTTAAAAGAAAATCAAAGAATATTAAAATAATAAACAAATTATTTATTCGCCCAAAACCTTAGTGAGGGAGTAAAAATACTTAGATTAACCATCAAATATCAAACGGATCAAAAATAATATGGTGGTGCGGGTCAGATAAAAAATAGTGATAGGAAAGATGCTGAAACGGTTGATTTTTTATGGTTAAAATGGCCTCGATTCTTATGACCATTAGCTCTAAAATATACAAGCTTCCTTGGTTGCTGTACTTAAGGGTCTCGTGAGTTGAAATATTTGAACTTTATTTCTATATATGAAATTAGAGGGTCCTCCCTTGTTAATTTACTTGTTCGGACCTTTAAATTTGGCAGATAGAAATATAATATTTTCAAGAAAGAATTTATCGGGGTATAGAATATTTAACTTTTTTTTTCTCAACAAAACAAAGTACGTGCACCAGGCTGATTGATTTCAGTCTCAGACTATATTAGGCCAAAACCCACCCTCGGAACACCCGGAACGGTATCAAATTTCAAAAGTCTTCATTCACACCAAAAAAAGGTATTGTTCGCAAAGATGATCATATATTTATCTCTATTTTCAGAATTTTTTGTGGCCATATTTTTCCCTAAGAAAGCAACCCCAATATATATATAGAGAGAGACACACACACACACACTTGATGGTTCCTAGCCAAGGTGGGTTTTGAAATTGGTAAAAGAAAATTGAAACTTCGAAAAAAAATTAAAATTAAGTACATAACCTGTGTAATTTTGTGGTGCATATATCACAACCATCGCCATTGATATGGGTAATTTTATAAATTAAATCGGCTTGGAGAAAAGGAAATAAGAAAGTAGGAAACTCTCATTTTTAAAAAACAATATTAAGGTTTCTTGAATAGCTTCTCGCTATGCACATATTGAAATACATCAGTGTTTACATAAATGATATCATATACTATTGATTTGAAAGAGAGGGTACTTATAATTTTTAAATAAAAAAGAATGATGCCATTTGTGTAAAAAAACAAAACAAAATTTTATTAATTGTATATAGGGCGGCGCTATTTCCACCCCTTATATGACTAAATTCATCCTATTTATGCTAGAAAGACTAAATTGCTCTCAATCATTCAATTGCGAATTAAAGTTAATGCCACATTCCTTCATTTTTTCTAGAGTTTTCTATTTCAATTAAGGATCTAGTTGCAATAATTAAGCATTTCACATGTTTTAATTTTTTTAGTGTATCAAAGAATTTTTTTTCGTGTATTCTTAGATATCACTATAATGCTTCACAAGCTTTATGAAAAGCCACTAGTAAGGAGAAAAGACAATTTCTTCGACATAGTGAAAAATGTTGAAAGTCTCTTCTGCATTATTGCTCTAATAAAAACTTATCTATCATTTCTCCCTCTTATCTCAAAAGCTCACTTTCTTGGTGATTTTTTTTTAATTTTTCATTTCATTAGTCTAATATATATATCACGACTCTTTATTTTATATATTAAAGAACTTGCCTTTTTCCCTTACTATTGGTGAGATGCTTTTACATAAATGTAGGGCATCATGGAATGTCTAGGAATTTACTAAAAATATTACGCACAATGAGGCATCTTGACATTTTTTTCATAAACACTTTGTCGATGATATTAATTTCAGTCAATTCAACATAATGAGATTTCACTTGCATTTTTTAAAAATTTTATTATTTTATGAATTTTTCATTTAATTAAATTCCATCTTTTAAAGTTTTCAGTTGGAGAACTTCGTTGTCATTTTGTTTTAGAAAATATTCAAAAAAGGTTTTTGTTTTGCTTCATCTCATCACCCTATATATAAAAATAAATGTGCAAATTTGTTAACGAGTGATCATGTTAAAGAATTGTCTATATAAAAAAATTTTTAGATTCTACTTGACAATTTATCCTTAAATTCGCTCGACAACGTACACAAGAACGGGCTTCTTGGGAATTTCTTTTTTCCGACAAAACTAATTTTTATGGAAGTAAAATTTAATAATGAAAAAAACGCAGTGCCTTCGATATATTGGAAAACTTGCAATAAAGGAAAATTAATAACTTTGGGGCGATCACTTAAATTATAATGGAATGATTGCGGGTAATTTTGTATTTTTCTTATGAAAATTGGATGGATTTAGTTACATAAGATGTGGAAATGGCGCGGCTCATATGTTATTTTAGTATATCTCTCTTTCTGCGCAGCTTCATCTTCTCTTATTTCTTTTTCTCTTCGTCGCCTTTCGCGCGGAGTAAAAGTCGTCATCTCTCTCTCTCTCTCTCTCTCTCTCTCTCCTCGTTCAGACTCAGTGGCCCTCCTTTTAAACACCTAACCAATGTCCATCCCCTGATTTCCTCCCAACAACACCCACACCCCAACTCTCTCGCTCTCGATCAACCATGGCTTCGGCCGCCACCTGTTCGGCAGACCAGCTCGCCCCCCTCTTCGGCCCCAACGCCACCAACGCCACGGCCGCCGCCTCCTACATCTGCGGCCAGCTCTCCGCCGTCTCCGACCGCCTCTCCGACACCTCCTACGCCGTCGACACCACCTACCTCCTCTTCTCCGCCTACCTCGTCTTCTCCATGCAGCTCGGCTTCGCCATGCTCTGCGCCGGCTCCGTCCGCGCCAAGAACACCATGAACATCATGCTCACCAACGTCCTCGACGCCGCCGCCGGCGGCCTCTTCTACTACCTCTTCGGCTTCGCCTTCGCCTTCGGCTCCCCCTCCAACGGCTTCATCGGCCACCACTTCTTCGGCCTCAAGAAGGTCCCCTCCCCCACCATCGACTACAGCAACTTCCTCTACCAGTGGGCCTTCGCCATAGCCGCCGCCGGGATCACCAGCGGCTCCATCGCCGAGCGGACCCAGTTCGTCGCCTACCTGATCTACTCCGCCTTCTTGACCGGGTTCGTTTACCCGGTCGTCTCCCACTGGTTCTGGTCTTCCGACGGGTGGGCCAGCGCCTTCAACTCGGACGATTTGCTGTTCAGGTCGGGAGTCATCGATTTCGCCGGGTCGGGCGTCGTCCACATGGTTGGCGGCATCGCCGGCCTCTGGGGCGCCCTCATCGAGGGCCCCCGCATCGGCCGCTTCGACCACTCGGGCCGCTCCGTCTCCCTCCGCGGCCACTCCGCCTCCCTCGTCGTCCTCGGCACCTTCCTCCTCTGGTTCGGGTGGTACGGTTTCAACCCCGGCTCTTTCAACAAGATCCTCGTCCCGTACGCCAGCGGCAGCTACTACGGCCAGTGGAGCGCTGTCGGCCGGACCGCCGTCACCACCACCCTCGCCGGCTGCACCGCCGCGCTCACCACGCTGTTCGGGAAGCGCCTCCTCTCCGGGCACTGGAACGTGACCGACGTGTGCAACGGCCTCCTCGGCGGGTTCGCCGCCATCACCGCCGGCTGCTCGGTGGTCGAGCCCTGGGCCGCGATCATATGCGGGTTCGTCGCCGCCGGGGTGCTGATCGGCTGCAACAAGCTGGCAGAGAAGTTGAGGTTCGATGACCCGCTCGAGGCCGCGCAGCTCCACGGCGGGTGCGGCGCGTGGGGCGTGCTCTTCACGGCGCTCTTCGCCTCGGAGGACTACGTGGCCCAGGTCTACGGGGCGGGCCGCCCTTACGGACTCCTTATGGGCGGCGGCGGGAGGCTCCTGGCCGCGCACGTGATCCAAATCCTGGTGATAACCGGGTGGGTCAGCGCAACCATGGGGCCGCTGTTCTTCGTGCTTCACAAGCTGAAGCTGCTGCGGATCTCGGCGGAGGACGAGATGGCGGGCATGGATCTGACCCGCCACGGCGGCTTCGCCTACGTGTACCACGAAGAGGACGAATCGCAGAAGAACGGGATCCAATTGAGGAAAGTGGAACCCGCTTCCGCAACGCTAAGCATTTAGATGTGCAATTTTTTTCTTCTCAAAATTACTATATGTCAATTGCCATCTTCTTCTTCTTTTTTGTTGTGGTGTGCTCTACTATTGTTAGTTTGAAAAAAAAAAAGAAAGGAAGATGTGATTAGGTTAATTTTTAGTAAGGTCTTGGAGGTGGTGATGTGTGAAAGAATTTGATGAGTTGGTGGGTGGTTTTGCGTGTTGGAGATGACTACTAGCGTTGCTGCTCGTCTTCTCTTTCATAATTCACATGATGTTGAGAGATGAACATTTATTTTTTTCTTTTCATTTTTCTCTTTATCTAGATTGAGATTGGAGAGGGAGGTGGCGATTTTTCTTTGGTTTACGTCGGTGTAGATTATTAAATTTGGGTCCATTTTTGGAGCTGCTTCTTCTTCTTCTTTTTTGTTATTTCTTGTTTATGTAAATTGGGAGCCTTTCTTGAAGTGAGCAACATGTGAGGAACGGCATGGTCGCCCCAGAGATCGCGGGTTGTTTTCTTCTTGTTTTGTTTGTTTGTTGCCTTGGTAAGAGAGGTGCAATGACTGCGGGGCTTTGGGAACGTGTGCAGAGTGGCCCGGATCACGAGGTGGAGAGAATCTCGTGACGGTAGGGTTTTGGAACCGTTGCGAATCCGAGGGTGACAAAATTCTATGGTTTCTACGACAAATAGAGAACCCCCCGAACACCCAAAAAATTACGAAAATATCAAACCTTTCACCTAATGACATTTTGCATATTTTTATTTTGAGATAATATCATGAAAAATATCAAATTGACATATTTGTGAGTAATTTACTCTAAATTAATTTTTTTTATCATCAAAAACCTAAATCGTATGCTTGTGATAAATTTATTTTTCGTTAGTTTTCATTAAATTAAATTAATGTCACGAAAAATTACAACCGGTATACCTGTGATAAACTGAGGATAACTAGTACACTTGTCATCTCTCGCGTGTCATCTAACTTAATAATTTGATGGTAAAATTTAACAAAAACTAACAGAGGGTAAATTTATCATAGACGTATCGGTTTAGGATTTTTGGTAGTCAAAAAATTAATTTGGAGTAAATTTATCATAGATATACCAGTTTGAGAATTTTTATGATATTAACCCTTTTATTTTTTTGAAAGTACCTAATATATACTTCAGCTTAATTTTTTAATATTGCTTTGTTGTTTGGCACATTTTTGCACTACTAGGCCATGTGCATGCCTAGTTTATTCGTAAGTGCTCAGGAGATTTTTCCAAAATTCTCATAGGAGTGGCCCCGCTCCATACTTATATATAGGTGATCTTATCAAGTATATACTACAATTTGATACACATAATTTAGAGCTTAACCCAACCCCTCTTTCATTGCAGTCTTGCACTATTCTCACCATGGGAGGGACAATAATTTTTAATAGTGTATCATTAGGTCAACAAGCGACTTGTTACCGTCACAGTTGATTTTCATGGGATTGCCAATCAAATAGGTTGGGTTATTGTTACCGTTGATTTTTCTCAACTGGCTGAAGTCCCATTCTCCTCGATGAATAGTCAGAGGATTGGCCAAATATAAATGGACAAAATTCCATCTTTAAGTAATTGCCTTACCATATTACATATGCTAAGAAATTTGCCGAAAACTTGAGCAGTTCTCAAATCACTAAAATAAATAATCTCTTATCCTTCCCCTATTAGAGTGTAGGAGGATAAAGCATTTTTTTTAAGTATATGTTTACTAACACCTCTTTCACATTAGTCACAATATTGGCATGAGAAATAACTGCAACATTTACACCATCAGCATCATCTGCTTCAACCAAGTTGACTTTTGGTCTAGCAAGATTGTCATTTCCCTTGTAAATTTTTTTGGTTGATTTCCAAGTTACAGCACCTCCACCATGGATTTTGTTTCATTAGAATCTGAGATCCAATTAGCAAGGTTGTATCATTTTGTCACAGCGGTAAATCCACTATATAAAGTAACCTCTCCATATAATGCTTTCGAGGAAGAATTAGGTCACAATCGCTTCTTTTGAATTTTTTATGCTTCTAGCAAAACCTTTTTTCTTAATTTTTCCCCGAATGTCTGCTCAAAAAATATTTATAGGTCTTCTTTTCATCACTAAAATAACTAAGATAGACATTAGTTTTCAATACAAGCTTGGTATTGTTAGGTGAAGTGCAGATTGCCGCCATCCTAGATGGTGAGAGGCCACCAGCTGAAGGAAATTTTAGTCTACACTCTTACCAAGTAGTATAAAGTACGAACAAGGTCAATAGTACTGCGGCGAAAGTGCGTCTTCAGAAGGTAATTATGCTAACCATCATTTGGTGCCCCCTAAATTGATACCAAAACTAATGATACTAAGATTGATGCATAGAATTATTTTTATAAAGTGATCCAATAATTGCGAGTAAGCACTTGAACAATCAAGTCAAATTTACACATCTTGATAAATTACCGTTTTTGGAGGGCTTGACCTATTAGGACCAAGTCGAGTTGTTATATTCTAGCAATAGGACCAAGGACCCCAACCACTCGGTCCAACCCAAACCTAAGATTTTTGTGGTTAGAATTTTAGTTTAGGGGTGAGCAGTTTCAAGTTTCAAGTTTGATGGAACCTAGAATCAAATAGGTTCCCACTGGTCCGGTTCTTTGGTTTCGGATTTTACTTTGAAACCATGCTTATCGCTACTTGAGTTCATGGAATAAACATTGGTAAATGTCTCTAAACTCCATTTTAAAAGCCAGTCCAAATATGTGAAAATGACGTCATTTTACGCGAAAATGATACTCTTGATTAATCATATTCAGCAGCATGAATGTTTCCGGAAACAGACCGACCCAATACATAATCCCAAATCGACACAAATAAAGCAAAATTCGGTACACAATAATTCGGGGTAATGTTTTCATCCGGACGAGTGAAATTGCTTTTGCCAAAAGATAATGGGCGAGAGGTGCAGAATACGTAAGAATGAGATGTGGCCATGCTTTCTTGCCTGATGGGACTTTCATTTTCTGCGGAGACGACACATTTGACCAGCTGGTCTTGGTCACAAATGGACAAAAGCACAGAGTGATCATCCCATTGGCTCCTCATTTTTGCAGTACATATGCATTATGAGCTTCCTTTTAGTGGTGGTAACGGTTCGGTTCGCCGGAAATCTTGTGGGTCACAAAGTGAGTTCCTTGTTCTCGGCGTGGATGCTGCCGGTCGGAACCCCATCGTGGAAGAAGAAATTTAATGTGCAAGGATGAATGTTATTGTATAGGGTTAATACTACGAAAAATTTCAAACTGAAAATTTATCCCAACTAATTTTTTGATCACTAAAAATCCAAAACTAATAAACATGTGACAATTTTATTCCAAACTAATATTTTGACCACCAAAAATCCTAAATTAGTATACATATGACAATTTACCCTAAACTAATTTTTTGACTATCAAAAACCTCAAACTAGTAATCCTATGACAAATTTACCCTTCGTTAACAAATAAATTTGGAGTTTTCCATAGTATTTATACTATGGATTTCACGTTACATCACCATGTGCCATCAACGTCAGCAAAGTTAAAGGTGAAATTTGATGGAAGTTAAATGAGAGTAAATTTATCACAGGTGTATCAGTTGGGATTTTTTATAGTCAAAAAAATTTTTTGGGATAAATTTGTTACAGGTGTATCAGTTTATAGTTTTTGTGGTATTAACCCTAATAATATATGGATTTGTGTCATTTAACCTCAAAAAATTATCAAGCAATCGATTATTTTTTTTTGTCTATATGTGCCATCAAATAGCTGACATTTGATATTGTATGGTGCGATGATATATTGTACAAGTGTCTAACAATGTATCGTTATGTTGCAGCTTCTACTGATTGAGATTCATCAATTAGTCAACCTTTTCTTTTTTGTTTTCAATGACTGCAGATTGATGATACAATACTATGTCGTATTTATAAACAACTCTCTCGATCTCGATCTCCCGATTTGATAATTCAAGATACAATTAAACAAAATTTCAATAGCTTTTTGTGCTATAGCAGCACTGGCTATTTTCAAACATCAAATTTTTATTAACGTCAATGCATCTAGCTTCCCCTTCAAATTGCTAGAACTATCAAATGGACTTGATTAAAAAAAAAAAGAAAACTTGTAAATTTAAAGAACTTTTCCCATGTTACTCGCATTCCATATATTAATCATGCAAAATGGGGGCGTATGTAACTGCAATTTCCTTCATTTTGTGCTCCAATTTTATTGCCAAGCTAATAAGGACATTTCACAGCTAACGGATGTACAACATAACGGAAAGTCGAGTGCATTCAACGTACGGACCTTAGTGAGAATCTTCGTGGACGTGACTAAATCAATTTGATTTGATGTGCTTTACAGATCGAGTTGAAGTGTGAACCGACGTCTTTTTGTTTTGTCACGAAAGAGCCGTTTCTTGTCAAGATGGAATTGCAGCTAAAGTTTTTTTTTTTGTCAGAGAATTGCAGCTAAAGTTTGAATAACATATAAAAATGAGAAAATCATATATATTGCATTTTAAAACCTTTTAAATTTTATTAATTTAGTTATAAACTTTTGATAATTTGTCAATTGAGTCATTTTGATCAATTTTGGCTAGAAATTATGGGTGTAAATGTCGATTCTCTTACATGGCACGACCGGTACTAATGTGGAGAATTTTTATAGTTTGTAAAACTTTTTTTGAAATTTTTTTATTGTTTTTGAATTTTTTTATTTTAATTTTCATTATGGCTAGCAACCCTGGGCGAGGGCCCTTGTCGGTTGCAAAAGCCTCATCAAGGGCCACAATGGCCCTAGGGTAGGGCCTTTGCGCCCTTGCTTGTGGTCGACATGGGCTTGTTGCCCCTCACCCAATGGATGACCATCACTTGGCAAAATAAAAGAAAAATAATAATAATAAATTAATTTTTTTAAAAATTATAAAAATTATCTGCGTCAGTTCCAATTGTGCCACGTAAGATAATTAGTGTTTACATCAAATATAGTAAGAACTCAATTGGCAAATTTTGTAATCATACAAAATTAGTCAAATTGAATGATTTATAATTGAATTATAAGTTTAGGACTTTTTGAGTAGTTTTCGTTATAAAAAGAGATGAATAAAAAATGCATCCTCTAATTTTCTAAGTAAATTTCTATTCAACTAACTTTTCGAATGGTCCCGACTAGTCATAAAAGATATTTCTTTGATAAGCAAATAAGGTCAACTTTACCCTGAATAGCAAATCCCTCTAACTACCTCATATGAATCTTCTCCTTTAATGCACCATGACGAAATGCTAGTTTTCACATCTACCTACTCCAACGTGAGATCTTGTGCCACAACTAAAGCAAGTAACACTCAAACAGAATGTGGCTGTTAGAGCTTAGAGAATGGAGTAGGTCGAATTGTTGTAAATTTGTTTTGCATCTCTTCAATATTCTTAACTCCTCGAATATTTATTTAATAAGCGATACTGCTTTTCATTCTAGCAATAGATTGTACAGGTCCTTCATGAATAAGTTTTTATACTTTTCAAGAACAACCAATTCACCCAATCTTAGCTGTTGTGCCTAATTATTTCACGACTTTACTCTCGGGCTGATAAATCTGATAATTGCTAGCTAGCATTGCATCAATCTTTTTGTTAATCGTAATTTTATTTTATTTTTTCTTATGCCAATCAACCCAAAAGGGTGTGAGGAGTCCGCCCTTTGCAACGTGGGTAAGTTTGACCGATTGGTGTACTCTTTTTTGAGTTGGGATAATTACACAAATGATTCCTGAACTTTTAGCTTAATGTGCAATATCGTTCATGAATTTTTAATTTATTCGATGTAGTCCTTAAACTTTAACCTAATGTGCAATATGATCTATGAATTTTAAATTTGTCCAATATGATCCTTGAACTAAACCATATGAAATGTCCAATATTACCCTTTCATTAGTTTAAGTTAAGGGACAATATTAAATATTTTCATATAATTTAGTAACTGAATTGTACTTGTACCAAAAGTTCATGGATCATATTGAATAAATTAAAAGATCAGAGACCTCATTGTACATCGTGCCAAAATTCATGAATTATTTAGGTAATTTTTTCCTTTAAAGTATGGGGCTAAGGTTTTCTAAGAGTCCTCTCTCTTTCACTGTATTCCGATGTTGTGGAGAGTAGGATATGGGCCCAATCAGGCATAAGCACTTTAGTTCGCACTTCTGCTTTCGGCTTTAGCTTTGTGTATTCGCGTCTACCTTTGCTTTCCAATCTTCTTTTTCTAGCTTTGTAGAGGGAAAGGAAGTTGGCCTTTCACGCAGCTGCAAAAAGCAAGGCTAACATGTTAGGAGAACAAAACGACAAAGAAAGTTTCATCATTTCATTTATTTAGTAAAAAATAAATAATTATTATTTTTTTATTTTTTTGAATGTTCTATCTCTAACTTTCTCACGCTCTAACTTTTGTTTTGCCTTTTGCAAAACGCGAGAATCGAACCCTACACCTGTGATAATAACATCCATATCCCTCAGTCCCTTTAACAACATAGCAACATACATATAATGATTCAAAAAATTATATTTTTTATGTTTTTAAAAAACGATTGTTTGTATCGTTTGAAATAGGGCCTAATTACAAAAAAATCACAAATTTTATTTTGAGTGATAATTTTGGTCTGAACTTATTTTGTCTCCTAAAAAATCACTAACTTTCACTTAAATGCCAAATCTAACTAGCACAATTTGAAAATTTCAAATCACTGGGGTCAGATTTAGGACTAGAGTAAAAGTTGACAATTTTATTGAGACAAAAAAAAATTTGAGCCAAAATTATCACTCAAGATAAAATTGATGCTTTTTTTATATTTTTTTATGATTTTAAAAAACGATTGTTTGTATTGTTTGAAATAGGGCCTAATTACAAAAAAAGCACAAATTTTATTTTGAGTGATAATTTTGATCTGAACTTTTTTTGTCTCCTAAAAAATTACTAACTTTCACTTAAATTCCAAATCTAACTAGCACAATTTGAAAATTCCAAATCACTAGGGTCAGATTTGGGACTAGAGTAAAAGTTGATAATTTTATTGAGACAAAAAAAAATTGAGCCAAAATTATCACTCAAGATAAAATTGATGCTTTTTTTAAAATTAACCCTTTGAAATAATTAGTCATTAACTTATATTTGGATATCTTCGTGAATGATAAAAATTTTTTTATTAATTTATTTTTATAAGTAATAAAATATTATTTTTATAAATATGTTATTTTTAAATTATTTATTTTTTATGAAATAAATAGAGTACGAAGGCAGGAAAAGCAATCTCTCTCTTTGTAATCGTGGGGAGCAGATTTATTAGTGCGCGTCAGCGTCATATTAATCTTCATTTGACTTGTTGAGGTTTTGTTTGTTGACTGGCGAGAACAAGATGATGACATCTATCGATTGTGGATTCCACTTCAATTGTACGGCCCACAGTGTGCATTCAATTGGAAATTAAATTTCTCGTGGTCAAAGTCAATGTTCACACCCACACCTACATTGTTTAGTTGACTTGGAATGTTAATTTAAGTTGGGCCGACGACTCTTGCTTGCTCCGATTCTCTTCTGCCGCATTTTAATTTTTGCAGCTACCCAATATTCTCATTGTTTTAGTCGTCGTCTTCTTAGTCCTCTTCTTCTTCTTTTAAAATTAATTTCTCGTTCTTATCGCTACAAAATCATGGAAAAAATGTTAAAAAAATTCTAAATTTATTACAATTATGTCAATTTAATTATAAACCTTCTAATTGTGCAAATTTAATTTTAATTGTCCCAAACTTTTGGGCACATGCCAATTTAGTCATTACGGCTAATTTTGGATGGATATTGTTGACGTGGGCATCGGCCGGCATACGTGACACCACTAGTGCTGACATACAATTTTTAATAACATTTTAATATTTTAATATATATTTATATTTTTCATTTTTTTGTTTTATTCTTTCTTTTCTTTTCTTTTTCTCATTTCTTCTTCCTTTTACCAATGATCGTCCACCGGCTACCAACCATGGTTAGGCAAGCTGGCCTCGCCTGGACAGTTACCGTTGCTTGCCACAGTTGAGGGTCCCCCTCTTCTAGGCCAATGCAGCCTCGTCGAGTGTCGCTAGGAGAAACCAACTCGCCCAGCCATGGATGGTGGCTAGCCATCGCCTATGGTCGGTGGTTAGTCACCGGCAAAAGGAAGAAGAAAGGAAAAAAGGAAAAATCGAAAAAACATTAAAATATTATTAGAAATTGTTCATGTTAGTGTCAGCAGTGCCACATAGCCCAAATGATGTTCACATTAGTAATATCTGACCAAAATTAGTTAGAAAAGATAAACTGACACTAGGTCAAAAGGTTTGATACTTTTTTTTGGTCGAAAAAAAAATTTAGTCTCAAACCTTTTGACCTAGTGTCAATTTAGCTAAATTAATATAATTAAAAGATTTAGAACTTTTCTGGCACTTTTCCCATAAATTTGTAATAGATGGATATACCATTGATAAAGCATCAAAATAATGGGGGGTCTATGATTATGTGGTGGAAATAAAACTTTGGAGCTCTTAGAAAATCGAACTATTAAGCTCTAGCTTTGTAACAATGGTATCATATTCGTATTTATAGCCTGTTTGGGTATAGTAATGCAATACGGTGATGATGAAATAGTTATTGCGTTACCATGTAATATGGATGTAGTAACTATTGCGCCATTTGGTCTAAATAATGTTATACCTATTACACTATTTGGTTTCATAAATGACCTGCGTAATGAACGTGGAATAGTACGAGAATTCTCAAAATATTCCTAAATAGAATTATAGAGAATATAGTAACTTTGATTTCAATAGTCAATTAAAATCCCTGAGTTTAATACCACATGTACATTAGTAATATTATTTTTACATAATTAGTGGTATGATTGAAACAATAATTAAATAAAAATTTGGGCATCAACTATAATATGATTAGTGATTAAGATAATAATTATATTATAAATAATATAATGATTTGGTCACGATAACTTAGATAACTGTACCTTCTTTTCGTGAATTTTTTCTTTTGTAAAGTTGTGATCACCATAGACTCATGCAATTTCGTTGTTGTTACATTTCTTTAGTTACTTATTTTTTTAAATTTTTTTTTATCAATCATATAATATGTGATTTTTGTCTATTTGAATATTTAATTATTTAAACCACGCATTTATTCCGCAATTTAAATTTTTAAAACAGTTGACAGTCATCCTACAAAATCTCAAAAAATGCTAACAAAGTAGGAAGTTCCAAGTTTAAATTTTTTTAGGCCCGTTTAAAGCTTGAACTAGAATAACTATTATAGACAAATTGTAATATCAATTACACAAGGCGGTGATGTAATAGTTATTACAAGCAAAAACCTATGGACTATCCGATTCCAAGGTACAAAAATTTGACTTAAATTGAGGCGCATTGTCATCTCGGGCCCTGTACTCGATGGTGATGAAAATAGTCCAGACCAATAGCCTTTGCTCGAGGGATGACATGTGTTGCAGATATGGTAAAGAATGACTAGGATAACGTGGGAAACTTCCACAAATCAATTGAGTCCCCAACCTTTTGATTTCTTGTGGTTGAACACTCTATCTATTCTTCACTGCTAAACTAAGTCCCACAATTCATTCAATCTGCAAACTAATTACAAACTAGATTGGTGAAACGGTTCTACACTTCTAGATAGGCCACCTCCTGGTTCGATTCCTCTGCTGTCAGGAGATCAGTCTGGTGCTAGTTTAGTCAAAAGAGTGATAGTTGCTTCAAGGAAGAGCACCTGCATGTGCGATACCGACTCAGTCATGAAAGACGACAAATGCGTGTATGGACCCAGCTCTCCGATGGACAAGTTAATGGATCAGGAAATGATCAAGACAAAATGTCTTCGAGTGATCCTGGAATGGCAGTGGAAATCCACGGTCATCATCTTCAGGCTCACTTCACAAGAAGAAGGAATGCATCATGGTCGTTTGAATTTCGTCCCGATTTTCTTAAGAGTCCTGGATTATCACTGTAGCTACACTACCTTGTGAAGACCAACTCTGAAATTGGTCTTCACCCTTGAAATAATCATAAAACCGGCAGTTACCTCCACTTTCAAGATGGAACTTGCTGTTTTACTAAAGATTGACGGTTCCAGGTTCCTTACAAATTTCACCTAAAACCTGGAACCTATCTTCGGGAACATGTTCCTTATATTTTGGAACCTACTCGTCAGAACTTGAAATCTAGAATTTACCTTATCACAGGTTCTAGGGTAGATCCCAGGGTTTAACGGGTTCTTTTTTTTTAATTTCATTTTTAGCTAAACAAAATGAAAATAAACGCAACAATACTGAACAAGCTTGCCATTCACCAAAGAGAATACAAAAGACTAGTTTTCCTAGTATTACGGTTCAAATAAATATAATTAAACTGAAAAGTCATTGCGTGAATCGATACTAGGAGTGAGCGGTTTCATGCTCCGTACAGATTCCACTTGGTGGAACTTGTCCATGAGAATAAGTTCCTCATTTTTTGAAACTTGGGACCTAGCCTATCATAGGTTCTAGGATCGGTTTCAAGTTCTACCTAAGTTCTATCTGTATTATTAATTGAATAATTGTAGTGAATTATTACCTTGAATGACTATCATTTACTGCTATGATTCAAAGACCACAACTTATATTTAAACACACGAAAAATATGAAATATTAAAAAGTTATAAAGTGAAAGCTCAATTAGTGATTTTAGATTATACACTCATTATCTAATGTTATGAAATACTGTAGGATCATGTGAAGATATAAACCAAGAAAAATACGAAAACCTTGTTTAGGTTTTAGGTTCTAGGTTCTGTGTACCTAGAACTTGAAACCTACCAGTCAAAATAGGTTCTTCAACTTTTGGAACCTAGAACCTATCATGCATAACTAGGAACCTGAAACCTACAAGTTCCCGCTAGTCAAGTTCTTAGGTTCTAGGGTAGAACCTAGAACCATGCTTACCCCTATTGTGACATCCCGAATTTCATTGGTTCGTTTAACGAGCAAAGTAAACGAATGCAAGGTAGTGGCTAGTCCTACTTATCTATAGAAGTTGAAAAGTGTCAACTTTGGAACTTCGAAACTTCGGACACCGCCACGTCAACCACCGCACGACATCCTGCGATTTCCTATCTTTTCATTCGTTATCGTCATTTTATGAACTACACCATCATCCTTCCCGCCAACAATACACCACCGGTCCGTCATCTTTCTCCTTGCATGCCACGATGGAAGTTATTACCACGTTCACCTGTCCACGCCACCATTTTCCACTAAAATCTTGCATGCAAGTTCCCGGCGGGGGGGAGGGGGGGGGGGGTGGTGGTGTGGGGTGGGGTGTCTCCTCATTCCCCTCTCCTTGCCACGTTAGTTTATGTTCTCTGCCACCCAACCTCTTGCTTCTCACGCCACATCATCATTTCTTCTCTTGCTGCATGCAAAAAAGGGAAAAACCTCCAATCTTTTTCTCTCTCCTTATTTCTTCCGCCGACTCCATCTTCGGTTCTTCGGCCTCGTTAGCTCCGCTCACTTTTCTCCGTCCGCCACTGCACCCCCTGGGCAAGACTGAAGGCCGGCGACTCCCTTAGTGACTGTGAGCTTGAGAAGCACTACAAGGAGCCCCAGGAAGCTCTAAAACCTCTCCCTTGTTCCGACACAGCACAAGACCGAATCAGTCACAAGAGGCAAGTGAACTTCTGTCATTCTATACTATCCGATAGTCGTATGCACAAGAATTGGATCATGAATAGGCTTGTCGTTGTTGTTGTTTGCTGGATTGGTTGGTGGGGGGTGCTGGTGGTGCGTGGTGAAAGAAGCCGCGATAGGAATAAAGTGCAAACTCGACTTGCGGGTCAGTGATTTTTGGATAATCAGTCAGAGTGTGATTTGCGGAGCCATCGATAGATGAGTGTAGGGAATGCTATTAGTGTCATTTGAGTTGTAGATAAGTGCTGGGGTTTGTTGAGAGTGAGCTATGACTAAAAATTTGGAAGATGGCAAGTTGATTGGTGAGTCCGGGATGGTGAAGTAACTCGGTGCAAGTGTAGAAGAGGTGATTCAAGGAGCCGTGAACAGAGCAAGGATTGAGGTGGCGGTGAATAATTCTGAATGTGAGCGAAATACGGAACATGGTTGTGTAATCTTTGAGTAACCGAGGAAGGTTGTAGTCATGGTGGGGATGAGCAAGTAGTTAGGCATTAGAATTTGGGTCATGGACGGTTCATGGATGATTCAGGGAGGTAGGGAGTTAGACTTTGCAAAATGAATGTTTATTAATGAGAGTTGTAACCATGAGACCTGAACGGTATGTTCGGTATGTCGGTTTCATGTTAGTTCTTATTGTGGCATCGTGTAATAGGTTGTTAGAATTATAATCATGGTACCGAGAGCTTGAATCAAAATGAGAAATTAAGTGACATTAAGTGACGTTGTTTCATGAGTTCATAATCTGGATAGTGAATGAAAAAGTACTTGTGTTGGTAATTACTTGATTGAAATAATTGAAATGCTGTTGGACTATGAATCGATGATGCCACAAGGAGCTATAGGGAATGCGAGATGCTGTGGTCTGTGGAACCAGGATGCCTGGGAGGATTCTACCCGGATGCCTCGGAAGTATGATCGGGATGCCATGGTCAGTGGATCACAAAACCTGCACGGGCCGTTGAGAATTTGGACATACACTGCTGCAAACCAGAGGGTGCACCGGATCTTGCTAGACGGGAGTTTTCCTCCTTGCATGACCAGCAAGCACATCGGGCATGTGACTTGGAGTTGAGAATTAAAGTATAAGTGAAAAGATGAATTGTGTGTGTTTGTATGCCTTGAAAGATTGCATTTGATATTGAATTATATCGTGAGACTCATGATTGCGGTAAGTTATTCTAGTGGTTAATAGTTTGGTTGAAATGTTAAACGTGGTTTATATATGCATGACCTGATTCATATTGCTTGGTGAGTTACTCGTATAGTATAGCATGATAGATATTTTCATTGCTGAGCTATCGCTCACTCTTGTGGATATTACATTTTTCAAATTAGTAAATATGTGCTTTCCCCTGCCTGTTGTTCCTATCACCCTTTTTGGCTCTCCGATTGAATTCGAGGGCCGACTCATCCCATTCGCTGACCCTGAGCTCCCAATAGTCCGACTGGTCCAATATGAGGCTACCTTATGGGTGGATGTGGGACTACCCAACCACAGGGTGCCCATTAGACTGGTTTCGATTTTCATTGACGTTGGTGGCAATTTAGTGGGATCGCTCAGATATCTAGTGAATGGAGCATTAGACTGGTTTCGATTTTCATTGACGTTGGTGGCAATTTAGTGGGATCGCTCAGATATCTAGTGAATGGAGATGGTGGCAGCAATGGAGCTAACGGAGGGGGCAGGCGTGGCTGAGTTGGTCAACAGGAGTTATCGGAGGGCACCATTTTGAGGCATGACTAGTTGGTTTTTGTGGGGTATGGAGTCATGCTAGTTGGGTGACACCTTTTGACTTATGTTACAGGAGAGACAAGTAAGTGATCCGTTAGGACACAGTTTAGGGATAGAATCCCAAGTCGATCCTCGCCCTATATATCACCCAACGTTATAAATAAAGAGAGATGAGTTTCCTAAAAGGGATAATAACTTCCACTGGGATATTAAGAAAATGAATTTAGTAAGTGATGTGATTAGTATTAGTAAGGGGCAAGCCTAGGATGTTACAACCTAGTAATTAAATAATATCAGGAGTCATGCTAGTTGGGTGACACCTTTTGACTTATGTTATAGGAGAGACAAGTAAGCGATCCGTTAGGACACGGTTTAGGGATAGAATCCCAAGTCGGTCCTCGCCCTATACATCACCCAACGTTATAAATAAAGAGAGATGAGTTTCCTAAAAAGCGTTGTCATTCCTATGTTTACTATTTCTGTACTAATCAATCAAATAGCTTGGATTGAATGGGCATTAGACAGGGTACAAATGGCTAAAAGTTAATGGGCATTAGACAGGGTACAAATGGCTAAAAGTTAAGTTAATAGGTATTTGTGCTATGCAAATGATCCGGATGAGCATTAAGGAAAGAAGGTCTTGTCAGGATTAATGTAATAAGAAGGTATCTATACTAGACTGTAACATCCTAGGCTTGCCCCTTACTAATACTAATCACATCAATTACTAAATTCATTTTGTTAATATCCCAGTGGAAGTTATTATCCTTTTTAGGAAACTCATCTCTCTTTATTTATAACGTTGGGTGATATACAAGGCGAGGATCGACTTGGGATTCTATCCCTAAACTGTGTCCTAACGGATCACTTACTTGTCTCGCCTATAACATAAGTCAAAAGGTGTCACCCAACTAGCATGACTCCATACCCCACAAAAACCGACTAATCATGCCTCAAAATGGTGCCCTCCGATAACTCCTATTGACCAACTCAACCACGCCTGCCCCCTCTGTTTGCTGCCACCATCTCCATTCACTGGATATTTGAGCAGTCCCACTAAATTGCTGCCAACGTTAATGAAAATTGAAACCAGCCTAATGGGCACCCCGTGGTTGGGTAGTCCCACATCCACCCATAAGGTAGCCTCGTATTGGACCATTCGGACTATTGGGAGCTCCGGGTCAGCGAATGGGATGAGTCGGCCCTCCAATTCAATCGGAGAGCCAAAAAGGGTGATGGGAACAGCAGGCGGGAGAAAGCTCATATTTACTAATTTGAAAAATGTAATATCCACAAGAGTGAGCGATAGCTCATCAATGAAATATCTATCATGCTATACTATACGAATAACTCACCAAGCAATACGAATCAGGTCATGCATATATAAACCACGTTTAACATTTCAACTAGACTATTAACCACTAGAGTAACTGACTGCAATCATGAGTATCATGATATAATTCAATATCAAATGCAATCTTTCAAGACATATGAACACACACAATTCATCTTTTCACTTATACTTTAATTCTCAACTCTAAGTCACATGCCCGGTACGCTTGCCGGTCACGCAAGGAGGAAAACTCCCGTTTGGCAGGATCCGGTGCGCCCTCTGGTCTGCTACGGTGTACACCGAAATTCTCAATGGCTCGCGCAGGCTTCATGATCCATTGACCACAGCATCCCGATCATACTTTATAGGCATCCGGGGTAGAATCCTCCTAGGCATCATGGTTCCACGGACCACAGCATCCCGCACTCCCTACGGCTCCTCGAGGCACATCGAATCACAATCCGAGGACATTTCAATTATTTCAATCAAGCAATTACCAGCATAAGTACTTTGTCATTCACTATGCAAATTACTAACACATCAAACAACATCACTTAATTTCTCATTCCGATTCAAGCTCACGGTACCATGATTATAATTCTAACAACCTATTACACAATGCCACAATAAGAACCAGCACGAAACCGACATACCGAACATACCGTTTAGGTCTCATGGTTACAACTCGCATTAATGAACATTCATTTTGCAAAGTCTAACTCCCTACCTCCTTGAATCATCTATGAACCGTCCATGACCCAAATTCTAATGCCTAACTACTTGCTCATCCCCACCATGACTACAGCCTTCCTCGGTTACTCAAAGAATTACACAACCATGTCCTGTATTTCGCTCACATTCAGAATCATTCACCGCCACCTCAGTCCTTGCTCTGTTCATGGCTCCTTGAATCACCTCGTCTACACTTGCATCGAGTTACTTCACCATCCCAGACTCACCAACCGACTTGCCATCTTCCAAATTTTCAGTGGTAGCTTACTCTCAACAAACCCCGGCACTTATCTACAACTCAAACAACACTAATAGCATTCGCTACACTCACCTATCGATGGCTCCGCAAATCACACTCTGACTGATTATCCAAAAATCACTGACCCGCAAGTCGAGTTTGCACTTTATTCCTATCGTGGCTTCTTTCACCGCGCTCCTCCAGCACCCCCCACCAACCAATCCAGCAAACAACAACAACGACAAGCCTATTCATGACCCAATTCTCGTGCATTTGACTATTGGATAGTATAGAATGACATAAGTTCACTTGCCTCTCGTGACTGGTTTGGTACTGTGCTGTGTCGGAAAGAGGGAGAGGTTTCAAAGCTTCCCGGGGTTCCTTGTAGCGCTTCTCAAGCTCACAGGCGCTAAGGGAGTTGCCGACCTTCAGTCTTGTCCAGGCGGTGCAGTGTCGGACGGAGCAAAGCGAGCGGAGCTAACAAGGCGGAAGAACCGAAGAAAACCGAAGAAAAGTGAAGAAGATGGAGTCTGCGGAAGAAATAAGGAGAGAGAAAAACATTGGAGGTATTTCCCCTTTTTGCATGCAGCAAGAGAAGAAATGATGATGTGGCGTGAGAAGCAAGAGGTTGGGTGGCAGAGAACATTACTAATGTGGCAACTAGAGGGGAATGAGGAGATTGTTGTAGATGGCGTGGCATGAGGAGGGTGATGGCAGGACAGAATGGAAGAGGAATAGATTTCTTTTGGATCGGCAATTTCAAGGAAATTTCTCCCCCCCCCCCCCACTTGCATGTAAGATTTTAGTGGAAAATGGTGGGGTGGACAGGTGAACGTGGTAATAACTTCTATCATGGCATGCAAGGAGAAAGATGACGGACTGGTGGGTGTATTGTTGGCGGGAAGGATGATGGTGTGGAAACTAGGAAGAAGAAATTACAACATGAATTCGTAGAGACAAAAATAATGTCAACGGTTAGTTGGGTGACACCTTTTGACTTATGTTATAAGCGAGGCGAGTAAGTGATCCGTTTGAACACTGTTTAGGGATAGAATCCCAAGTCGGTCCTCGCTTTATACATCATCCAACGTTATAAATAAAGAGAGACGAGTTTCCTAAAAAGGATAATAACTTCTGCTGGGATATTAACAAAATGAATTTAGTAAGTGATGTGGTTAGTATTAATAAGGGGCAAGCCTAGGCTGTTACAGCCAAGTAATTAAATGGTATCAGAGCAGGTTGATTTACATTAGAGTGATAAGGTTGGTTATATTGGAGCAATGAGGTGTACGAATAGCAATTAGGCTAGGGTGTGTTTTGCTCTACAACTTCTGATGCTTGTGATTGTTAGTTTTATGATAGGGAGATACAAATAACTATGGTTACTCATATGATGTCAGTAACATTTGTTGCTTATTAGATAGTGTGACGATTGATCATCTGAAGTAATTGGTAATCAATGTGCAGAAAAAACTGGCAAAACAAGATGAGAAGGAATGGTGCATCATCTTCTGGCTCTGCATAGGGAAGGGATCCTCAAGTAGATGGAATTCTCGAGGCTTTGGCTAATGTAAGGGTATTGTTTGAACAACAAACCCAAAACAAGCAGTATTAGGGAATGGTGATCACCGTGTGCAAGGACTTTTTGAACAATTCCTGAAATTGAAACCAATTCAGTTTGCAAGGTTGGGAGACCCCAATGAGGCTGAAAGGTGGATACGTAGTTTGGAGAAAATATTCAACCTGTTGACTTGTACCGATGCTAATAAGATACTCTTGGCTGAGTATCAACTGGAAGGAAATGCAGGACACTAGTGGAGAGCATCGAAAGAAGCAGTGTTTCCCGCGGGTACATAAATAGCATGGGAGAAGTTTGTGGAGGCATTTTATGAGAAATATTTTTCTAAATGTGCTAAGGATAAAAAAAATAGCAGAATTTATACAGCTATGTCAGAATAATATGACGGTGGACTAGTACAAGGCTAAGTTTTCTGAGCTCTCTAGGTTTGTGCCTCGCATGGTGGAAAATAGAGAGGATAAAGCCAAAAGATTTTTGAATGGGCTAAAGACTTATATCAGGAAACAATTAGTACCCTTTGACATTAGGGACTATAATGTACTTTACATACGTGCCCAACTTATCGAATATGAGTTAGTAAAAGGAGAATTGGAGGTCATAAGACAAGGTAAGACAAGTCATCAAGCCATACGGGATAATATCAGATTTGGCAAAAGGCCCCTCCAATTTGAAAAATCTTCTTTTGTTCCCAATAAGAGACGCAATAACATAAGATCAGGGAATGGCCATTCAATGGAACAAAGATCATTTCCAAATGGAAATTGTCGTATGTGTGGGAAACAACATGGTAATACACCGTGTTCATCACTGAAAAGGTTTTTTGGATGTGGACAGCTCGGCCATATTGTTAAGGATTGCCCTCAAGGGGGAACACAATCATGTGCACCGCCAATGCGACTGCCGCAACAACCAACTCAAGGCGGAGCACTACCACCAAGAAATTCGCAAAGGCCCCCGATGCAAGGAAAAGTGTATGCGATCACTCGGGAGGAAGCGGAAGCTTCCAAGACTATATTTCAGGTACGCTCTATTTAAGTGACCAAACGACATGCACATTATTTAATATGGGTGACACGCATTCCTTTGTATCTACAAGGTTTATGCGATTAGTTGGATTAAAGTTTGAATTGCTTGAAGTGCCTCTTAGCGTCTCTACACCTCTAAAGGATATGATAGTATCGACATTGATATGTAGAGATTGTAAGATTTCCATAGGTGAATTGGAGCATATGATAGACTTGATAACATTAGTCATGTATGACTTTGACGTCATCATAGGGATGGATTGGCTTAGTAAACAACGAGCCAACATGGATTGTTATGCAAAGAGGATTCAGTTTAATCCACCAGATCATCCTAGTTTTGAATTCTTAGGGAATGGGATAAATCATTCCATACCACTTATTTCGGCACTCGAGGCACATCGACTCCTCAATTATGGTTGTCAAGGATACTTGGCAATAATTAGGGACCAAATCAAAAAGGAGTCGAAACTTGAGGAAATTTCAATGGTTTAAGAATTTTCGGATATATTTCCAGAGAAATTACCAGGATTACCACCAGATTGAAAAGTTGAGTTTGTCGTTGAATTGACCCCAGGAGCAGAGCCCATTTCAAAAGGCCCATATAGGATGGCTTTAACAGAGCTAAAAGAGTTAAAGGTACAGTTGCACGAACTACTTGATAGGGGATTTATTCGATCAAGTGCATCACCTTGGGGTGCACCTGTCCTATTTGTAAAGAAGAAGGATGAATCAATGCGTCTCTGCATTGACTATAGACAATTGAATCAGGTCACAATCAATAATAAATACCCATTACTTAGGATTGATGATCTATTTAACCAGTTGCAGGGAGCAAATGTATTCTCAAAGATTGACTTAAGATCAGGGTATCATCAGCTAAGAATGAAGAAGGAAGACATCCCTAAGACAGCTTTCCGGACCGATTATGGACACTGCGAGTTCTTAGTCATGCCATTCAGATTGACTAACACGCCAGCTGCATTCATGGATTTAATGAACAGAGTGTTTAAACCCTATTTGGATTAGTTCGGATAGTTTTTATTGATGATATTCTAATATACTCTAAAGGACTGGAAGAGCATGAACGACATCTATGGATCACACTTCAAACTCTTAGAGAGCATAAGTTGTATGCGAAGTTTAGTACGTGTGAATTTTGGTTGGATCGAGTAGTATTTATGGGTCATGTAGTAACTGGAGATGGAATAGTAGTAGACTCGGATAAAGTTGAAGCAATAGTCAATTGGCCCAGACCAACGACAATAACTGAAATTTGGAGTTTCTTAGGACTTGCTGGTTATTATCGGAGATTTGTAAAAGGATTTTCACGACTGACTGGTCCACTGACTCGATTGATAAGGAAGGATATGAAATTTGAATGGAATGAGGAATGCGAACAAAGTTTTCAAAAGCTCGAGAGGAAGCTGACTACAGCCCCAATTCTAACGATACCATTTGGATCAGAAGGATTTGTTGTGTATAGCGATGCTTCCCACAAAGGTCTTGAATGTGTTTTGATGCAATATGGGAAGGTCATCGCTTATGCATCAAGACAATTAAAATCTCATGAGTTGAATTATCCAACACATGATTTGGAATTAGCGGCAATTGTCTTTGCATTGAAGATTTGGAGACACTATTTATATGGACGAAAGTTTGAAATTTATACTGACCATAAGAGTTTAAAGTATTTGTTTTCTTAAAAGGAGTTAAACATGAGACAACGGTGATGGATGGAATTATTTAAGGATTATGATTGCGAAATCCTGTACCATCCAGGGAAAGCAAATAAAGTAGCAGATGCTTTTAGTCAAAAGTCTAATCTTATGGTGGCAAGTTTGATGGTCAAGGAATGGTGTTTACTTGAGGAAGTGTCAGAATTTGATTTTAAACTTGAGGTAGATAATCTTTCTAGTGTATTGGCTACACTTAGAATTGAGCCAAAAATCATGCAAAGAATTAAGATACTACAACAAACAGACCCTAAAATCTCGAAAGTACGAGAAGAAATAACAAAAGGAAAGAAAATGGATTATCAAGTGATGGGCGAAGGGATCGCGAAATTTCACGGACATCTCTGTGTACCTAAAGATGATGAGTTGAGAGGAGAAACCTTGTCAGAGGCTCATCAAAGTAATTACAGTATTCACCCAGGAAATACGAAGATGTACCATAATCTTCGTCAATATTATTGGTGGAATGGGACAAAGGTAGATATCGCTAAGCATATTGCAAAATGTTTGACATGTTAATAAGTCAAGGCAGAACATCGTAAACCTGCTAGAATGTTGAACCCTTTAGAAATTCCCAAATGGAAATAGGAACATATAACCATGGATTTTGTGCAAGGGTTACCAAAGACATCAAGTGGTTATGATTTCAACTGGGTAATTGTGGATCGCTTGACTAAATCTGCACATTTTCTGGCTGTACGAATTGATTATGTGCTTAAGAGGTATGCGAACTTATACGTTAAGCAAATAGTGCGATTATATGGGGTACTTGTGACTATTACATCAGATCGAGACCCAAGGATCACATCAAATTTTTTACGGAGTCTCCAAATCGCTTTAGGGACAAAACTTCAATACAGTACTGCATTTCATCCACAAATGGATGGACAATCAGAATGAGTGATCCAAGTGTTAGAGGATATGTTACTGGCTTGTATTATTGATTTTAAGGGCAATTGTGATGAGAAGTTACAGTTTTCAGAAAAGTATTGGTATGGCTCCATTTGAGGCATTATATGGAAGAGCATGTAGAACTCCAGTTTGTTGGAATGAGGTAGGAGAAAGGAATTTAACAGGGCCGGAATTAGCACAAGTCACAGCTGAGACAATGAAAGAAATACGAGATAGACTTAGAACCGCTCAAAGTCGACAAAAGAATTATGCCGATAGACGTTGGAGACCCTTAGAATTCAAAGTGGGTGACCACATATTTCTGAAGGTATCACTAATGAGAGGTATATCGAGGCTTGGAAAGAAAGGAAAATTGCGTCCGAGATTTATAGGACCTTTCAAAGTACTTGAGAAAATTGGAGAAGTGGCATATTGGTTGTCGTTACCACCAAAATTCTCAGGTGTACATGATGTTTTCACATATCGATGTTGAGGAAGTACGAACCTGATCATAAGCATGTACTAGAATTTGAGGCTATAGATGTCGACCCCAGAGCACAATACATTGAGAAGCCAGTACGAATATTGGACCATAGCGAACGGACACTCAGAAATAAAACCATTCATCTCGTTAAGGTATCATGGCAACATCATGATAATGGGGAAGCTACATGGGAAAGTGAAGAAGATATGAGAGGACAATATCCACAATTATTTGAAGAGACTAGTGAAGACCTAAATTTCAATGACGAAATTTTATAAGGTGAAGAGAGTTGTGACGTCCCGAATTTCATCGGTTCGTTTAACGAACAAAGTTAATGAATGCAAAGCAGTGGCTAGTCCTGCTTATCTATAAAAGTTGAAAAGTGTCAACTTTAGTACTTCGAAACTTCTGACACTGCCATGCCAATTACCGTATGACATCCTGCAATTTCTTATCTTTTCATTCGTTATCGTCATTTTATGAACTAACCGTTCACATTATTTTCGTCTGTATGAATTCATGTTGTAATTTCTTCTTCCTAGTTTCCACACCATCATCCTTCCCGCCAACAATACACCACCAGTCCGTCAGCTTTCTCCTTGCCTGCCACGATGGAAGGTATTACCACGTTCACCTGTCCACGCCACCATTTTCCACTAAAATCTTACATGCAATTGGGGGGAGGGGGGGGGTGCGGGAGGGGGAAGGTGTGGTGAGAAATTTTCTTGAAATTGCCGATCCAAAAAAATCTATTCCTCTTCCATTCTGTCCTGCCATCACCCTTCTCATGCCACGCCATCTACAGCCATCTCCTCATTCCCCTCTCCTTGCCACGTTAGTTTATGTTCTCTGCCACCCAACCTCTTGCTTCTCACGCCACATCATCATTTCTTCTCTTGTTGCATGCAATAAAGGGAAAAACCTCCGATCTTTTTCTCTCTCCTTATTTCTTCCGCCGACTCCATCTTCTTCACTTTTCTTCGATTTTCTTCGATTCTTCCGCCTCATTAGCTCCGCTCACTTTGCTCTGTCTGACACTGCACCGCCTGGACAAGACCGAAGGCCGGCGACTCCCTTGGCGCCTGTGAGCTTGAGAAGCGCGACAAGGAGCCCCGGGAAGCTCTGAAACCTCTCCCTCATTCCGACACAGCACAGTACTGGACCAGTCACGAGAGGCAAGTGAACTTCTGTCATTCTATACTATCCGATAGTCGCATGCACGAGAATTGGGTCATGAATAGGCTTGTAGTTGTTGTTGTTTGCTGGATTGGTTGGTGGGGGGTGCTGGTGGCGCGCGCTGAAAGAAGCCGCGATAGGAATAAAGTGTGAACTCGACTTGCGGGTCAGTGATCTTTGGATAATCAGTCAGAGTGTGATTTGCGGAGCCATCAGTGGGTGAGTGTAGCGAATGCTATTAGTGTCGTTTGAGTTGTAGATAAGTGCCGGGGTTCGTTGAGAGTGAGCTACGACTAAAAATTTGGAAGATGGCAAGTCGGTTGGTGAGTCCAGGATGGTGAAGTAACTCGGTGCAAGTGTAGACGAGGTGAATCAAGGAGCCGTGAACAGAGCAAGGTCTGAGGTGGCAGTGAATGAATCTGAATGTGAGTGAAATACGGAACATGGTTGTGTAATTCTTTGAGTAACCGAGGAAGGTTGTAGTCATGGTGGGGATGAGCAAGTAGTTAGGCATTAGAAATTGGGTCATGGACGGTTCATGGATGATTCAGGGAGGTAGGGAGTTAGACTTTGCAAAATGAATGTTTATTAATGCGAGTTGTAACCATGAGACCTAAACGGTATGTTCGGTATGTCGGTTTCGTGTTGGTTCTTGTTGTGGCATTGTGTAATAGGTTGTTGGAATTATAATCATGGTACCAAGAGCTTGAATCGGAATGAGAAATTAAGTGACGTTAAGTGACGTTGTTTGATGTGTTCGTAATCTGGATAGTGAATGAAAAAGTACTTGTGCTGGTCATTGCTTGATTGAAATAATTGAAATTCCGTCGGATTGTGATTCGATAATGCCCCGAGGAGCTGTAGGGAATGCGAGATGCTGTGGTCCATGGAACCGCGATGCCTGGGAGGATTCTACCCTGGATGCCTCGGAAGTATGATCGGGATGCCGTGGTCAGTGAATCACGAAACCTGCGCGAGCAGTTGAGAATTTCGGCGTACATCGTGGCAGACCAGAGGGCACACCGAATACTGCTAAATGGGAGTTTTCCTCCTTGCATAACTAGCAAGCGCACCGGGCATGTAACTTGGAGTTGAGAATTAAAGTATAAGTGAAAAGATGATTGTGTGTTCGTATGTCTTGAAAGATTGCATTTGATATTGAATTATATTATGATACTCATGATTGTGGTCGGTTATTCTAGTGGTTAATAGTCTGGTTGAAATGTTAAACATGGTTCATATATGCATGACCTGATTCGTATTGCTTGGTGAGTTATTCGTATAGTATAGCATGATAGATATTTCATTGCTGAGCTATCGCTCACTCTTGTGAAAATTACATTTTTCAAATTAGTAAATATGTGCTTTCCCCTGCCTGCTGTTCCTATCACCCTTTTTGGCTCTCCGATTGAATTGGAGGGCTGACTCATCCCATTTGCCGACCCGGAGCTCCCAATAGTCCGACTGGTCCAATACGAGGCTACCTTATGGGTGGATGTGGGACTACCCAACCACAAGGTGTCCATTAGGCTGGTTTCAATTTTCATTGACGTCGGCAGCAATTTAGTGGGATCGCTCAGATATCTAGTGAATGGAGATGGTGGCAGCAACGGAGCTAATGGAGGGGGCAGGTGTGGCTGAGTTGGTCAGCGAGAGTAGTCAGAGAGAACCATTTTAAGGCATGACTAGTCGGTTTTTGTGGGGTATGGAGTCATGCTAGTTGGGTGACACCTTTTGACTTATGTTATAGGCGAGACAAGTAAGTGATCCGTTAGGACACAATTTAGGGATAGAATCCCAAGTTTGTCCTCGCCCTGTACATCACCCAACGTTATAAATAAAAAGAGACGAGTTTCCTAAAAAGGATAATAACTTTCGCTGGGATATTAAGAAAATGAATTTAGTAAGTGATGTGATTAGTATTAGTAAGGGGCAAGCCTAGGATGTTACACCTATGCTTTACTACATGGTTTGTAAATGAGTGCTTCATTTATTTCGCAAGAAATAAATTATTTTTATAATATTTTCAAAGAAAATGATTGCTTAAATCGATTGACATCATTAATCAATTGAAATTGTTTTTACTATTGAAAATGATTTATGTTTAAACATTTTCATGGACAATGAAAATATTTTTTATTCTTTTATTTTTGTAAATGAAATGAGTGATCGTTTTGAAGAAGATATATTCCGAATTATTTATTTTTTAAGAAATAAACGGAGCTTAATTCTCATGGCAATTTCCATCTTTTGGTTGAAATAGCTTTTTTCTTTCTCCATTCCAGCTGTCGTCTAAACAGAACAATGAAAATAAATCGAAACAAAGACCTTCAAGTAAATAAAAAAAAGGGTTAATTGCTGGAAATCCTCCTAAACTTTGACATCGTTACATAATAATAATTTTCGAATTTTGAAAAGTTATAAATTACAATCCCGGACTCTGATATCGTTGCTCCATTGAGTTCAAGCTTCGAAAAGTTTACATAATGTCCCCTAAGTCTTGATTTTTTTTGCCGTCGCTAGTTTTTTGTACGCATTACCATTAAGTGGTAGGACTAGCTCATTTTTCTTGACCAAAATAAAGTCCACTAAAATTTCTTAAATTCATCAGCTATGCAACCACTATTGTTTTGACCTCATTAAATATGTAATCAAGGTTATTTTGGTTTTAAAAAAATGAATAAGAGGTTAGTTATGCATAGACCAAAAAATTAGCGACCGCAACGAAATCAAATGCTTTTTTTGGGGGGGGGGGGGGTAATCTATAATCTTTCAAAATTTGGGGGCTACTGTACAATGTCGCCAAAATTCAAAGGGGTTTTGAGCAATTATCTCCCAAAAGAAGAGAACTTAAATGACGCAGCAAATAGACGATTTTGCAACCGTGTAGAAGCGACATTGTAAGTTGTGGATATTCACTGCCCAGTTCCAAGACAATCTCTTTTGCATTAGTTTACATATCCTTTTGATCAACTTATTGTCCATTAAAAAAATTATAATAAATACAATATATTATTGTACAAACAAATCAGTGTTGTCAAAATTTCAAGAGGTTTAGGCTTCGTTTGTTTCACCGAAAACAAGATTTTCCGGCTTTCAGTTCACGGAAAATTAACTAGTCAAGGAAAACATTTTCTACTAATAAAAAAAACACATTCAAAAGTGGGGAAAGTGTTTTCTGCTTTTTCAGAGAGCAAAAAACATTTCCCATCCTCTTTCTTTCACCTCTAGACCAAGCATTTTCTTTCACCAAACTTATTTTCTTTTTCTTTTTGTTAAAAAATTGAGTTTTTAATTTTTTTTTAATTTTTTTCCTTTTCTTTATTTTTCGTTTTCTTCTTCCTTGATTAGTCGCTAGTCACCCTGGCAACTAGCGATGGCCACAAGCAAGCTCGAGCCTCGCCGTAGGTCGACAAGGTTTGACCTCACCAAATTGTGGCAAAGCTCCACATCGCTTGATTCGGCAAGGTCGATCTCACCTCAGACTGGCGAGCTCAAGCCTCACCAGATCGGGTGCCTTGCCTAGCTTGCCAGATTTTGCCATGCTCGAGCTTGTCTAATCAGCCTCGGGCGAGCTAGGGCCTCACCAGATCTAGCGAGTCTCGAGCTTAAGCTCGCCTATGGCTGACAGAGGAAGAAGCAAAAGAAAAGAAAAAGGAAAATAATCTAAAATTTTCGAAATTTTTTTGTAATCTTCCCTTGAAAATCAAATGAGATACCTTATAGCTGTAAATATTTTCTAGTTCATTTTTAAGTTTAGTCGAACACTAGCAAAAAATTGACATTTTCCTGGAAAGTGGCTTTTTGAAAAACATCTTCCGAAAACATCACATTTTTCTCAAAACGAATGGAGTTTTTAATTAAAAAAATTAAATTGCACGAATCGGAAGATCTAGATTAAATAAAAAGATAAAAAGTAAAAGCAACTTCACAAATATTTTCGGGAAAAAGAAAGGATTAATACCACCAAAAACCCTAAACTGATACACTTGTGACAATTTTATTCTCCGTTAATTTCTATTATATTTTACTGTTAGATTGTTGAATTAAATGACACGTGACAGTTGACAGATATACCATTTTTGGGTTTTACCCTCCGTTTTTCATAATTGTACTAATTTGTGATTTTTTTGTATTAATCTAATTTAATGGAGGGTAAATTTATCACAAGTGTATGGTAGTTAAAAAATTATTTTGGAGTAAATTTGTCACAAGTGCACTAATTTGGGATTATTGATGATTAAAAAAATTAATCTGGCGTAAATTTATCACATAGTTTGTAATTTTTAATGACATTAACTCAAAAAAATTAGCAACCATAGGGACTGACGACCGTTATTGTCACGACCCGACCCGACCGAGTCCACACGATCCGCACTCCACCGAGCCGTGAAGCAACCGATAAGGGGGCAACCGATAAGGGGGCAACCAAAAACCGACGAACGACTGCGAAAGAGAGCGCTCGAAATCGGAGGCCTTCGCCATGGAAGTCCTGGCCACCTCCGCTTCTTCTCTATCCACTCTCCGCCGCCTCGGCTTCTCCCCCTCCGGCGCCGGACCCCGCGCCGTCCCTGCCCTCGCCATTGCTCTCAAGCTCGCTCCTCCTCCTCCTCAGGTAAAACCTCTCCTCTCCGATCTCCGTTCTCGCCGTTTCGTCCGTGGAAAAAGGTGATTCTGATCGAGCTATCTGCCGTCGCGTCCCGCCCACGGCAGCCTCGGTTCGCGACGAACCTAGGATCTTGGATTGTGCGCGCCAGCTTCGGCAAGAGCGGCGGCGCCGGCGTTGGCGGTGACGGATCTTGGAGGACGAGGGTGTGGAGGATCGAGGGGAGCCTGCCGCTGGACGGGCTCAGGCGGCGCCTCTCCCGGGCGTTCCCGAAGCTGCTGGTCGGCGTGGTGCTGGTCGTGTCGTTCTCTTTAGCCGTTAGCAGCAGTGCTCCTTCGTGTGAGTCTGTCGTGTCACTTATTTTGCTGTTTCGATTTTCGGTTCTGGCGGTGGAAATGAGGAATCTTTTTTTGTTTTTTGATTATTTTGGTGATGCTGATGCGGCGCAGGGGCTCTCAGTGAAGAGAATTTGCTCTTCTTGGAGGCGTGGAGGACTCTCGACCGTGCCTACATTGACAAAAATTTCAACGGGCAGAGTTGGTTTAGGTATAGAGAGAATGCGCTGCGCAATGAGCCGATGAATACAAGGGAAGAGACGTGTATGTATATTGGCCTACACTTCTTTGTTGTGTTTGCTGGTGCTGCTATGATTTAGAGAGGAGTACAGAAGTTGTACCCAGTTTAGATGCATAGATAGAGAGAGCAGGTTTTGATGTGTTTTGCAGGCCAAAGTGTATTTTTATCTCTTACGGGTGAGACATAAATTTGATTCCGGAATTAGATGAGAAAGGATGATGTTCTGACTAAGGGTGTGAACATGTAGCATAATTACTGAACAGAATACCAGGTGGTGGGAACAGGGGGAAACTGAAATAGCGGAATATGAAGTAATCGAAGAACAGGATTATGAAACTGGTTTTTCTTGTTTATAACCAGTCTGATCATCATTTTCCGTTGGCATATCAGATACCGCAATAAAAAAGATGATCGCCACACTGGATGATCCTTTCACCCGTTTCCTGGAACCTGAAAAGTTCAGGAGTTTGAGAGTACATACCTTCTTCTGACTGACATTCTAGATTCTTTCTTCTGTTAAATAGGGAATACATTATTGCTCTACTTTGTCTAGATTAGTGAAATATTTAGTCATTTTTCTGAATTTTGTGAAGGCAGTCTGGAAATCAAGGTGCTCTAACGGGTGTAGGACTCTCAATTGGGTATCCAGCTGGAATTGATAATTCACCTGCTGGGCTGGTAGTAATTTCTGCAGCTCCAGGAGGTCCCGCAAATAGAGCTGGAATTTTATCTGGAGATGTTCTACTTGCGATCAATAATTCAAGTACAGAAACTATGGGAATATATGATGCTGCAGAGAAATTGCAGTGAGTAGTTTTAGTTTTTCCATCGGTCAGTTTTTTTTTTTTCCTGCTGGGATTTGATCCTAGCACAATCCTACCCCGAAACACAACCCCCCAAGGCCATCAGACCGATACCTGGTGGTTCATCTATGTAGTCTCTGTCTATTCTTATAATAACTAGTTACATGCTGTAGCATATTCATACCATGGTTGAATTTATTATATCATGTGACTTGAACACAGATTATCATCTTCCTTCTTTGAGTGCTTATAATATTGAGTTTAACTTCAAAAATATTGTGCTGTTGTAAGAATTGATTATCACTTGCCCAAGGATCTCCATAAACTTTCACCATGAATTGCAGGGGTCCTGAAGGAAGCACAGTGGAATTAACTCTTCGAAGTGGAAATGATATAAAGCATCTAGCCTTGACGTAAGTTCAATTTCAGTGCTGCTTAATGAGAACTGAGAAAAAGTTTGTCTCTAGTAGAGCTGGAACTTTTAGAACTACATGGGCAAGTAAAATCTTTTAGGTACCCCATGTGAGCTTTAAATAATCACACTAAAATGAGTTTCAGTTTTACATTTATTTTGGCTATAGGCTCTTTTTCATTGGTAACATAAATTTAGAGCAGTGGGTCTCTATAATAAACTGCCTTTTTCCAGGAGAGAGAAGGTATCACTAAACCCAGTTAAATCAAGACTTTGTGAGGTACCTGGCTCCGGAAAAGATTCTCCACGAATTGGGTATATCAAGCTAACGTCATTTAACCAAAATGCTTCTGGTAAGCACCCTTAGTTCCGTCTGTACAATGCCAAAGCATGCATGAAAAGCTACTGTTGCCAAAAAGAAAAACATGCACTGAAAGCTATCATGTTTGTTTCGTAATGTTTATGCTTTAATTGTCAAAATCTTTCTACTCATGAGTTTATATGCATGTTGTCTTTAAGTGGGAGGCTGTTTGTATTGCCAATTCATGGACACTTTGGGAGGGAGAGGTGTTGAGATTTAAATTATATTGTATTATCTCACAACTTAAGCTTTTTGATAAATGGTTATGTGAAACTCTAATATTATATCAGTGCAAGATGTCTCGCATTTAGTTTATCATATTCCCCTTTCAACTATTTATGAGTTTCTCTTATTTGTGCGCCCTTGGGGTCTCATCAATTCTTTCACATACTCGTATTAAGTTCTCACACGCAAGTCCTTCATCTACTACTAGCCTTTAGAACAAGTGATTAACTTTCAAGTTATCAGAGATATCAAGGGAAGGCTATTGAGATGGTGGGCTGATAACTGATTGTTATGATTTATCCGATGGATAATTAAATGAAATCTTGGCTCATTGAAAGTATTTTGCTGTTGACCTCTTTGAATTTCACATTGATGTAATTGAACTTTCAGAAATGGATGTAATAATCTTGATTTATATCAAGAGTTTTATAACAATGAATGCCTAAAAACCTTCTTCGGTACCTGGATAAGCTTAGTATTCCATGCATCGTTGCACTTCTGCGGAAAGTATAACTTGTGTTCTAACTGTTTCTGCGTATATGTTATGCAATAAACAGAAAAGTACAATTATATCTTAACTTTCTTATGATTCCCATATGTGCTTCTGGAGTTCATAAATTTTTGTGATGAGCTCTCTCTCTTTCTCTCTCTCTCTCTCTCTCTATGCAAGCATGTGTGTGTGTGGGGGGGGGGGGATCTCATCTCACATAGTTTTTATGCTGTAGGTGCTGTAAAAGAAGCTATTGAGACACTAAGGAGCAATGATGTCAATGCCTTCATATTGGACCTTCGAGATAATAGGTGATTAGCTTACTTGCTTTGTCACTGATGGGCTTATCAGGCTTCTGAAGGTTTTATCTTGCTACAGCGGTGGCCTTTTTCCTGAGGGTGTTGAAATTGCTAAACTCTGGTAAGCTCTTCTTCTCTATTCTAGCTGATAAAGTGGAATTTGTATGATTTGTGTTCAGCAATGCAAGGCATGAACCTCAAGTAGATAGCACATGGCCGTCCAGAGTAAATGCCTCCTTCTTAATTGTGACACATATCATATAACGATGCATCATATAACTAAATTAAATTTTGTAAGGATCCTGCCTCTTTGCCAATATGCGGTAATGAACTTGTTTTCCATGCCAATTCATTTGCCAAATCACCTGAACTTGCATTTGTTGCTGATGATTATTTGGTTGATTGCACATGCCCCGATGACAAAGAGCATGGTATCTGCCATAATATCTTGCTGGTATTATTTGACAAGCTTGCCCACAGTTTCATTATCCAGATTCTGGGGGGCTTCACTTTCCCCATCATTATCTTATTTTTGTTCTGTTTTCAGCCACTTAAGTTGAAGCAGGTTATTCATCCAAATGTGGCATTATTGTTAACTTCATTTTGTATCCCAGGCTGGATAAAGGGGTCATTGTCTATATTTGTGATAGTCGTGGGGTTCGAGATATATATGACACAGATGGAGGCAGTGCTATGGCAGCATCAGAACCCCTGGCTGTCCTGGTAGGGGTTTGTTGAATTTTTGAATATTTCTATTACTGTGATTTGCTACAGTTGATGTATATCATGAATAAGGAATGTAGCTGCATTAAAGCTGCGGTTTCCCTTTCTTTTGACTGTAGAATACATAATGCCTGAAAGATTTTTCTTTTAGCTACACACCATAGGCTTCTTTTCCATGAGGCTGCAGTCAGTGACTTTCGAAAGTAAAAATTTTGCTCTCTCTTTCTCTCTCTCAATATAAGTGTTTCTTGGTGGGGGCAGGGCAGCTCTGCATGCATGCATTTGCTAAAGTGAACAGAAGTATAGTACTCATCATCTTCCATAGTAAATTACTCATGTCCGTGGGGCTTCTCTCAGGTGAACAAGGGCACAGCAAGTGCAAGCGAAATATTAGCAGGAGCATTGAAAGACAACAAACGAGCAGTACTATTTGGGGAACCCACATTTGGCAAAGGGTGATAGCTTTTATCCCTATTCCATGCACTCCATCGCATAGTTCTGACATAAATTTATCTTAACTACTCTACAGCAAAATCCAGTCGGTCTTCCAGCTATCTGATGGCTCTGGGCTAGCAGTTACAGTTGCTCGTTATGAGACTCCCGCGCACAATGATATTGACAAGGTCTCTCTCTCTCTCTCTCTCTCTCTCTCTCTCTCTCTCTCTGATGTCTGGTCTTTGCTTAGTCCCATTGCTCTTATTTAGGTGGGTGTAATTCCTGATCATCCTCTTCCAAAGGCATTTCCCAAAGATGAGGAGGGATTTTGTAGCTGCCTCCAAGATCCAGCATCAACTTGCTATGTGAACAGAAACCAACTGTTTACAAGATGACAGGTGCTTCCAAAGCTTAACAAATCAAGCCATCTCCAGGCAACATTCTTTGATTGGTCTAACATTCTTTTAGACGTTGCTGGGGCAGCGCAGTACTCCTCAAGTTACTTGTCATTGGCAGTTTTCTTCGCAATGGATCAAGGTGAAACATTATGCTCTTTACACTATGTTTGAGAAATTATGGCATTTCATCACTCCTTGATAGTCTGAATTATAGTGGGAGGCTGCTATGGTGGATGAGCTGCGTTTCTTGGCTACGCTTTCCTGGTTGCTATAGTTTGGGAAAATAGTTAATGAATGTAACTTCACAAGGTTATATGGGCTAAGAATGATGCTACATATCTATGCAGGCCCAAGAAGGAATTTGGGCTCAGAACTGCTCATTGTTTCACTCATGTACATGATTCTTCGAGATGGAACGCCTGGCAAAGCTTAAGGCCGTTTACAGTGCAGCGTATGCACAAGAGGAAATGGAACAAAATTCCCTTCAAAAGTGGGATGTTCTGAAACACGATAACATTGTAAATCATTTGCATACTCATTCGCACATTATTCATCAAACCTATAGCAGTTGCGATACGAGTGACCAAAAGACACTTCCGACTACATGTAGAACATGGAAGACAAGTTCCAGGAGAGAATGAAACTGAAGATGCCATTTAGAGGCTAAAGAATAGAAAAGACAGAGGGACTTAGCTTCTATTTCGAGCTCTAAGTCTAACCAATAAGATGCATATTTGGTATACCGAAATTGGCAGTTCTTTCTTCTTTGTCACAGCTTAAACAAATGATCCTCATCATGAAAAATCATCAACAATCAAAGTATCTGATTTACCAACAAGCAAATACTTCCCCGACCTCAGGCAGCGACTTGTTCCTAGTTCCCAACCGAGCAAGATCAAACAAAACTGCTCGTAAAGTCAAGCTTTCGCTTTTGCAATCACCAGAATGTTTTAGTCCAGGAGGCCAGGAATGGGAACATCGCAATCAAAAGTCTCATCAGCAACGGAACATCGTCCCTTCTTGCTTTTCTACTATACTTGCCAACATCCACATGTGGTCTTCGCGGTCTCCCTCAAAACCGGGGGCGACTTCCCTGTGAACTGCTTCCCCTCCAGCTCAACCCATCCACCAAAACCATTTGCATCTCCCTTATACTCGGAGGCCGAAAAATCTCCCTCACCCTGCCACGAATTCATACTCTAACTTATCCTTCCTGTTCCATCTCCTCCAATCCCGGTCTTCCTTTGTTCTGATATTGTTCGCGCGGTGAGGATATCTTTTCCTTCTCCTTCTTCCGGCTTTGCCTTTTGATTTGTTCTTTTTTCCAGGCCACAACTTCCTCATCTGCGCTAGCCCCCCTTGAGGACTAGTCAGGCATCATTGCCGGTTTGACCCCTAGCTCACCGGCCGCGCGGACACCTCGGTTATCAAAAAAAAAAAAACTTCCTCATCACTAAACCAAGTGCCGATTGTCCAAAACGAAGAGCCAGAGTAATGAGAAAAGCTTTCGGACCCGTAGCTACCAGCCACGAGATGAGGATGATAGGAAGCGTCCAACCATAGGATTTGAACGCCCACACTGGCCAGAAATCACCATTGAAACAGCAAACCTATTGAAACTGACAAGGAGAAAATATTGCAGGAATCATTTTTGGCAAAATAATGGGAAAGAACCCCTTGCTTTCTTCCCAAAAATATCACTTGATTGAATTGAGAAACCTCTTGTAAATCAGGCATTGCCTAGAAGACCAAATCCACCTCCAGCAGTTCTCATGTTCAAACATCCAAAGAGGCAAGTCTTCGTCCATGCCTCATATCCAATATTTATTTAAGCATTTTATTCTTCAAATGAGGAAAATTTAGATGATACTATGTTATTATCAAGCAATATTGAGGAAAAAAAACGCAAAATACTTTCTACATAACATTGCCAAAACTTGAGGCTAAAACTGTGACATTCTGAAATTCGCCTCATTTTCGGGATTTATGAAATGATTATCTCATCGATACACTTTCAGTTAAATCTCACTCTAAATTGATCACTCATGCGATGACTAACTGTTAGGGAATGGCTAATTAGGAATTTAGTACACACGACCTAAGAACTTGACCCTAGATTGACATTTCGACTATAAGGATTGACGAGGGGATATTTTAGGCCATTATAGACCGATCCAAGAATGGTTATGGAGTGCTTTGCCAATATTATACAATGGGGTCGCAGGTAATTCCGTGTGGCCATTGTATGAATTACGAACATTCCTAAATCAATTTCTAACGATCGTGTCCTTTAGAGCTAATGATTGACCCTTGCAATTACATGACAACCGAGGTCACCATGGCTTGAATAAACTTAAAAACATGGCTTGATATTGAATCAAGCACGGGTCGAATGCGCATAATCCCTAAAAGCCACCCGTTAGTTTGAAATACACGAAAGTGGCGTTTGATCGATTTTGACCATGTAATGAAATCCGAACTTGGGTATCGAACTTTCAAAGACATCAAAACTATTATATTGGACGTCGCCGCGTTAAGCTCACTTGATTATCAGTTTGTTTAGAAATTCTCGAAAAAGTGAAATTTGGCTCGGAAATTAGAAAAGACGATTTTACCCCTAAGTGTTTTAGAGTTTCTTTGTTGAGTGGAAAGGCATAATGGTCTTTGTACCCCTTATGAACGAAATTTCCTCTTTGGACAGAATTACCTTTGTTTTATTGGTTATTTACTTAATGCCCTTCTAAAAAACTTTTTGCAAGATTTAATCTTGGCCTTTGGATGGAACTTGGATAGCAAGACTTGATCCTAGCCTTTAGATCTTTGCTTGGGTATCAAGAACACATCTCAATCCTTGATCTTGATTGAAGTTTCAGCCCTCTTTCTCTCTCTCCTTACTTTCTCTCTTGCTCTCTCTCTGAACCAAGAACACTCTCTTTTTCTCTCATTCTCTCTCACCTTGGTCGAAACACACCACCGCCCACCAGCACCCTCATGCCACCACCCTTGAGCCACCATGGACCGTCGTGAACCGCCCCCAAGCCGCCGTTTGTCGGATCGCCATTTGGCCGCCACCGTTCGCCGAAAGTTCTGGATCTGGCCGTGACTTGCTGCTATTGTTTGGGCTTGGTTTCTAGTTTAGACTAGTAGTAAGTAACTCCCTAAACCTTGATTAGGTTGATAGGTTACTAATGGATAGGGTTTAGGGGTTGTTTATTAGATTTAGGGGTTAATTTAGGGGTTATTGAGTGTGTTGATTTGAAAACTTTGTTGGTGGTTGAATTTGATGATCGTGTGACCGATTTTGATGTTAAGATAGGCTGACCATGTGGCTTGAACTTGATCATGAGTTTAATGTTGCTAGTTGTACTTAATTTGATTAATTGTGTTGATTAGTGATTGATTTAATTAAATTCGTGGGTTAATCTTGTGGTTGTAATAATCATGTGGTAATGGCTGATTTAAATGAGTTAGACATTGATTATGTGGCTCACATTGGTTCTTGAGATGTTAATGTTAATCTTATGGCTTAAAAGGCTTGATTATGTACTAATTTCGATCGTGTGGTTTAAATTAAATGAGTATGTGATAAAGTTTGATTATATGGCAAATTAGAGATTTGAAGTTGATCGTGTGGCTTTGATTGATAATCGCATGGTTAATTAGTCGATCATGTGGCCGATTAAGTGTCTAATGACGATCGTGTGGTTGATTTATTGTTTAATGCCAATCATATGGTTAATTAGTTTAATCGTGTGGTTGATTTGTTTAATCTTGGCTGATTAGTTGACTTTCCCTTGATCGCATGGCTTGAATGATGATCATGTGGCTGAAATTGATGTTTCATAGTTAATCTTACACTGGATGAATGATCATGTGGTCTGAATGTTTTGTGTGGTTAATTATGGTTATTATTGACTTAGCATAGCAAATCATGATCATGTATTAATATTTGTTATGAAAATGAATGCGATTCATGACATGTTCGTTCATAGGAAAATGCACGTCATAAACACTCTGTATTAACTAATTAATAAAGATGAAAATTAGCAATGAGTGATTGTTTGCGTGCATGGTTATGATAAGTTCCATCTAAGACAAGTTATAGATGATGCCTGGCGGGAGTTCGGATGCCGTCTAGGCAGGGGTTCTAGACGTTGCCAATCGCGGTGGAGGCTGGATCGATGCTCATTATTGGAATGCCATTGGGTACCCGGCTTGCCAGGGAGGTCGATCTCGAATGTTGCCATGCCCGAAGTAGTGGGGTGATGCCCAGCTAGATCGGAAGACCGGCGGGGGTTTAATGTGGCCCAAGGGGTCGTTAATAATTTGGACAACTTCGAATGTTATGTGCATTATGGAATTTGTGTTCAGAAGGACATTTGTGGTGCATTGCGCTTGATTATGAGATAAAATCATAAGGCACAGTATAGGATGGGCCAAAGCGGTCTCACCTTATAATCAAGACTTGTGTGGATGATTGGAACATGTCTAGATTATTATTGCTGTTATGTATGTTGATATCATGCCATGATTGTTATGCATTTTGAGATCGTGTGATATGGTGCTATCATTAAGTATCCATTAGAATGTTTGTTATGAGTTGGACGCTGGTTGTGCCAATGAAGGTTATTGTTATTGATTTGCTATGTTAATTAGGATTGCATGATTAGGGTGTTCCAGCAGTACGTGTTACGCTAGTCGGGGTTTAGGTAGTTTACTTATTGAGATTTATTCTCATTGTTGCAATTAAACCTTTTGGACCCTTGACCTTGACTATGACTGATCCTCCGCAATGTTTTGAGATACCTATGGATACGGAACATTGTTTGACGGAGTACTCGGCAGGTGATGGTAAGGAGTATATTAGGCATGTTAGTACTGTTTGGGTCAACGAGGGTGATAAGTTTGGGAAACCTATACCTATATGGCGTGATTCTTAAGAGATGGAGATCAGTCCTTTGGTCTTCTCTGTGAGTTTGACATCCCCCGGACGATGGATTAGGAGAGTGGGATCGCATGGAGATTACTCCCCCTGAAGGAGCTGTCGCTAATCCAGATTCTAAATTGGAGGTTTCGAAACCCGAGACAGTGTCCATGGAGACAGATCCTGAACTGAAGCCTTTGCTATCAGGTTCTTTTAGTGAAATGTCTGACCCAGCCTCGCCGGGGTCACCGCGAAGAAACTGTGGGGGTTTTTGATAGCGTGAGAAACCCTGTCTTTTTGGGACTCCTCTTTTGAGTACAGTAGTGAAGTAGATCGACCACCTGATCCCTTTTTGAGTACGCACGGTCTGGATTGTGGCCTTTATGAAAGCTTGTATATGTTGTTTTTGTAAGTGTTGTTAAGTTTATAAAATGGCTTGTTGATTTGTTTAAATTGTCTCTCTATTATTTTGTTCGTGTGTTTGTTGAGTAAAATTCTAATTTTTACTATTTTCAATAATCTTTTTTTCTCTTTCTTTTTTCTTTTTCTTTTTCTTTTTCTTTTTCTTCCTTCTTCTTCCTTGGCCACCACCAGCCGGGGCCAGTAACCGGCCACAAGTGAGCTCAAGCCTCGTCGGCCTGTGGCGAGGCTCCACCTCGCTTGATCTGGCATGGCCGAGCTCGTCCAAGGAAGAAGAGGGAAAGAAAAAAAAATAAAAAAAATGATTAAAAGTATTACAAAGAGGAAAATCTTTTCCATACCAAAGAAAGGAAAATATTTTCCGAAATTTTTTTAAATTTCAGCAGAATATCGGAAAATGGCTTCTTGAAAAACATTTTCTAAAAACATAACATTTTTCGCGAAATAAACAGAGCCTAAAGTTGGAAATGCCATGAACGGAAGAGTTTGTGCTGAATTATCAGCATCGGGAAGAGAAATACACTTTGATCAAAGTGCACACTCCTGCTCATCTGGTCATGCTTAGTACCAATGGGATAATAATAACGGCCCTCCACCCAGAGGACGATAGTAAATGAAGACAGGAAGATCAAATCTGCAACCCGACTGTGAGAACAGTAAGATGTCGAATTTGGACACCGAGAGGCAGTCATGTTATTAAAAGATCATGATAAGCTGAAACAAAGACATTGACATGAAGTTTAAAAAGTGTACTACGCAGCGGTGATCTAAGCGTCGCCACCCAAAATTCATGAGGAATTCCACTGTCAACTACAAAAGTTCTGTCCGCTCCAGCACAGAGCTCATCCCAGGACCACACTTTTCAAGGTGTGTTAGGGTAACAAAAAGTCATCTAATGCCATCGTTAGTCAGATTGATTTTCAACTTAACCATGCCGCATCAACCACCACAGTATATCTGAAATATTCGAAAGTACGCCAATATTAAGAAATCTACCAGTCCCTACGTTGAAATTTTCAATTGTGACTACTGACACGCTCAAATGCTTCAACATACTCAAGCAAAACAGGACAATGAAAGTTTTCGCTGCAATCTGCATTTGTTAATATTGTAAATCATTTGCGTGTTCAGTCGCCACATTATTCCTCAAACCTATAACAGACAAGCGACCAAAAGACACTGCCGACAACATGTAGAGCATGGAAGACAAGTTCCAGGAGAGAATGAATCTGAAGATGCCATATAGAGGCTAAAGAATAGAAAAGAAAAGGGGACTTAGCTTCTATTTGGAGCTCTAAGTCTAACGAATGAGATGCATATTGGCATCTTGAATATGGCAGTTCCTTCTTCTTTGTCACACCTTAAACAAATGATCCTCAACATGAAAAATCATCAACAATCGAAGTTTCTGATTTACCAACAAGCAAATACTTCCCTGATCTCAGGCAGCAACTTGTTCCAAGTTCCCAACCAAGCAAGACCAAACAAAACTGCTCGTAAACTCAAGCTTTCGCTCTAGCAAATCACCAGAACATTTTAGTCCAGGAGCCCAGGAATGGGAACATTGCAATCAAAAGTCTCATCAGCAATGGAACATCAGCTCTGCTCGCTTTTCTACTATACTTGCCAATATCCATCTGTGGTCTTTGCGGTCTCTCTGAAACCGGGGACGACTTCCCTGTGAATTGCTTCCCCTCCAGCTCATCCCATCCACCAAAACCATTTGTATCTCTCTCATACTCGGGGACCGAAAAATCTCCCTCACCCTGCCGCGATTCATTTTCTATCTTATCCTTCCTGTTCCATCTCCTCCAATCTCGTTCTTCCTTTGTTCTGATATTGTTCGTGCGGTAAGGATATCTTTTCCTTCTCGTTCTCCCGGCTTTACCTTTTAAATTGTTCTTTTTTCCAGGCCACAACTTCTTAATCACTAAAGCAAGAGCCGATTGTCCAAAAAAAAGAGCCAGAGTAATGAGAAAAGCTTTTGGACCCGTAGCTACCAGCAATGAGATGAGGATGATAGGAAGCATCCAACCATAGGATCTGAATACCTACACTGGCCAGAAATCACCATTGAAACACTAAACTTATTGAAACTGACAAGGATAAAATATTGCAGGAATCATTTTTGGCAAAGTAATGGGAAAGAACCCTCTTGCTTTCTTCCCAAATATATTACTTGATTGAATTGAGAAACTTTTTATAAATCGTGTATTGCCTAGAAGACCAAATTCACCTCCAGAAGTTCTCATGGTCAAACATCCAAAGAGGCAAGTCTCCATACATGCCTCATATCCAATATTTATTTAAGCATTTTCTTCTTCAAATGAGGAAAATTTAGACGATAAAATGTTATTATCAAGCAATATTGAGAAAAAAGAAAAAGAAAAATACTTTCTATATAACAATTGCCAAAACTTGAGGCTAGAATACCATAACCTTTGAAGCTAGATGAGAAGTTATTACATAAGTTTTGTAAGAATAATAGTTGATGACAAACTTGACATATAGCAAGCACACAACAATATGCACATTGCAGGGTATATGCTTTTTGATTTATGCGTTGTCTACATACTAAGAATTTTCACATGCTATCGATGTGCTTGTTTCTAGTTACATACTGTGAAAAAGTTCGCACAACTTAATAACATTAGATGTTGCTATTCATATGTTCTTATAAACACGAACTATTCAGGACTAGAAAAAAAATCAAATTTCAAAATTTAAAATCAAAATTGTAACCAAAAGGTTAAAAGCAAAAATCTTTCAAAGAAAACCCAACTTGATACGTGCATGGACAAATACACATTTAAATAATTAGATAAAAGCAACCGCATGGGAATAGTTATCAAGTGTAGTTATCAGTGGGTCGTACAAGTATCATTCCTCCCTCTTCTTGGTTAGTTAATTGAGAATCTCAAACCACATCCATATGACAGCCCATGCAATGCCAAAGTTAATCTAAAGTACCAGGCCAATTTAAGTAGGATCAAGGCTCAAACCCAGCACCATGAGGGAATTGCCAGGCCAACTCATCATGAAATATGATGGAGATTAAGTACCAACAGCGGGAAACCACAGAAACAGATCCCATGCATGTGAAAACACAGACTGCATTTTTCTGAAATAGCTACATGGGAATTACCCAACTTAAGAGAAATCTGAATCTTACAAAAAAAAAATAGAGAAATGGACCATTGGCGCCATTTTGGAACTCATCAACTTCCACAATTTGTTCTCGACCAAAAAAAAAATCCACAATTTGTAGCAATTAAAAGAGAAGAACATTGTAGTTTGACCAGCAGATGCTGAATTTTGGCTTACCAGGGTAAGGGGTCATTTGGTGATAGTATTCATTTTCTGAAGTCGGATTAATTGATGATTAGTCATGTAACAGGAACCAAGCCATCGATTTTTTCATGAGGATGAAATTTTGGTATGGTCTCACTTGATAAGGAAGCATAGATGCACCAAGGAGCTATCCAAGCCAAGCAAAAGTAGAAGAGATAGCAAAATGGGCTACTAGCTTAGTTTGTTGGACTAGTTGATGAATAGGAGCATAAAAGCGGACTAATGGAGAAGGGAATTGCAGTTGACAGTGGAATTGGAAATGCTATGAGCGGAAGAGTTTGTGCTGAATTGTCCGCATCTGGAAGAGAATAACACTCTGATTAAAGTGCATAATCCAGCTCATCTAATCATGCTTAGTACCAGTGGGATAACAATAACGACCCTCCACCCAGAGGACAATAGTAAATGAAGGCAGGAAGATCGAATCTGCAACCCGACTGTGAGAACAGTAAGACATCGAATTTGGACACCGAGAGGCATTCATGTTCTTAAAAGATCATGATAAGGTGGAGCAAAGGCATTGACATGAAGTTTAAAAAGTGTACAACGCAGCGGTGATCTAAGCGTCGCCACCCAAAATTCATGAGGAATTCTACTGTCAGCTACAAAAGTTCTGTCCGCTACAGCACAGAGCTCATCCTAGGACCACATTTTTCAAGGTGTGTTCGGAACAAAAAGTCATCTAATGTCATCGTTAGTCAGATTGATTTTCAACTTAACCATGCCACATCAACCACCACAGTATATCATGAAATATTCGTAAGTACGCTAACATTAAGAAATCTACCGCTCCCTACGTTGAAATATTCAATCGTGACTACTGAAGCGTGCACATGCCTCAACATACTCAAGCAAAACAGGACATCGAAACTTTTCTCTGCAATGTGCATTTGTTATTATTGCCTGAATTCTTAAGCATGAAAATAACAGCAAATAATCACCATTTGCCCAGCAGGAGAACCGAATTTCACGCTTTGTTCATTAGTCGACTTTTGATACAAGATTACATAAGAGCGTAACGAATTTAAACAGAAGCAGACATTTTCATGCAGCACAGGATCAGAACACACACGACCCGGTTCATCGAATTCAAGAAAATTATGAAATATTCGCTAAATCGAAAGAAATGGATCGGCCAATAAAATAGAACTCGAAAGAAATCATCGGGAACATACCTTGAGGATCCAAAAGTTGTCAATCACCTCCTCCCAAATCCCAACAGGCTCTTCGTCCTCGTCCTCGTCTTCATCTCCGTCATCGTCGGACCACCAACGCCTCTTCGAGTAACCATAACACCGCCACCAACCCTTCTTCTTCGCCTTCTCCTTCCTCCTGACCCACTTGCCAAATCCTCCGACGCCGTCGCCACCGCCTCGAGGGCCGTACCCGAATCCACCCGGTCCCCGTTTCTCGGCATTGGAGTCCCACCCGCCGCACCTGGCGACGAGGGTCGGGCTGGTTCTCCTTCGGCGATGGAAGAAGAGGAGGGTCGGGCTCGGGGGGAGACGGGAAGCGAGGTTTCTCGACTCGCGTGGCGAGAGTGGCGAAGGCGACGGTCTCCACTGCGAAGGCGCGAGGACCTGCCAGTGCAAGAGCTCCATCTGGCGCTCGCGCCTTCGTTATCTGCTGCTGCTGCTTCCCTCCAGCTCTCTGCCATTTTCTCGATTTCCAGATTTTCCGGAGCCTTTGTGTGGCGCATGATACGACGTGTAGTGATATAATCCATCTCCTCTTTCGTGGTTTTTAAGGACTTTTGTTCTAATACCCTCTCCAAAACCTCGTTTAGTCCTCACAATTTTGTTTCTTGTTTCTTTTCGCAATTTTTAATTTAGAATAATACAAACATAGCATATTTTTTCGAAACTAATTTTCAATTCACAAAAAAATTCAAATCAATAATGTCATGATACATTCACCACAAACTAAATATCGTCTTGCGAGAAATCTCAAATTGGTATTCTAAGGCCCTATTTAGTAATATTTCTATTTCTCTATTTTTCTGTACTTTTATTTTCAGGACAGAAAAAGAATACAAATATGTTTATGTACGTCAGTTAATTTTTTTATTCCCTAGAATAGATCAATGGCCAGAGAATAGATTTGGAATAGAAATAAAAATTTAAAAAAAATCTGGAAAAGTGTCGGAAAAGTCCTAAACATTTTGCATTTGTGCAAATTTAATCCTAAACCTTTTTTTTAGTAAGGTCATAAATCTTTTTTTGTACCAATTGAATCCTAAACATTTTGTCTTTGTACCAATTCAGTTCTTTTAGTTAATTTTGACTAAATATTGTTAACATGGACAACACTTCGCTTATGTGGTACCGCCAGCATTGACGTGGACAATTTTTAATAACATTTGCATATTTTTTCGATTTTTAAAATATTTTTTCTGATTTTTCATTCTTTTCTTCTTTTTTTTCCCTTTCTTTTATCTTTGGCCAATGACCGAATATTGATCATGGTCAGCCACCTGGCCTCATTTGGGCAAGGTTGTCGTCGCTTGAATGAGGCCATCGCCGCCCGCTATAGGCCTAGCCGACCCTCGCTTGGACAAGGGTGTGCCCCTGCGAGTCCGCTGTGGCCTAGGTAAGGGCTGACCTCGCCAGATCTAGCCAGGGTCGCCCTCACCCAAGCCAAATCCGAAGAGGCTGGCCCTCGCCCAAGCCCCAGCGGCCTCGTCGAGTGTCGCCTTCACCGGTATGAGCTAAGCCAACCCTCACCGGGCCTTGCTTGCCCTTGCTAGGGCTAGCCTTCGCCCATATGAGGGTCGGGCAAGCCTTGCCTATGACAGGTGACGGCGGCCTCGTTCGAGCGGCGGCGGCCTTGCCGAAGCAAGGTCAAGTGGCTTGCCATGGCTAGTGACCAGACACCGGTCACCGACCAAAGGTAAAAGAAAGGAGGAAAGAAAAAAGAAAGGAAAAATATTGAAAATATTATTAAAAATTATTCACGTCAGCGCCTGCGGTGCCGCATAGACCAACTGGGGTCCACGTCAGCAATATTCGATCAAAATTAGCCAGAAAGACTAAATTGTTTTAAAGGTTTATGACTCAATTAGCACCAAAGAAATATTTATGACTAAATTGGCACAAAAGCAAAAGATTTAGGACACTTCTAACAATTTTCCCAAAAAAATCTACTTTTTTATTTCTAGAAACAAAAAGAGAAACCAGGTCATTTTAGAGAAATAAGCTCAACGTAACCTAAGCAATAAAATCCTAAAATCCTACACCCTACACTTTAAAACTCAAAAATGTTTATGCACATGTTTATTGTAATGCCCTAAGATTTTATGTCAACCTCCTCATATTGCGAGTTACAAACCAATAGAACTCTCTGCTATCATTTCCAGCCATCCATCTTTGATTAATTATAATGTTGGATTTTCTAAGGCTATCTTGGAATATCTTGATCAATTAAGTCCTTGGAAAAATCCAGATTTATCCAAACATGAATTGTTAAGTCTTCACTAACATTTTTATAATTAAATGAAAAAAATTGAGAATAGAAATTTTTAGGATCATACCAAACACATTTTTATTTTTTTTTATTCTAGGAATAGAAATTTTATACAGTTACAAAACGCGTTCTTCTGTTCAGAAACTTGTCCAGAAAATAAATAAAGAAAAAACTATTTCTAAATAGAAATTGGTCCCGAGAACAAAAATGTTACATACACACCCATCGAATCATGAGCTAGTAGATTCAAATTGAGATAGTTGCACAAACAGTCCGATGTGATCATTGAACTTTTAATTTTTTCAATGTGGTTCATGAATACTACAAGAAAATGTTCAATGTTGTCCAAAAACTTAAATTAATTAAAGGACAACATTAAAGATTTTCATATAATTCAGGAATTAAATTGAATATGTATAAAATGCTCAGGGATCATATTGAACAAATTGAAAATCTGGAAATGGCATTATATATTGAATTAAAGTTCGGAGACTACATTGAACAAATTAAAAATTCAGGGATTATATTGAATAAATTAAAAGTTTATGGGCTATATTACACATTAGGCTATATTACACATTAGGCTAAAATTCGGAGACTACATTTGAGATTTCTCGAGCGACGAGAATTAGTTTATGGTGAATATGTCACGGAATTATGAGTTTGGAATTGTTTGTGAGACAATAAATTAGTTTAAGGAAAATGTGTCGTGTTGTTCAATTTGAAATTTCGAATGATATTTAACCCTTTTTAATAACAACGACACGAATTGATACTCCACGTTGTTAAAGTGGACTTTTAATTTCTCGTTCCACTTGGTGACACGCCCCTTTTGTTGCGAGGGTACGAAATTTAGGAATCTCTATCATACAAAGGTCATGAGAGAATAAAGGATGATTCCTCCCAATTTTTGGCCAAACAAGTTCCCCAATCCATCAACAAAGCTACCACCAGTTCATGTCATTCTCGTGGTTCGATTGCGCTCATGTGGCTCTTTACAATGAGAAAAGAAATATGTGATATTGAACTTTTAAATTAAATTAATTCAGGGATTAAAAATATTGAGCAAAAAAATTAAGAAATTACCAATATTATCACTTCTCGACTTTTCACGGTTAAGCTTCATTTGTGTTGTGTATATATGTATACCTATTTTCGATCCTGAAACTTTGAAAGTGTCCGCAACCTGGAAATCCTAAAACACCTCGACTTATAGTTTTGCTATATACAAATGATTTCCCAATCATTAATTTCAGTAGTCATTCTATCCGCAGAAAATGTCACGTTTTTAGAAATTGTTTTTTAGAAAGTCATTTTCCTGAAAAATGACATAATTTTTCGATGTTCAGCTAAAATTTGAAAAGTTTCGGAAAATATTTTCCGTTATTGGGTAAGGAAAAAATTTTCTTCCTTGCATTAACTTTAATAATTTTTTTATTTTTAAAAATATTTAAAAAAAATTATTTTTTTTCCTTCTTCTTCCTTAGCCGATCGCCGGCCATGGCATCGGCTTGAGATCGACCGAGTCGAGCCTCGCCAGCCTGTGGCGAGGCTCCGGCTCGCCTAATTCGGTGCGGCCGAGCTCGCCCAAGGTCGATCAGGAGAGCTTGGGCCTCGCCAGATCCGGCAAGCGCCTGCCACGTCATCATCATGTCAGGAAAAAAAAATTTGAAATGATTTACCGCAAAAAAATTTGACGAATTTCTCGGGCAATCGCCACGTCATCATCCCCGTAATTATCTCATCGTATACATATAAAATGCACGCTTGCAACCGGCGAGTCAAGCCCCCCCGCACGAGCATTTGCACAAGCAGGTGGAGCGCGGAACGGCGAGATCGACATCGGTGCGAGGGAGCGCGAAAGCGAGCGAGCGAGAGAAGATGAGACCGACGCCGATGGATTACTTCGCGGAGCTTGAGGACCAGGGGGCGACGGTGGCGATGGACGTGGACGACGTCGACCCGCTCGAGATCTTCGGCGAGGGCGTCCTCTCCGTCGACAACAAACTTGCCGACGCCGACTTCTTCAACTCCTTCGAGGACGACTTCGACGACTCCGACATCAACTGATTCGATCCGATCCCATCAGTCATCATCGCTCTCCATCTCCCTCCCCCCCCCCCCCTCCCCTCCCCTCCTCCGGGCGGCTTCGCGTCTTTCCGTCCTAAGGTTTCCAGTTATCGGTGTGATGGGATTGCTGTTAATCACTTCCTCAGTATAGAGACATATAAATATATATTCAGAAATTGACTGTTTGTTTGCGTATTGCTATATCGATCAAATGGTTCTCGGCCCTTCGATGAATCCGCACACGAAACCCCCGACCCCAATTCAATTGGCATCTTGAACTCAGCTTTTGAATCCGCATTTGATGTCTAGGCAATGTTAATGCTGCTTTTGAATGTCCTCGAGGGAGGTTTCAGGGAAAAGGTGGGTATCGATTTGCTCTCGCGCACCGGTGCTCCCCGGTGCAAGTGTCTGTGATTGTGTACTAGTGGATAGAGCATTGAGTGTTTGATAGCATCTCTCATTGATTAGTTTGGGCGCGAAGGCGAAGTGTGCGGATTCGAGATTGTACAGTGTTTGTTTCTGTCTGTTTTGCGGTCCGGGTAGTTTTCGGAGATGGTTGCCCTTTGTCCTTCTGCAAATGGGTAAAACTATATGGGGCAAGGGGTGCTAACCCTTGTGCAGGGTTTACGAATTGCATTTATGGGTTTTAGCTGATTGTCAGGATTAATTCTATATCCTGAATGTTTGCACATTGTTGAACTTATTATCCTATTAAGTTGCTGATAAATTGGAACTGAATTGAAGACCTTGTTGGTATAGATATAGGGACACTTGCCTGCCCATGAGCTAACGAAGTTAGCAAAGCTATATAGAGTCATAAAGTAGCAAAACGGCTTGTATAGAATATATCTTTCTTTCACTGGATATGCTTTAGCAGCTAGATGATTTGCATCACTTCGTGGTGACAAGATGTATGAGTGAGTCTGAGTCAGGTCATGAATCCACTTGGTTTGACCTGTAAAACTAGATGGATTCATTATTATGTCTAGCTTACTACAGGGGAGTGGTTTACAATGCCAGATTGGCTTTCGAAAAGCAGTGTCTTCCAGGAGGAGTAATGTGCCCCCTTTGTCCTTCAGATTCGAGAATTGCCTGTGGTGGGATGCTCAAATGTCACAATGTCTGTGACTTAGACACATATTAGGTGGCAGCAGAGCGTGTAGGAGGGTTAATCGCGCTATGCCATCATGTGGAATACCAAAGAGTCCAAACTTTTGATGACTGACTGAAGGCATTATGAATTGGGAGATGGATGGAGGTTGTCTAAGTCGAGAGATTGTAAAAAGTTCTGGGATGGAACACAGCATAGAAAGGGTAGATGTACATTTGCTGGATGTGGTGATGATGATGCTTTGGTGAAGTTCCATTGTACGGAAGTTTCTTTATCTAAAAGCGGATATGAAGAAGTTAATTCTGCGACCGAGGATACTGCCGAACTTAACAACTGTTTAAAGTGCCAAGGATCTTGCAGTGGCACCATATAGTGTTTTGCTGGGCAAATCGTTCTCTGCATTTGTAGTCTAGTGCTGTGTTTAAATGACCGCTGGGGTGATAGTGGTAGGCTCCAAGGGGCCAATAATACCTCATCAGTATTGTGTCTGTTATGATATAGTTTATTGTCTGTCAATCTGAAGATAGATGACATTTTCTGTGCATTTTTGCGCATATGTGTATGAGTCCCATCGATGAGAGTACCTCTAAAACTTAAATAAATCTAAATAGAAGAGCTCTCTCTAGGTATTGTGTTTTCATATTTGCGAGAACGCATTTTACCTGTAATGTTATGTTGGTCAATCAATTACGACTAGCCTTCTTACTTGTACTATCAGAACGATCATCACCCAATCATTCAAGCACTGTGCACGAAGGTGATGTAACTTGATGTTAATTTTCTTGGTCGCCGTAGTATAATTTTCATCCAAAATGTTTCGCAAAGATGTATCGTGCTATTGTGAAAGATGAAGCTGATGTTGCAGCCGGTGAAATTATGCACTTGGTAGAGAAATTAATTCATATTTAGCTGTTATCTAATGCATAAGGCTTGTTGGAAAGAGATAGTATCATCCCCAAGATGTTTGTCTCATGCTAGTGTTTGGAACTTAGGTACCACGTGGGGATTGGTCAGAGGGTATTAGGTTAACGTGCCGGCTTGTATAGGTGAAGGAACACGGGGTCGCGATCTAGCGATTGAAGGCTCCAGAACATGAGGAATGGCGGTACTTGCACTGAAGTTATAACAAAAATATTCCGGATCAGAATGTAGTGCCGGGTGTGGATTTATGGAGATCTTGCTGGATTCCATGAACTCAAGGAAATTCCATTTGTATGGAAGTTTGATTGCTGAACTGCAAACATGAGAAATAGATAGTGTCGTGAACTCGTAATACAGTAGAGTGAGCAACAAACGAAGTATCAAAGGAATCTGTCCCAGCTAGGGATATTGTCAATTGTCAACGACTTTGACGTCTCTTTGGGTATATTTGTTTCGCAGAAAATAAATTAATTTGAAAATTTTTCTTCAAAATGATTGTATGTATTGCTTATAAAAACGAATGATCGAAAATTGTTTTCATCGTGCACACAAATTTTTAGGCATAAATTGGGGAAAACTGCTAAAAAAGTCATAAACCTTTTGCATTAGTGCTGATCTAGTCCTAAATCTTTTTTTGATGCCAATTCAGTTCTAAACCTTTTACATTTGTGCCAATTTAGTCCTAAACATTTTTTTGTGTCAATTAAGTCCTAAACCTTTTAAATTGGTGCCAATTCAGTTTTAAACTTTTTGTTTTTGTGCCAATTTAGTCCTTCCGGCCAATTTTGATCGAATTTACCGACGTGGATGCCTGTCAGCAGGTAGCCGGTCACCGCAGGGTGACTTAACCGGTAGCACGTGTGTAGTGGCCAGCACCCCAGGATTTACTTCTCGGCTATCGGCCGTGCGGGGGTTCCCTGAGTTATCAAAAAAAAAAGTTTTGAACTAAATTAACACCAATGCAAAATGTTTAAGACTGAATTAACACCAAAAAAAGATTTAGGACTAAATTGGCACTAATGCAAAAGGTTTAGAACTTTTTTGACACTTTTCCCGCATAAATTGTTATCAACCATGAAAGCATTTTGCATTGACTAATTATTTCAAGTAAAACAAGCAATTATTTTTAGAAAAAAATTTTCAAATCATTCATTTTCCATGAAATAAACGGAGCCAAAATGCTTTATGATTACACCAATCAATTGTTCTTATATCGTCACAATTGGAATATATGAGATGAAATGACAGGTATGAAATGTTGGCTTTGTTTGAACTTAGGTGCACTCGAGACTGGGTCTGTTCCCACTTCCACGGCCTGAGCAGTTACCATATCGCAACCGGTATAGTAGGGTAACTGTTTTATGAAACGCGTCTAAAAACCCATTGCAAGAGCGAGCGTATTTCATGAATGCCGTGACTCATAGAGTGGTTTCTTAATTGGATAGCGAGATGTCGAGTACTTCACCAATTGGCTCTCATCAGGGATAATCTTACAAGTAGAACTCAAAATTGAGAGGTACCCTCCAACCAACTTACGAGTTCGGCTATAATCTTAACAGTTAGAGCAAAATGATAACGGCACAAGTCACCGTTCGTTCTCTCTCCTCATTCCGCCTGCATCCTGTGACAAATAACCAGTCAAACAGATATTAGTTCTTCCAGTGCCAAGATTGGTGTGCTAGAACCAATGATTTAGAAAATTGAAAACCAAGAGCTGATGAAGAGAACCAACTGTATACATTCATCAGGGATAAGACTATCAGGAAAATGACAACTGTTCGAGCTGATCAAAACAGCAGGTCGATGCCATTTTGCCGCGAAACGGCACCCAACTTTGATAAGCAAAGATCTTTGCTATAATTTGTGGCAAGAACTACTCGCTCCGCCATTTTCCACATGTCTCCTTCCACAGTCCACCAAGCGGCCCAAAGCATATCAAATCTTCGGGACGGAAATTTGGTGCCGGTCTGATTTCTTGTAAGGGGCTAAAGCTTAAAACCCATTGGTGCTGGACTTGCAAGGAAAAAACCCCAACTCACATAGACTAGATCACCTCCATAGCAAGGTAATCAGAGAAGAATACTTTACATTTGATTTATAAACAACATCCTTACAATGATGAGAAAGAACAGAAAACAGGCAAATCTTGAAGTCCATAATTAAACACTTCCTTTTTCCCCCCTATACAATAGTCAGTGGGATCAAAACAGACATACACATTTAACATAAATCCAGAGACATCTTGCACTAACACATCTATTTCCAAGTTAGATCAACTTTCCAAGGCTCTTGGAAGTGGAAGACATCTCTCACAAATAGCAAAGAATGATACATAACTACATTTGACAAGTAATCAAATGAGGACCTCACGGTATGGCTAAGGGTTTACAGTCGTGGAAAAACAGATACAACTGCACTCAAGCCACAACCTGCATGGGAAGTGAAAGTGACATTTCATCATCTAATTCGCGATATTATCACCAAATAACAACTCAGACGAGTTATCTCAGATAATATAATTGATGAACTTTTTCCCCAATTTGACATAACATGCTTCAAAAGATTGCTAACAGAAGAAAACACAGATCCCAACATGATAAACTTGGTGCTACATCTGAATTGGGCTTGACAAGCTGTTTTACTTTCCACAGCAGGAAACCCCTATCTTCAATTTATGTCGAAAGTACTAAACCAAAATCCAAGTATTACCTCCTAAAGGGACCTAGGTCATTCTAAGATGCAAGCACTCAAAATAGCACTTCAATGCTTGCACCAAATTGATGTAGGTTCTTGGACAGATAAAAAGATAATGATAAACCCAAAAGAAATCAAAATTCATTTCAGAATGATATTGTGCATCGCAACCCTGTATTAAGACTATTCATGGACACAAAACTTCCATTGCACAAAAGAAAAAGAAAAAGAAAAAGAAAAAACAAACCTTCAAGGTTGAGCAGTTAATTTCACAAGCATGTTGCGCTTCCAGGCTACTAGCATTCTAAAGCATATGTTGGAACCTATAAAGGGAATAGATAAGGTTAGTTTATGAAGCTACACTCAACATGTAAATATACACGTATTCTCCCCCATAGTGTGATTAACTTCATTCAGCTCAGTTACCAACAACTGACTTTAAGACATAATCAAATGTTGCCTTAAGTTGTTCATTTTGATAAAGCAATCCATCAAAACAAGTTCAAGTAAAATGAGCATAAACTTCATTAATAGAGACCTAGGTTGAGAGCTAGAGGTAAATTATCATTGCAAAAGAGCCATATCCACAACCACCCTCCACCACCCCAACAAAAGATAATAGACAATTATAGCAGGCGATTTCTGGTCAACTAAGACATTGCACTGCACACATTGCTGGCAAATACCAAAGAATTCTACAAAATGGAAGCTCGACAATAGCCAAAAGGCCTGGTCTTGTTTCATAAATAACGGTCAATGCATAATTCTAACAAACACCAGTTAAGCACAGATCTTTGTTCACCTCTGCCATGTTTTCATCAAGAAAACCAGATGATTTTGGATTCAAGCCACCAGAACTTTCATAATGGAGAATCCTTAACTTCCCTTCCTGAATTTTTAGAGAAGGAAATGTAAGTATTTAAGAATAGCCTGTGAGCCCGTGATCATCCAGTGAAAATTAGATTACATTTACTCACCTTAGTTCCATATACCAGGCCACCTCCAACTGAAGGGTGAAAGCATGCAACATTTACTTCATCTTCCGCACTAGGAAGAACTCTCACAAGTTCCATATCAGAAACTCTGTAGACCTGGTTAAAGAAACCAGTTTAGGGAGATGGAAACACCCAACATAACAGCCAGATAAGCAATGTGAACATTGCTCGCTGCTAACTTTGAGTAAGAGAGGTATGTAAAAAACAAAACATCTAGGATAGGACAATCACCTGTATGCCTATCCTAAATAAGATGATTGGGAAACTGGTTGCTCATGAAGCAATGCCCAATAATTAGTGACATCAACTTCTGAGGCAGTTCTAGGCTATTCAACCATTAAATGCAACCAACACCAATGCTATCACTACCCCTTCGACTAGGTCATTTTGTAATATACTTAGTAGTGACAATGACCACAACTCAAGTCCCAAATGAAAGATGGAGATGAAGACCAAATAGCTGTACTTATGACCCTGTTTCTCATGGCTGTATGGATTTTGTGCATCTTCTGTGCTCATCAATTGAAGGGCTCATATCATAGGTACAGCTAATTTTATTCCAGATTTTACCAAGTATAAAATACAAACAGGCATGTCAATCCAATTCTGGTAATAAAACAACTGTTGCAAGCAATCAAAGCGCTGAGCACAAACCCTTTTCTGAAATGGATAATGACAATGGGTGAAGCATATAAATCACAGAAATAATTGGAACAATTGTTATAGACATCATCCTTAAACACACTCTTTTCCTAGAAAGAAGTTTTCATGTCAATAAGTCTAATAATCCATAGCTTTCCTTCAAAATGCACACAACTTCCCTCTAACAGTGCAGTGCAATTGCCTCTTGTCTTTTGACAGAATGACAGTCCAATGATATGACAAAGCAGACAGATTGCCAATTTTTCAGTGCTAAATGGAACGAGAATTTTACATCAGGAATCACTAGCACTGGCATGATTGAGCTGCATGCTGGAAAAAAGGTGATAATGTCCCCCAAAGCTACATCCTTACACTTTTTATGCAGGATATGCATGCATGCAAGATCCATATCTTGACTTTGTCAACAAGTACAAATGACATCTTAGATTTGGACTCTGGAAACTGTTTACACCAAAAGGAATTAGAACCTTGGCACCTAGAGTTGAATTAACGGTTACCATTCTGATAGAGAGGCAAAGGATAGATGAAAAGAGTCCTTTTGACTCATAAGTTTCTTGCTTTATAGGCAGGATAAGAGATAATGGAACTGTACAACATTTTGAGTTCCAAACAAATGCAACTAAGTAAACTCTGATCCCTAATTTGAGTTCCCTCATTATGTGCTCATGCTGAATAAATAGCAGATGAGTTCTTCATCCTTGTAATTGCTTCAATAACATTAACCGCATAAAAATTTAATTCACGACTCATCTGAAGACGAGGAGATAATTTTGTTGCTGGAGAAAAGGCCAAAGAAATCTTTCCCATTATGTTTTTTTTGGATTTCTTCTCACACATGTTTCATAGCTTAGTTAACTTGTATATTTCATGATACTATCAGACAGAAAGTATCATTCCTTCTAGCATCCTCATGTAGATTTGAAAGCTGCATCACCAACGAACATACTGCGCAGAGGGCTTGAGGCAGACAAATTGACAAGGCAGAATGGGGACTTAATAGACAATTTATGGTAGGTGATATTTAATTTCATCTCATATGTTGCACATTCAATCTGATAAGAGAATAGCAGAATGGAGTTCGGTGATATAATTGTAGGGGAAAAAAGGGAAATTAGCTGTAGTGAGATCAATAAGCATGATGCATCAACAGATACATCAAGAAGCACACCAGTAATTTGAGCCACAGAAATAGAATAATAACAACACACTGCGCTCCTTCAATAAAAAGCCTTAACTGGGGGATTCGCCAAATGCAGGAGGAACTAGAAGCTCAAAATTGCATCTAAATAGCATTTCAATCATACCTCCAATATAGTGTAAATAGGCACTGTATTCTCTCCATCAATGACAATACTTTTAAGAAGCGAATTATGCCGACGGCCATATGCGAGCAACAAGTGTTCAGATGTTGGAGAGAACTACATAAACGTGAATTAACTCAAGATCAGTGGGAGATTGACAAAAATGTGCAAAGCTTTCCATACATTACTTCCTCAAAGATCAATAAAGTAGTGTGTCAAGAAAACAAGGACTTGCAAATGAAAGTAACACATCCAAGCATTTTCTATGCTCATAAATACAGCAGCTAATAATATCCAAAGTCATTGCTAAGGTTATCAGATGACCAACTGACAGGTACACAATTTCTGCACGAGTAATGTCAGTATCTAAAAAAACTAGAAGTCAAACGATACAACATTTGGCAGGGTTAATTCGATACTACTTCAGAGTTCAGACAATAGTTATCAATAAAACTCAAAAATAAGTTGAGGAATCATGAAATCAGTTATCATACAATCTTGTGAAACTCAAACCAAAGTGGACACTAGTCAACTGACCTGAATGGAGGTTAAACAATGAGCAGCTCTTACAGGTCGTGATGCAAGCACCATTCCAAATCTGGACCAACGAAAAGCATATCGCATTAAGCATATAAGAATATATCTAAAAATAGAACATATAAAGTCAGCCATGGAAGTAAGGTGGAAGACTAGAGCATTACGTTGCCTCTTCTAAGGAATAAATCCGAAGCTCGTACATGATTTGATAAGCAGAAACAGGGTGTCTAGTAGGTGAGGTTGCCACACCAGTGACATCGGGATCAACCTGGCTGTGTAATCCAGGATCAACTTCCGACTGAGGCAACACACATGCAACACAGGCAGCTAAGAATCTGCCACAAGGAGAAAAGTGGGCACCCATTTCACTGCAGCAATTTCAAAACGAAATTAGCCAGTATTAATGCGAGCATAAACAGGACACCAGGAAAAGCATTATTTATTAGGAACAAAAGATGGGCCTATTAATGGTTGCCCATCACAAAGACCCAAGAGGTCTTAACTTTGGTTGTTGGTTCATACCTACCTCCCTGTTCCTTGCAATTGCCTTATTTCCCCTCCCTCCATTCCCCTCTTTTCCCCCCAAAACTCCCACCCAAAGAAACTCCAAAGAAAATACTAATTCTTCACTTGGAGTAATTAGAAAGTAAGACAAAAGTCTACATCTTGGGTTACAAGATATACCTGCATAGAACTGCATGAGGAATGGTTAAGCGGCAACTTTCTGAATGAAGAGGTGCACAAGGATCTTTCATGTCATATGGCCATACTCTAAGCTTCACCGTGCATGGCAACTCTGTGGATGCTGCTGCAGCCAGCAAGGCTGCAAGTTCAGACCTAAGTTTACTACCAACAGATTGAGGATAGTTCTCATCATGTGGGCGATCATTGAGTCCAGCTGAGTGCATCACCCGAGACCCAGAAGAGCAATATCTAGACCCAGATCTTCCACCAAGGCGGGAATGGTCCACGCCACTTGGCATAGGTTCAGACCTGATAGGTGAAACACTTGTGACCTCACCAAAGGCAGGTGAAGTTTCAAGAGCTCCAGGACTTGGTGCAGTTTGAGGACCAGCTGGGGTCTGACCAACTAACCATCCATACATCGAAGGCAGCTCCCAAAATCTTGGGTCGCTAAAAGAGAAAATATGATTACTTCTCTCTTCAGATTGCACTTCCATATTATGCACACTGTTCATTGCAGATTGAGTTACTTCAGATTCCCTTACACTAGAGTAAGGATTAGTTCCCGTCTCTTCATGGATGGAAGGAGAGCTGCTAGGTTCAATTGGAGACAGATGGAGTTCATACTGCCCTGATGGCATTGAATATGCCACAAGGCACTCTGAAGAAGATGAGTCTACCCTCTGCTGTTCACTAAGACCAACATCCCCATCTGTGTGCGGCAAGGGTGCTCTTCCATCATCTCTAGCAAAGGAAGGCCACATCAATAATGGTAAAGGCAAGAGAGGCAGTTCATCCGCCAACCTAGATCTTTCATTAGAATGAGCATCTGCAAGATATACAGTAGGAGGAGGGTAGTGCAAATAACCAGGAGAAGTTGCAAGGGTCATAGCTGAATCTGTCAAATCAAGGTCATTGACCTGCATATAGATAAGATGACAACATCAAGAGAAGCTATGGTGGACGAAATAAAGGTTCTAACCAAATAGACTTCACCTCAGCTGTTAAAAGAAATGGAGCAGCATGTGGATGGAAATGCACAGCCCTAAGAGATCGCGGTGTCCTCAAAACAATAGTTGGTGATGATGTCTCTCCACTTCTACTGTAGTGCCAAATGTACAACTAATAAACAAATTTCAGGTCAAAGCCCCTAAAAGTATGCAAAGTTCACAATCCACAAAAATACACATAAAAAATCCCCACCTTGTGACCAGATGCAACAGCAAGAAGTTCTCCTTGGGCGTGGAATGCAATGGATGCAATAGGACGATCTGTAGAAACGACAAAGACACAAATAATCCTCTTAACAAGTCCCAACATGACACAGTTTCTTAAAGAAAAGGGAAATCAGAACGAGAACTACAAAAATTGCGAGATCCTATGCACTCTGCAGTATTTGCATCCCACAGGCGAACTTCATGATCCAAACTGCCACTTGCTATGATCTCTGGGTACAAGGGGTGAAACCTTACCTGCAAATTTGAAAAACCACTCATACAAAGCTAAAAGTACAGCATCAAATCATTGCATGCACAGGGAGCCTTATAACAGAGGCGGCTTACCACCCACGGTGTCCTCCTATGACCCCTTAACACCTTTAAGCAACTCCCCATCTGAGAGTCAATAAGTTTGACAGTATGATCTCCACTGCAATCAAGAAAATCAACTAAAACTTGATATATGATATATGCTCTGTTTTAAGCTGGGATAAGAATCAATATTAATAGTGGCCGCCATTATCCAGACATATAAGGATCTTCTACTTACTGTGTAGAAGCGAGTATTTTTCCATCAGGGCTAAAGGCTGCAGCAATCGTAGATCTTGGAGGAGGCACAAAGGGACAATATTTGGCAGACAAATGTTGCAGCGAGAATGCCTCTACCCTGCCAAAACAAGTATCCTGACAAAAGTCGATAGAACATAGGCAAATTGCTGTATGCCATGGATTGCCATCAAGTGCAACAACATATGAAAAGAACATAAAAAATATACCAAAGCCCACATTCCCAAAAGAAAATCACATTCTAGGTTTGAGAAAATACCATGAGACGAGACTTCGCCTTACATCTCTTACTGCTTCACGACTTTGCTGGAAGGGATAGAGCTGACACTCTGAGGCTTCTCCCCAAAACTTCTTTAAAGAATGTTTTGATTGTGGAGAGACCTCTCTTCGTGCTAAGAGTTTAAAGACATTGCCACTGCTGAAAAAGACACACATACATAAGGAGATACATGAACGAAGAAAACTTGGTATAATGACAATACATGTTGTTTCTGGTAATTTTCACTGATGAATTTATGATTTCATAAATCATGGTTTGATGCAAAAGACAGGTTCCCTCATTAACAAGAGACATGTTAGTACATGTTGTACCATAAACCAAAAGGACAACTATCACACTTAAAATAACTAGGCTTTGACCCAAGAAAAATTTAGGGACTCTTTAGTAATATTTTAAGTACTTTATTCACAGAATAAGCAAGGATTCCTACATTTGGAAACATCGAGATTAAATGATAGCCCTTGCCACTTAAAATAGATCTAGGAAATCATGTGAGACTAATGAACTGAAAATTTCACATCAAAATGCCTTTTTTCTTTTTTATTCAACCAAAAATAAGGGCGTGGGATCTTTAAGAACGCCAATACTAAACCTTTCTTTTCGAGAGATATAAGTATCCATGCATCAAATTAATGAAGCAATAATTTCTTTTCCACGGAAATTATATATCTAATTGAGGTAGAAAGAGAACTGGGATTTCTTAATTCTTATTGACATGGAGATGTCTGCATGCATCTATCGTCTCAATTTGACAAATTCTTTCAGAAGTACATCACTGTCTAAGACTACGCAAAACAAACAACAGATAGAAGAATATATTTACAATCATTATTGATCTAAAAGTTCATTTATAATACAAACCTGAAGAAACAGATGACCATTGTCTACCAAAAATGATAAAATAAGCAAGGGAGAAATAAAAATTTATATTGATTAGAGCCCTAGACTTACCAAAAGACATAGACATCTTCAAACATTAGACTTTGCAAGCTACATGTATGGCAAAAAGAACAATGGTTCTATACATTAGCAGAAGTCTTAGTGCGATGCACCTTATTTTTATTTACAACTCTGTTTCATGTCATAAATCATTGCAAACAAACGAACATTGCATTCCTATGACGTTATTATGATGAATACATATTTTTTAAGTAGACTATCCTATGACAAATTACGTAAAAGTAACACTTTCAAACGGCCTATCAGCTTCTACAAATCGAAGTATATCTAAAATACTAAACTACAAAAGTTAATGCTAAAATCCATTAATGAGCACTCCATTCTACCCTCTTTTATAGTTGTATGATCACATATTAGATACTTTCAACCGTCGTGACTAAATTTGGTGGAGCGGCAACCACTATTGGTTGATTTGAGACACAAATTTACACCTAGAGTACTATCATAAGAAACCCCAAATTGAAACCCTAAATTGAGTCCACAGGTTTACAACAAAAACAAATAAGTAATGAGAGCTGCCTGGTAAGCAGCAGCCAAAGCAGCTATTCGAGTCCATTCTTGTAATCACAAGATTACAGATAATAAAAGAAGTAGCAATAGTCTCTTACTAGTACATTCGCTTCCTAAGATCTATCAAATTTGTAAAATGTTGGATATACATGCATTAGAGACCCTTTTAGACTCCTATAAAGCAATCAAATATTATCTTGCAGACCTAATCCCACAATTGTGCACTCAACAATCCTTTCTTTCCTAGATATCCCACAAGAACCAGTGGAACATGGAATACGAGCAGTAACTCAATAAGAGCCCATGCCAACACGTAATCAAACCTATCATACAATATTACTCAACTATAACACCCACAATGGCCTTCAACAACATTCAACCAATTGCCTATTTCCAATGGATTACAACGCAACATCTGTTAATAACTTGCAACCTCAAACATTGACAGTACAAAACAAGCCCTATTTTCTTGGAAAGACAAAATCATTCCCCGAGAATGTAAAAAACAATTTGGCCTGTGACATCATTTGCGGTAACCTAATCGATCACCTCCTCAGTCTAGGTTGTCATAGCATAATGTTAAACAGTTAGAACTATCATTATTTCACACAAGCAAGCATAATCACCAAAATCCTAAGACACACGATGCATACAAGAGTTGATCAATTCTTGCACTGATTGGGACCCACAAAAACCGACGGAATACTGAACAGAGCATGGGGCTGGATAACTGTTTCGATAGAATGGCAGGATCCTTCCTATAATTAAATGACCATATCCAACTAAGAGACCCAATCCTCTAATTCTAACAGATACCGCAGAACTCGAACCAAAAATCAATGACATCGCCCCGCAGCATTCCATATTATCAAAAGGGAATTTCATTTCAAAGAACTCCACTGGCGGCCCCAGTAGATGCTTCCAAACTCCTAATTCATTCGACGAGATTAGAGGCCAAACTTCTAATTTATCAAGAGGGAATTCATTTCCAAAATCACACATGCAAATCCAATTCGACACGCAAACTCAAGCCATTCCGGACCGCGCGTCGCCCCAATATCTCCCGGAAGCACGCCATAGACCCCCCACATTCGAACGCTCGCGCATACGCTCGTCGGCATCCGAAATCGCCGCAACAAGCATACGACGGCTCAAAACAGGGGGAGCTCAATTTTTCACCTCCGCTGGCTCGTCGGCTGCCCGGAAGAAGCTCGAGGCGGGTGCGTCTGCTGCCTTTGGGATTGCGAAGAGCTCGAGGTGGAAGGCGTATCGCCATCTTCCGGACACGAGGAGCCCCTCATCGTCGTCGTAATCCCCGGAACGACCTCAGGCGCCACGATCTTCGCGCCGCATCCCCCGAAAATCTCGGATCGGCAATGGAGATCGAGCTTGGAAAACCAGATCAAAGCTCGAAATGATAGTGAAAATGGATTCGATTCGATGATGAATTTCAGGGGGATCGGACCGAGGAAACCCTAATCAAGGTCTGATCATGGAGGTTCGATCTCTTTTCGAGGCAGGTTTTGAACCCAAATTACCCTCGGATTTTTCGGATAGGGGTGAGAAATACCGTTGAGAGAGCCAAATACAGTACGGCCCTTCCGTGAATTCATGTTGCATTTTTCTTATTTTGGGTTAATATCTAATACCACGAAAAATCCAAGTTGATACACTTATAATAAATTTATCATAAATTAATTTTTTATTACTCTCAATTGATTTCTGTTAAATTTTACCGTCAAATTACTGAGTTTGATAATATCTGATAGTTAGCGGATGTACCAGTTTAATGTTTTACCTATTTATTTATTACAGATTTATCAATTTATGATTTTCATGATATTAATCCAATTTAATGAATGGTATATTTATCATAAATGTACCGATTTGGGATTTTTCGTGGCTAAAAAATTAATTTCGGATATTTTTGTCATATGGATACCAGTTTGAAGTTTTTAATAGTTAAAAAATTAATTTTAGATAAACTTATCACAAATATACCGATTTGGAATTTTTGGTGATATTAATCCTTTTTTATTGAAGAATTCATGTTGTATTTATTCAGTGAAATGTCTCTCAATACTTTTGTCCAGAAATCAAAACCGTCCTTTTATTTTTTTTATTTCAAAATTGTCCTTGTATTTTTAAAAAAATTTCCACCATTAATGTTTCCTTATAATTTTTCTATTGCTTGTTTTTTTTTTTTTGGTAAGGATTTTTCTATTGCTTGTTGATTTTTGCTAACATGGACAATGGCATTATGAGCTGGACATCTCAATACACATGTCCTATTAAAAAAGGTGAAAATCTTTTACTTGGCGTCGCTGCTTTAGCCGAATTAAAAATTGAGAAAAAAAGCAAGAGAGTGAGATGGTGACTAGAGGCTTCTTCGAGATTGTGGCCACGGTAGCTCGAACTTCAATGAGCTCAGGGCTATGGCAGCTGGAGCTTCTTCAAGCTCATGCTTATGGCCTTTCGAGCTTAGCCATGGCCACTCGAAATCCATCGAGCTCACATATGAAGCTCGACTATAGCCGTTTTTGCTTGAACTTCGTCAAGCTTAGCCATGGCCGCTTGACTTCTACCAGGGTTGCAATGGAGTTTCTTCGAGTTCTCAAGCCATACACTAAAATTATTGGCTTCTTAGAGAAAGGCGAATCTAAATAAATTTTTATAAAGATCGTGTTTATGATAAAATCTCATCTATTTTATGAAAGATGAGTGAAAAGAAAATGAACAATTTTATTAAACTATAAAGAAGTTTGCTTCTCGACAATCGATATCCATATTAGTTATCATGTATTTATGGTTGGAAAGAAAACTAGGGTTAAAGCACGCACCGCATGTTTACACATAATTGGGTAACTATGTATAGAAAGAGAATACCTAATTAATGTATGATTGATTAGGGCAAGATAAAGAAAGAGAGGATAATTTAGAAATTCTAAGAGAGAAAGAAAGTGTGTAGCTCTTTAACAAATAGGTGGGTACGAGAGAAAGAAGCGAAGAGTAATTTAGGAAATCTAAAAGCAAAATAAAGAGGTACTTTTTCTTACATTATATAAATACATATGATTTTTTTTTCTCTTTAAACTGAGCACGCATGGGCACTACAGTAGTACCTCTAGAGTGCGCTAGATAACCATTCTATTCTTGAAAATAATTTATGCGCAGAAATGATTTTTTTTATTCTGTGCTCGGGAATAATTTATGAGCATTTGAACCCAAAAAGTTCTATTCCCGGAATAAAAAAAACAGAAATACATTTAATAACTTCACAAAATTTATATTCCAAATTTTTTTCAAGTGCTTTTTTAAACATAATATTTAATTCTCATGGAGCACTAACCAATTTATTTTTTTGCTTGTAAGTGAAGGAAACATGGTGAACATGGTGATATGTATAAACATGGTATATACTTGATATAAACTCTTCCCTCTATCACTCCCATTAGTGTTCTATCTCAATTTGAAGCTCACGGCCGAGCTTTGAGTGTATTACTCTGCCCAATGGTTCCGAATAGCACTCAATCCATTGACAAACCAACCATAGAATGATTTTTGTGCTTCCTAAGGGGCAACTATTTTCTTAGCCATCAACAATATTGATGAATACCAAATGAATTACTCCCATCTCATGGTGATATATATAAACACGGTGATATACATACAAGAAATGCCACTAAAATTCAGCACTTCGTGCTTATGTGTACAGCCTAAAAGTCGTACTTAAACAAGTAAGCAAACAAGAGAGGCACTCAAAAACTCAAGATACATGAGGATCCTCTCCCATCGCCGTCTAGTATTTAAAAACAATATTACAAAAGTCGGAAACACAATATCATGGAATCTTAGGCATATTGTAATCCATTGCCATTTTATTTGCAATCATTTTCCTAAGCATATTTATCTTAGCTGCTTGCTCATGTGATGTATCATATGCAACCTCCATTTCTCTATATCCAAACGGGTACTCCGGATTCTATAAAGGGAAAAGTTTTTGTCAATTCTATTTTGGTCACGAATGTAATTATGAAGAGCACAACATGCAATTACAATAAATGCTTGCTTTTTATTGTAAATAGAGGCATGTGTCTCAAAATGGTGAAGTGATTCTTTAATGCCCCAAATAACCTCTCAATGACATTCCTTAGTGAAGAGTGTCTATGGTTAAACAATTCTCTTGCTGTTGTTGGCCGTCTCCCACGACCCCTACAATCGTTCAAATGATACCGTTCACTTTTAAATAGAGTTAAAAATTCTAAAAGTGATGCATAACCAGAATCTACCACGCAGTATTTGCCTATAACATGGTATATATAAAATTTGTTATGATATGCAACCATAATATAATCATAAAGAAAGTTTCCTTTTATAGACAAAGCAAATACCTAGTAATGGTCTAGGAAATTGTAGTCGAGGAGTCTCGAGTGTTGCCGAAAGCACTCGATAATCGTTAGCAGATCCTTCCCACCCATAATACATGAAAGTAAACTTTATATCAAATGAACAAACACACAACATATTCTGGGTGGTATTCCATTTCTTGCCTCTAAATAGGACTTGCTGAGACACATGGACAGAAGCATTTATATGGGTGTCATCAATAGAACTTACGCAGCCTTGTGCATTTATGAAAAACTAATGTTATACAATATTATCAACTACATATCTTTGATAGTGTAAACTCTAAATAAAAATCATACCTTGAAGTATCGTTCATGATTAGGATCCATAAGAATTTCCTGTGGGATAATATCAAAGGATGGTGGTTTGACAACCTCTTTTGAGAGTTTGAGAATTGCTTTCAATACTATATTAAAATATTTGATAATTGTTTCTCCTTAACGTTAGAATCTCTCACATAAATTTCTATTGGAGTTATTGTAACAAACCATAGATAAGAAAATCCCAACTTGTTCACTATCCTAATATACCGACTATTTTTCAACTAACCTTTTGCCCTCATTAATTCACATAGGTTCAGAAAAACATGTCTCTCTATCTTGAAGGCTTCATATATTCTATCTGAATATCCAAAAAAATCTTCCTTATCCACTCGAGTCCTAATAGTTTTACTAACTCTAATAGGTTCTTTTGTATGCATGAACATGTCCACTGCAACAATGCACAACCATGCTATCAATATCATCATCATTCAAGAATTGTTCATCTACTCGACAATCGTTGGTAGATCTTTCCCACCCAGAATACATGAAAGCAAACTTCATATCCAATAAACAAACACACAACATATTCTAGTTGGTATTCCCTTTCCTGCCTCTAAATGAGACGTACTGAGACATAGGGATGGAAGCATTTATATGAGTGCCATCAATAGAATCTACACAGCCCTGTGCCTTTAGGAAAAACTAATGTTATATAAGATTATCAACTACATGTATTTGATAGTGTAAACTCTAAATAAAAACCATACCCTGAAATATCGTTCATCATTAGGATCCATAAGAATTTCCTGTGGGACAACATCAAAGGACATTGGTTTGATAGCTTCTTTTAAGAGTTTGAGAATTACTTTCAACATTATATTAAAATACCTGCTAATTGTTTTTTCTAAACGTTAGAATCTCTCACATAAATCTCTATTAGAGTTATTGTGACAAACTATAGATAAGAAGATCCCAACTTGTTTATCTATCCTAACGTATCAACTATCTTTTAACCAACCTTTTGCCTTCATTAATTCACATAGATTAAAAAAAAAAAACATGTCTCTCCATCCTGAAGGTTTCATATATTCTATTTGAATGTTTATAAACAATCTCCCTTATCCATTCGGGTCCTAACAGTATTGTCCCTAATAGGTTCTTTTGTATGAATGGGCATGATCACCGCAACAATGCACAACCATGCTATCAATATGTGAAAATCATCATTATCCAAGAATTGTTTATCTGGATGTACTTGCCCATTAGACGCACTATTTGATCTCCCTTCCATGGTACCTATATCATCACATAAAATACAAGAACATCAATATAGATATCTGAAAAAAAAAAATCCAATAACAACTAATAACATAAGTCGTAGAGTGAAAGCAAACGAAATATATAAATCCCAAGCACTTTGTCATACCATGGCACCACAAAAGTACAATAGTCTCGTCATCAATATCTCTAAAAACCAAATATCAGGTACTAACATAAGTTATACAATCAAATGAAACCCCACGTAATCCATAATACATTTCCCAATATCTATTGAAGACATTGAAGAAGTCCATTTCTCCTTTCAGCTAGGGATTTGATGAAAGCCTCTCTCCACGCGGCACTAACACATGCTCGTTCCACTACTTTTCTATAAAAATCTTGCCCCAACTCAAGCATACTAACTAGGACATCAATGACAACAGATACAGAGAAGGGGTCCACAAATGGTGGTGTGACCTATGAGTTGGCAGAGCCACTTACAGATTGACTTGCCTTAACTTTGATCAGCTCCTGTATAGCTTTGCAAGTGTCAGCAATGTAAAATGAGGTACTCTTTCTTCTCCTTTTGGTATTTGGAGTCCTATCTAATTTGTGCTTGTCATAAACTAGAGCTATAGTATTGTCGGATGTAAATACTCTCTCATCAATATGGTGATCACTTAAGTCCTCTGGATCACCGTTTGCATTGCCACCACCATTGTCACTTTCCTCTAGCACCGTCAAATCTTCGGCATTTCCTGTGGCATAATCCCCAGTAGCATATGTTCCATCAAATCAATACACAGCTCAAGATACTGAGGAAATCTATCCTTCTTGAATTTTGCGCACCCACTATTATCCTGCAATGTTCACAATAATGACATATGTCAACAACATAGTCAAATCTTTTAAAACGTACATCTACAATGACATAAAAATAATCAAAAGTTAAAATATATCTTGATGTAAGATTCCCATATACTTGGATCGTCAACAACTACTGTTTATTCACATTATCCCAGCCAAATTTAGATTGTGAAAGAAGCTTCTTAAAATTATCATGCTGTTTTCTCAGTTTGTTCACCTTGTTCTTTAACTGAAGTAAGGTATATTAATATCCTATCTATTTAATGAATTATGCCCGTATGTTAATCCACCCAGCTTTGTTGTACAAAAATTTATCAAACGTCGTCTTGCCAGGCGTGGCCAACTACTAGTTCACTCAAAATTGTCAGAAAAGGGTAATTTGGACTAAGTATTGGAAAAGACCATTTTAGCCCCCAGGATATTTGAATTCATTTGAGACATTGAAGGGCAACTTGGACTTTGGTGTTTTCCTTCCATTGGCGGAAATTATGGACCATTGTGCCCCTCCTTTTCTTGCTTATTTATTTTCTTGCCATTTGTTTTTTTTGGGTAATTAGTGGAGAGGAAATTTGAGAGCCATTAAATCTTGGCTTGGGGAAGGGGAAGGATTCTAGACCCTTGGATCATAGTAGGGTTGGTATTGGGGTTTTGTGAGTTAGTGGGGTTAGTAGATAGTCAATCACTCTTGTCTCTCCCTCTCATTGTGATCAAGTCTCACTCCCTCACTCTCTCCTCCCTTGCTCATTCGGTCAACCCTCTCCCCCTCCACCTTGCCAGACTAGCTGAGCCGCTCCAACCACCGTCTAGAAACCAGAGACAAACTAGAATAGCCGCCGCCGCCGCTCACCGTCACCACCTCTCTCTCTCTCTCTCTCTCTCTCTCTCTCTCTCTCTCTCTCTCTCTCTCTCTCTCTCTCTCTCTCTCTCTCTCTCCTTCCTTCTCATTTTTGGTCGCCACCACTCCTAACCAAGACCACCACCACCCCATGCTTGTCCTAGCCATGGTTCGCTCATGACCAGGAATGCCGCCAAGCCACCCGTCCGTCCGCCGGAGCAACTGCTTGCTTGGCTTGGCTTTGCTTAGGATTCCTTGTAAGTGCTCCCTAAACCTTAGTTAGAACAATGGGTTATCAATGACATGTGTAAGGGCTGATTAAGAGTTGTTTAAAGATGGTTTAGTGGCTGGATGTATTTAGTTATTTGTTGATTCTTACTTGGTTGATTCTCGGTTTGGTTGCTGCTATGCTTCTGTGTCTTGTTATTTTTTTGGAGACTTTGTTAGGCCGAATTTGAGGTGGTGTTCCACATGAAAGTTGTCCCTAACATCTTGAAATACAACATAAATTAAATCTGGAACGTTTGGAGATCATTCAGGGTCATTCGGAGGGCCATTTTTGGACCGTCTCAAAGCTGCCGGAATCACTGTTCGCCCGACCTTCGTGTCTTTCCGAATTTTTATAAATTTTTCCAGATCTCTTTTCAACAAACTTCTTTTACGAAAATTGTTGAGAACACTTGGTTCTATGACATATAAAAATTTTAAATCTTTATAAAGAGATTTGGATACTGATTGAGATGCATTTTGAAGACCGAGTGGCCTGTCCGAATGAACTGATTTCCATTTGACTTTGATGACAAAATGAGGTGTTCACAGTGGGAACTAAGTTTTGTGTTTTTCATGAAAAATATTTATCAAGATGTTTTCTATGACATATCAAAAATTTAGAATTTTTGGAGTAAAATTACTATTTACTTCAAAAGGATTTCGGTTGCTATGCAACCACCTATATTAGTCTCGATCTATGCAAGTTCAGTTTTCTCTCTCTCAGGGACTATTCGGTGTTATTGTTGCATGTGAGAGACGTGGCTTGTTGTTAGATGAATATGGCTTTAGTGGCATTTGACTAATCAAAAAGACGAGAATTGGATTAAGTGCTTGAATGCTCGTGTGATCACATAATGTCCTAAGGCGTCTTACACGGGGATTTAACCTGTCTTAAAGTGTTTTATGCGAAACGATGCCGATTTATCGGATGCTCGATGGGGGACCACCAGTCGAGATGGAGGCCGGATTAATGCTCCTCATGGAATGCCGTCTTGATGCGTAATTGAGGTTGAGTATGATGGCTGCCAAATGTTTCTATTGTTTCACAACTCAGTCTCATTCTCTCATAATTTGATTCTCAGGATCATGCTCCCACTGATTTCTTCTCTTAGATGTATTTTAGAAATGTGAAATTTATGTATATGAACTGAATATTGGGTGAACTTTGGCTACTCGATGGTTAAGTCAATTGAGTAGCTTCACGTTACTCCTTACGGTTCCAAAGAACCGATAAGGCAGGAATTAAGGTTACTTGTCACCACTTGCAATCAAGTGTGTATCAATTCTTTATAAATTGATTACATAGCATCAGTAAGGTTACTATGAAATAGTTTCTGATCATTCACTCCATATACATCTCCGGCATATGATACCTTTCTCGTCCACCATACATGATACATCAAGTTTCTTTTCTATTTGTCTTTTTAGGTTGCCAATTCAACTTTTCTTTTCTTGAAAGACCTCTCTTTGGGTGTAACCGGGAGTTTCTGCGCACATCTCCCTTGGAGTAACAAGATTTAAACCCTATTATCTGGACTTATCCTGAGCCTCGCACGCACGAAGAAACATCACCCACTAGGCGAATCGCTCAACAGTAAGATGCTCCAAAGGTTAGGTCACCCTTTCGAACTTTTTCCATTTGAAGTAGTGGTGTACGTTGGCTTGCATCTTAGAATTGCCGAGCATATTTCCAAATATTCTCAATCTATGCAACCTAATCAGAGGAAGGGGGAAGTGAGCTCATCTAGCCCTGGAAGCAATTCTTTAGATGACGAGAAGGCCGGGTTCTTCGGATGGACCTCTAGTTGTAATTCGCACCTGCCTGCTTTGCAAGCAGACGACACATCGAGACTGAGAACTTGATAAGAAATGAAAAAGGAAACATTCAAAATAAGTTTCAATCCCACTTCTTCAGGACTGATCATTCTCTCCATGGCAATAGGGATGCCAATAATGAACACAACTTGTTTGAACTATGCAACACGAGGAATACTCATAATAACAGCTTGCTCGCCTGGAGTTAAGCTTGGATGACTTGCTGCTCTCCCTTCATGGGAGCTTCCTCTCTTGATTTCGATCTGAGAGTCTTTCCACCTTCCCTATTGCGCCTCCAGTCCTCCATCATCTCCACCACCCCACGATTTTGTGCCGCCATCTTCTATATTTCGCTCTCCCTTCATGGGAGCTTTTCTTTCCCTTTCATGGGAGCTTCCTCTCTCGATTTCAATCTGAGAGTCTTTCCACCTCCCCTATTGCGCCTCCAGTCCTACATCACCTCCACCACCTCACGTTTCACCTTCATCGCACCAAAATTGCATCGTTGTCTTATAGTGGTGCTGACCACATGTTTAACAAAATGCCTGCAAGAGAGAGAGGTTAGTATCACGTCACTACAGTTTTTGGGTTTTAAGGATCTGTTTGGTTGCTGCTATGACGTCATTTGGATTGATCAATGGTTCACAGAAGAGATCAAGTTTTGTTGGTTAGGGTAGTAGTTGACTGGAGAATTGAATAGGAAGTTCAAACGTATTGAGGTGCCCTGAATATATTTGCCTCGAAGTGTCGTGGTAAAAGGGCTTGGGTGGCTAGCCTTAATAAGCCACTGGCTTACAAATGAATATCTTAAGTTGGAACTGTCGGGGGTTAGGCACACCCTCGACAATCAAAGCTTTGAGAGCTCTAGTTGCTCAAGAAAGGCCTAATGTGTTGTTTCTCATGGAGACCAAAAATCACGAAAATGTGGTGCAGCAGATAAAGAGAAGAATGCACTTCCAGAATTGCTTCATTGTGAATCCAGTAGGAATAGCAGGGGGATTGGCAATTATGTGGACGGACTTGGTTACTATAACAGTGGACTCAGCTTCAGAGAGACTAATCAATTTGAGATGCACATGGAATGGTAGTAATAAACCCATGAGAATTACTTTTGTTCATCCGCCATTTGTATTTCAGGAAAGACTAATTCTGTGGAAGGAATTGAAAAGCATTCAATTGAGCAATCATCTTCCTTGGATTTGCTTGGGTGATTTCAATGAAATACTATATTACTGGGAAAAGGTTGGAAGCTGAACACTATCGATTAACGGCATTTCAAGACTTTTTGGATGAATGTTCATTAATGGAACTGGAATGTAAGGGGTGCGCGTTCACATGGGCAAACAATAGAGAAGGGGATAATTTTGTGAAAGAATGACTTGATAGAGTCCTTTGTTGTGTGGAGTGGAGAGTTCTTCTCCCAGAAGCTCAAGCCTATGCCTTACCTACAATAGGGTCAAACCACAGCCCAATTTTACTGTCTCTATTGCCTGAACCTATGAAAAGGAAAAAAGAATTCAAATTTGAAACCTATTGGCTTGAAGACGAAGAGTGCAGCAAGTTGGTAAAAGAAGTGTGGAATTCTCCAATAGCAGAAAAAGAAAATTTATTGAGAAAGCTGAATATGGTATTAGGAGCACTTGCTAAATGGAGTAGGAAAAAATTTTTGAATGCTCACGGACAAATCAATGCCTTAAAAGAAGAACTTCATAATATAACGAATAGAACCGATATTCAGCATGACAGGAAGAGAGTCCACGAGGTAAAATTACAAATTGACAAACTTTGGAGACAGGAAGAAATGTATTGGGGAATGAGATCTCGGCCTAACTGGATAAAATGGGGAGATAAGAACACTCGGTACTTTCATGCAACAACCATACAAAGAAGACAAAGAAATAATATTTCAATGTTAAAGATTACTGAAGATCAGAGGATTCGTGACACTAGCCTTTTAAAACAGAATACTTTGGAGTTCTTCCAGTACCTTTATACCTCAGTGGGACAAAGAAATTTCCAGCCGATCTTAGACCAATGCCCACACATAGTTACGAGCGATATGAACCAAATCCTAACAGAAACAGTTACTATGGAGGAGGTTAAAGACGCTATGTTCCAATTAGGAGCTTCTAAAGCACCAGGCCCAGATGGACTTAATGGACAACTCTACCAACACTACTGGGATGAGGTTAAGGAAGATGTGGACAACATTGTGAAGGAGTTCTTTGAATCGGGTACGTTTCATCCTCACTTGAACAGAACACACATAACACTCATCCCAAAAGTTCCAAATCCAGAAAATCTAGATCAATTCCGGCCTATCAGTTTGTGTAATTTCAACTATAAAATCATCTCAAAGGTAATGGCAAACCACCTAAAACCCTAGCTGCCAAACTTGATAGCGAAGGAACAAAGCGCCTTTGTCAGTGGAAGGCAAATACAAGATAACATTTTGATGGTGCAGGAGGTGCTACATCAACTTAGAAATAGTAAAAGAAAGAAGAAATTCCAAGCAGTGCTCAAACTAGACATGAAAAAGGCTTACGATAGAGTGGAGTGGGATTTCTTGGAAGCTTGTTTGCTGCAAATGGGATTTAGTGCAAAATGGGTTTCATGGGTCATGCATTGTGTTACTTCAGTGTCTTAGCATAAAGTTTAATGGGGAAGCCCTGACCTATTTCCATCCCTCAAGAGTGATACGCCAAGGGGATCCTCTTTCCCCTTATGTTTTCATTATTTTGGCCAACGTGTTATCCAACCTACTTAATAAAGCGGTTCAAGATGGAAGCATCACTGGGATCAAGTTGAATAGAAACTGTCCCACGTTGTCACACTTGCTATTTGCAGATGACTCCATCTTTTTCCTAGATGGGCGGATTATAGAATGCCAAAATGTGGGGGCAGTTTTAAACTAGTATTGCTTCTCAACAGGACAAGCCATCAATCTCAACAAATCAGGGATTTTTTTCAGCAACGAATGTTTAAGGAGTCTTCGCAGGGATTTTTTTCCAATGAATTAAGGGTGCCGGAGATAGAAAAAACAGGAAAATACTTGGGGATTCCATCAGATTGGGGACAAACAAAAAAGCAAATGTTTGCATGGATCTTGGCAAGAGTCAATACGAAACTCGAAGGATGGAAAGAGAAACTAATAACCAAGGCAAGAAAAAGAGATACTGATTAAAGCAATGGTGCAGGCCCTCCCACATTATGCAATGTCAATTTTTAAAATCCCCATATCCATTTGTCGTTCGATCAAACAAAAAATTGCAACATTTTGGTGGAAAAACAACGAATCCAAGATGGGGCTACATTGGAAGAGATGGGATGTTCTAAAAAGAAGAAAGGATAGTGGGGGAATGGGGTTCAAGGATTTGATAACCTTCAACAAGGCCATGCTTAGTAACAAGCGTGGAGAGTTTTTCAAAACCCATCAAGTTTATGGGTGCAGCTTTTGAAAGGGCTCTACTACCCTAATAACAATTTCTGGAATGCAGGAAAGGGGTCACATTCATCGTGGGGATGGCAAAGCATACTAATGGGCAGAGAGCACATCTCCAAAGTAGTAAAATGGAGTGTGGGTAATGGAGAAGACATAAGCATTAGAAATGATCAGTGGCTTTAGAAAGGAATAATTGGCGATGAGGCAAGACAGGAGGAACCTCAGAAAGTGGCGGATTTAATTAACCAAGAGGACTATAGTTGGGACGAACAGATGATGAAGAGTATGTTCGATGAGCAGATAGCTGAGCAAATATTATCAATTCCGCTAAGACCTAACGCTGAGAAAGACAAGCTAGTGTGGACCTGCTCTAAGTCAGGACAATATTCAGTGAAAAGTTCCTACAACTATGCAAGAGTGACAGATGAACAACAACCACACAGAGCCACATCTTCCTATCAACCACCAAAAGCACTATGGAATCTGATATGGAACCTAAACACCCCTCCGAAAGTCAAGTTGTTTATTTGGAGTATGTGCCAAAACGCTATACCCATAGCAGAGAATTTGCACACAAGGAAAATCATACCTGAGCCCTTATGCCCTCTGTCGCAAGCACCCAGAGACTGTAGAACATATCTTTCTTCTCTGTCAATGGACCAAACAAGTTTAGACGCACCCCGATTTGAACATTACATTCACAAATAAAGGCTTGAGACGAATGGAAGAATGGTTTCTGGAGAAAGGAAACAATTCTAACAAAAATCCCTCACCTGAGCTACTAGCCGAGATCCTATGGAACATCTGGAAGTCAAGAAACAATCATGTCTTTCGTCAACAAAACCCAGAGCCGAGGTGGGTTGTGGAAGCTGCCATGGCATCATGCAAGAATTTCGAGAAGTGGAACCTGGGAAAGAAAAAACACAATCGACCGATCGCTCACTCACCTGCCATATGGAAGCCACCACCGGAAGGTACCCTCAAAATTAACATTGATGGGTCCTTTGTGGAAGGAGATAACGAAGGTAGTATCGCCTATGTATGCCGAGATGCCTCTGGAAAGATCGTTGACGGTTTAGCAAAGAAGGTGCGAGTGTCTTCTCCCGCGCAAATTGAAACCATAGCCTGTTGGGAAGCACTTCACCACTTTAGTTCGTGCTCTCACTTAAAGTACTAGCTTGAGTCAAACTGTAGCTGTCTGATAAATGCCCTCACAGATCAAGATAAGCCGTCCTGGGAAATAGACTCACTGATCTCTGCGTGCAAAGCTCTGATGGGCCACTTCAAAAGCTTACAATTGGCCTATTGTCCAAGAGAAGCAAATCAAATAGTAGATTGGGTCTCTAAGGCCCATAGACGAAACGAGCTCTCTAGTAATTGGACCTCTAATCCCCCGAAAATCTTATGGGATCTAATGTGTTCTGAGGCTCCTCTTTCATGTACTAGTGGTATCACTTTAAAGCGATGAATGAAGCAAATATTTTCTTCGATGAAAAAAAAATATCAACATTAGATTGTGAAATTAAACAAACGGATCATAGAAGAGAGGGGAAGCGGACTGTGTACGGTGGTGGTGAGGGCTTCAAGCACTATACTACCCACGAAGATGACGTTCAATAGAGGCAAGAGTCAACAGGTGCTCTTTCATAAGTTCTACTATTGAATCCATCTTCTTCCTCGAGAACTCATCATCAAGCGTGAGACCTATATCAGGCCCACAGAATACGATGGTCATGACCAAAATCCAAGATGACTAAGTAGGCGACTAACCAAAAGACAGGCAAGTTTTGAAAAACCAATTCGATGAAAAGATTGGAGTGCCATGCTATATTGCAATGCAAAAAGATGAAGTGCAAGATAAATATCTCTGACTAACAGCAGTTTCTAGACAGAATTTGCTAGCGGAAAGTACCAATAATGAAGATTGTAATTGATTTTAATGGGAAAACAGAATATATTGCAATGCAAAAAGATGAAGTGCAAGATAAAATATCTCTGACTAACAGCAGTTTCTAGACAGAATTTGCTAGCCGAAAGTACCAATAATGAAGATTGTAATTGATTTTAATGGGAAAACAGAATTTTCTATACCTTGCACGATGGTCCACTCCCCATTGGGAGAAGTTACCGGGAAGGAAAAGATGAGGTCCTTAGGCACAGTGTAAGAACCATCAGAAAACACCCCCATGGAAACCCACGTCCCCTGAGAAGGTGCAGTCCAGAGAACAAGAGCTTAGTAAAAACAAGCAAAACTAATAGGCTAACTGAGATCAAGTAAAAAGGAATAGAAAACCTCTGAATTGGCATCCATATAAAAGATTTACAACTTTTCTGGTAATTTCCCATTAAATTGATACCGGTACACCCAATTGGCATCCATATGAAATATTAAATTCAAGTTCAATATGATCAATTATCCATTAGGACTTATCATCAAATTCAAACAGAGCGTATAGAGCTAAATTCATGTGTACCCAAGGCGAGAGTGACTCCTCAGAGAGAGATTATAGCATTTTATCACTAATCAAGATTATATGTGGGAACCATTCAACATTCAATTACCATGTTTATAAACTATTATAATAATTATGATTACATTAAATTTATAATGGAAAAAATACCCAATCGCAGAGCTAAAATCAACGAGACATGCCTTGGACACGAGAAAATATTGCGTGAGTGGAAGACTCCACGTCAGCAATACACAAGTCCACTGAGCGAGTGACACGTGGCAAGCGGGCCCACAAATCACATTTATTAAAAAATCTCACTCTTTTCCTTCTCTCTCCCATCCTCCTCCGTTAACTCTCCTCCGTTAGTGTCAAATCTTCACTTTTCACCTCCTGATTTCTTTCTCTCTCCTTTGCTCCTCCCGCTCAAAATTCCTCCCGCTCGCGACTTCCTCTTCCTTCCTCTGCGACTTCCTCTTCCTTCCTCTGCGACTTCGCATCTTTTGGTCGTGAACCCGCCGCGCCTACGCCGGTTGCTTCCGTCGTCCCTTCAAGAAAACCCATTTTCTCTCTCTGTCCTCCGCAAAGCGCAGCTCTTTTTGTGGACCGCGCCTCCGCCTCCGTTGGTTTCCTCCGTCGTCGCCTCTCGGAGCCCATCGGTGGCTCAGATCCTGACCACACGGCCGCCTCCGCCTACGCCGTCGCCGTCTTGTCCGAAGCCCTCAATTGGCGATTCGTCCTCTGCCACTCTCTCTCTATCCCGAGAAATGGCTCCGCTCTGCTCTCTATGATGAACCGCGCCTCCGCCGTCGCCTCCCGCAACCCCTTTGGAGACTCGCCCTCTGCGTTACCTCCCGAAGCCCCATTCTCAGGTTAGGATTTTGTATGACTTGAACTTCCCGTCGTTTTTGCCCTAACGTGAAGATTGGTGGCTCAGATCTCGACCACGCGGCCGCCTCCGCCTACGCCGTCGCCTCTGAAGCCCCCCATTGGCGATTTGTCCTCTGCCCCTCTTTCTTTGTCCCGAGAAACGGCTTTGCTCGACTCCCCATGACGAACCACGCCACCAACAGGTTCCCTATTATTATGTTTTTTTTGGCATTTGGGCAGATTGTCGGATTGGTCGTGCTTAATTTGTCAAATAATCAGCTTGAGATTCATTTGGTGAATGGGTGATAATGCTTGTGCTTGTTATGACTGTGTGCTAAATAAAAGATGTGGCCTGTGCTCTTTTTTACGCTCTCTATTGATTTTGGTCGAAAGAACATCAGGCATGTTTCTTGAGTGCAATCCGTCGATAATGCCACAAACAACCATTTTTGTTCTTGTGCGGGAGAAAATAATCTGTACTTTTTATAACACTGAAAATCAGGGCCCTCCATGTTGTTTGCGTTTCAAGAATTAATGTCCTCCATCTGTAAACTATCAAGGAAACTAGATCAGATATAGCACTATCTAGTTAGAGCCACCATGCCTCTAACAGCTTATGTCCCTTTATCTTGCATCCACGGAAGTTGAAGTAGTTAATGATCCATTTGGATTTCTATTACTTGATGAGGAGGACATCGAGAAAGCCAAAACAGAGATTGCGTACATGGATGCTTTTATCTACTTATTTGATATCTGAGTTGAGATGGAGGAACATCATCATGGAAAATCCATACGAGGAAAAAATGGAACTCATGTGCTATTGGCCTTACCTTGCTCAAGGCAATTTAAGAGCTCTTTTAAGTTAAATTCAAGCTGATTCAAATATAAAAGGCAATGGTCCTGGAAGATCAACTTAAGTAGATGATGATTTAGCTAGACATTGCAGTAACACATTTCTTCAACTTTTTCAGATATTTATTGAGGTAGTAACACATTTCTTCAACTTTTTCAGATATTTATTGAGGTAGCTGGTACTTACAGGGTGATTATGCCTTTTGCAATTAACAAGAAAAAATGAGAATCTTCGAGTTTTCACTCAATTTGATAAGACAAGTGTATCCATTGAATCAATGTAAATGTGGATAGGATACACTTGAACTATGCCCTTCGTTTTTCTTGTATATGTAAATTTGGGTGTATATCTTACGTCACAAATTTCCTATATGTAAGTTTGCCCATCTACTTCCTTTGATTTTACTTTCATTGTCCCTGAAATGTTTCATACATGATAATGCAGGATCTCCTGCATGCATTGAAATGTTGCTTGAAGTCTGATGATGTGATTCACTATGCACAATATGTGAGTACTTTTATCGTTTCTTTAATTAGCATTAACATATTATCGGAAGTTTGTGGACAATAGCACAAACTCCAACATTTAGTACCACTAATATTTGCACTAAAAACTTAATAATTCCTTTGTGTGATATCGCTGTAACACTAGGTTTTGAGGTGGGAAGAAATGCTTGCTGGTGAACGTGCTCATTTATCGCGGGAGAAACAGGCAATTTTTTAACTCTTCCTTTTATTGCCAAAGTTCAATATCTTGATCATTTCTCTTGTGAGAAATCCATAATATAGGATGTATTTGCGAGCAATGTACTACAACCTATTTGGGCTACTATGTTTATTTGTTGGGCTTATATGCAAATAATAGACAGTCTTGAGTGGATGTATTGATGTACCAGTAGAGTCGCATCTTAGTGGAACTCAAAGCTTAGAAATAGTAGCTAGAATGAATTTGTTAGGTATTAACTTGTAAATTGTGTTGTGTGGGTGGCTGGATTTGCTGCTTTGTCCAATTGAAAATCATTGGATATCTAATCTAATGAATCAATAGTTGATTGTTTTTGTTGGTTGTGGAGCACTTCTACTGTGGTTAGTGTGGTTAAAGCCAATATTCAACATGATATGTTAATGTTAGGGATTTTGGAATGACAACGGTGACTATAAAAGTATAGCTGATCCTGAAAATTGTGTATAGAATGTAGACATTCTATGGTACACATGGTGATCGATTTGCCAAATTTATTGGTTTTTTAATAGCTTGTCCAGATACTTCATTTAGACACAATGGATTAATGCACAAGATATGAATTTTCCTTGAATCTTTTTTTCTAGACATAAAACTGTCTAAGGAAAAGTAAGTGCGGTTCCAATGAGGGAAAGACATAAGTCCATAATACCCATAGAGATGATTTTTCCTATTTGGCAGTAAGTAAGAGATTATACCCTAATATCGTTAATTTCGATTTTCCGTTCGTTATTGATGACGATGTGGAGTTTAGTAATGACATTGGGTCCCTAAATAAATCCCATGCTTGTATATTTTGCTGATTGTGTTTGATTGTGCTCTAAAAATGTTTGTGTGAGTGATTGTGTTCTAAAAATGTGTGTTTTTTATTTCATTAGGAGGGAACTTCATAGCCTCTCATCAACTCAGTTATTTTGCGCTTGTCAAGATATCAAATGGCTGACTTAGAGGTAATTCTTTCATAAAACATAATTTGCTTTCTTAAGTAAAGTATGAGATGTTATTTTTCTTGAATTATTTTTTGTTCATTTGATTGCAGCGTGAAACTTCCCATCTTGCACATGTGATGCGTGATATGGACAAAGATTTTGAGTTTGTAGTAGGGATGGTGTTCTCAAATGAACTTGAAGCATATCATAAGTATGTGGCTTATGCAATCAGCAAAGGATTTGGAGTGAGAAAGGGTAATACGGTTAAAAATAGAAAAGGTGAAATAACCCGGCGGACTTTTTTGTGTAATTGTGAGGGGCATTCGGTTGGGTCATCTGATCAAGAAAAGAAATATGAGAGATTTGAAGTTAGATGTGGGTGTCTTGCTCATATCAAATTTAAGGTTGATAATGGTGTCTATGAAGTCATGGACTATGTTTCTGAGCATAATCATGCATTTGTACGGGAAGATCAAAAGCATTTGATTAGATGCGGAAGAATGATATCTGACACATGCAAGGGTGTTCTGGTTGATATGATTAAAGCGGGCATTGGGGGGACTTCGGCATATAAATTTTTAGCAAACGAAGCTGGAGGAAGCAAAAACTTAGGTTTCATCTTGCGTGATTGTCAAAATTTTTTGCAAACGGAAAAATCCAAGGTTATAAGTGGCGGAGATTGTCAAAGTCTTTTGAACCATTTTCATTGCATGCAAATGCAAAACCCAATGTTTTTCTATGCTGTTCAAGTTGATCAAGATGGTAGATTGACCAATTTATTTTGGAGAGATAGCTTGTCCAAATTTGATTATGACTGTTTTGGTGATGTGCTAGTGTTTGATACCACATACCGTACAAACAAATATAACATGATATGTGCACCTTTTGTTGGGGTTAATCACCATTGGAAGAATACTCTGTTTGGTTGTGCATTTTTGCTGGACGAGACTGCAGAATCATTTATTTGGTTATTTGAGGTGTTTTTGAAGTCTATGGGAAATAAGGCTCCGAAAACCATATTCACTGATCAAGACCATGCCATGGCAAAAGCCATTAGAATGGTGTTTCCAAATACACAGCACCGTTTATGCACTTGGCACATCGGGAAAAATGCCAATCAAAACATTCCACATCTTTACCATAAGCCAGGCTTTAAGGATAAATATTTCTTAGCACTTATGTATAGATGCAAATCAGAGGACGAATTTGAAGCTACATGGAGGGAAATGGAAGAGGTGTGGGGTACTAAAAATAACAATTGGCTTCGGAGATTATATGACCTTAGACATAAATGGAGTTCAGCTTTTGGTCGTGACTCTTTTACATGTGGTATAAGGTCAAGTCAAAGGAGTGAGAGCACTAATAATGTCTTCCAACATATGTCGACGAAGACATTGTCTCTTGTAGAATTTGTCCACCATTATGAAGAACAATTGAAGCATATGAGAGAAGTTGAAAGTCAAGATGATTATAGTTCTCGTGGGACAGCCAAATCGCAGGTTAAAAATAATGGGATCTTGTCACATGCTGCTTCGATATATACCCGTACCATTTTTCTAAAGTTTAATGAAGAATTTGTGCAAAGTCTCTCTGAACATATTTCAAGTACTACATCTGATGGATCGGTTTCTCTATATACTCTCAAGTGTATGGGGATTGGGATTCAAGGTGAATATGTTGTTAGATTTGACCCTGCAAACTTTTCAGTTTCTTGTGAATGCAAATTATTTGAATCAAAAGGATGGCTGTGTCGCCATGCCTTACGCGTGTTAAATGTGAACATGTCGATGGTTATGATCATTCCATCTTCCTATATTTTGAAAAGATGGACTAAGGATGCCAAAGAAGGGATTGTGAATGATGAATCCCATCAAATGTCATCGGGTCCATCTAAGTTTAATCGATTTTCCACGTTAATGCATGAATCCATTGAACTGATGAGTTTGGGAGCTGAAGATGTACATACTATGGGAATATTGAGGAAGCACATGATGAAGGCAAAGGCTGAAATTTCATCATACAAATCAAGTATGGTTGTGACTGATGATGCTGGTGATGATGAGGATAATGAGGCTTCTTTGTGCGATATTTCGGTAGCGGACCCCATTCGAAGGAAACGAAAGGGAATAAGTTACGGAAGGCTGAAAAGCTCAAGTGAGAAAAAGAAGAAAACATCTAAGAAAGGAACTCCCCCAACGCAAATAGAAAGTCGAGGTGAGTGACATATCATTCTAGTTATTATAATTAGTTAAATTTTTCGCTTACGTTACATGATACCAATTGAAGTATTTATTACTTTGTAATGTAGAGTTGGTTGTCCAAGCGACACATAATGAAACTCAGTCCCTGGACTATTCGAGTAATTCAAATCAGTTTCGAAGTGCCTTTTATCCCAGCAACATTAGTGGTCCTACTGTAAATCTAAATTTTCACAATCAGGTATATTGCTCTTTGTCCTCAATTTGTAGTTATGTTTTACTAATTGGTCATTTTTTTATATGGATGCAGCAACCACCATTCATCATGCCGTTTGGGATTATGAGTGGATTTTGCCCAGTCCCTAGTCGGGTATTTAACAGTTTGGTGATCAATCAGTTTATTTGTATGTTATTCAATTTACGGTGCCTCTTTACGCTAATGAGGTAATTTATTTTATGTAGATGCAATCACCATACATCATGCCATCAAGGAGTGGATTTTCCCCATTCACTAGTCAGGTGCTTATTATAACCTCATTTTAGATTCTACTAATATTTGAACTTTTTATTACTATTGTAATATTTGTTGTTAATGGTTTTTTTTCCTGGATAGATGTTGGAGTACCATAATCAATCCCATGGAACCATTTTGAGCCAGGTACAACTTGCCTTTTGTTGATGTGGGATTACTTGAAACATATTGATCTAGGCATATTGTTTAGTAAAATGTAAATATATTTGTTATTATCTTATACAGGGGTCATCAAACTCTTGTCAGCATCCTGGGATGAATGAATCCGAAGCCCCCTTTGAAAGCATAGACAATGCACAGTCGCAACATAAATAGTCGGGAGAAACCCTCGTAATAAGTCTTTTCATCGAATAAAATATTTTTTGCGTCCTTCTTTGATAAGGTCTTTATTGTAGTATGAGTTCACTGTGACTTGGGATTTGCATTTGTGCCTTTTATATGAAAAGATCTTCCTTTGTATGTCCTTGGTTGTTACTTGGAAGAAATGTTTTTATACTTCCAATTTTGTTAGTTGGGTTATAAATCAAGTAGGAACCAAGTTCGATATTCATTTGATGTGATGTAGTGATTAACTAGGGCATAGTTTCAATAGACATTAGAAAAGGATTGTTAGAGTAGTACAGATTTAGTTCTATGTAAGTTATGATCTTATCAAACTTGCTGAGAGCTTCACCCATATGCAGAGATTCATTCTTCTTCTGAGTGTTCACTATGTTCTCTCATTTTCTGCAGTTATGGGTATTCCAAAGAAAGATTTGTTTGGGCTATGATATCTGTTGTTGGCATTTTTTTGTCTTGGATCTGGTGCTACAATTGTTAATGGAATTCAAAGCTTGTGGATTGCACATGTAATCTTCTTTTTTTGTCTTATCCTTTACCATTCTTCTCAAGTTTTAGTCAGTTCATAAAATGGGCAAAGTTGTTCTTGATATATAAGGTCATTGTCTTCTTTAGCATTCCGAAAATATCCAATATGCAGCTTTAGTGATCGGAGGCTCATTCATGATCGAAGGTATTTCAACTTACCATTTGTTTTGGGTTGCTACTTATAATGAAATCATTGGTATTTTGACTTATCATTTAGTGATCGGAGGCTCATTCACCTATAATATTTGTTCAGTGATATGCAAATCAAAAGTGATTTGAACATATCAACTGGTGTGAAGTATTAGTGTGAAGTTTCAAGAATGATATGAAAGAACAAGTTTGTATGGCGTCGTCTCACAATTTAGTATTTGGGTCCATTGAAGATGATTGGTTTTGATTCTAGCTAGCAAAATTACAAGCTCTACTATACTAGACTGATAATGTATTTATGTATCATAGGTGGATTCTAAATTGATTCCCTTGTCTAAATTGAATAGGACCTGGTGAGAAGCCAGCATCAGTAGCACTAGCTACAGCACCTGCAGCCAAGTTAGTATATGCAACAAAATGGGTAGATTTCTCTTTATCCATAGTTGGATTTATCTTATAGAATTTTATTGGGCTTTCAGGGTACCGAACAAGGCAAAGAAGTGAGACCCATGATGAAGAACACTGAAGAGTACACAAATTTTGGTGTTCCTTTTGTCTTTAGTAACTATGTTAGATTATTTTTGCCTACTTGTTTCTGTTTGTTCTGGAACTTACTATTTCATCCGATAGAAAGATAGAGTCTAATGATTTTCAAAGTTCTGTTTAGATCCTTGTCTTTCCAATTATTACCATGGATTTCATTCTTTTAGTGTTGCACTTGGGTGTGACTGTTTTTCTCTGATTCATCCTTACTCACTTCGTTGGATCCATCTATGCACATTATCAATTTGTATAAATGAAGTTTCTCTTCTGAAAAAGAGAGAATGGCAGCATTGGAAGCTGGTACACCCATATGTCGTAGAAGGGTGCATTACCTATAGCAGTTACATTTGTCGTGACCAGAGTTGAAAATGATCACAATTCGTGGTGTTGTATGACCATATGGGGGTTTATCTTGCATCAGAATAAGCAAAGCTGATATTATTTGGCATACTTTAGGTAAAAAGCGTTACGTTGCTTAAAACAGGCAAGCACCACGTGTTAATCTTGTCTACCAAGAAAATTGACCCGAAAAACGATTATGTTTTGAATTAAGGTCTGCTTTTGGAGTGGAAAATGGGAAATTTTTCATTGGGACTTAACAACATGACCAGCTGGATGAAAAATTTAGCATCCTATTAGGGATAAGGTCTCTTTCCACAAGTTAGAGCATCCTTTTTAGTAAATGAATTCCACATTTGAGGTTCGAATATTAGTTTCTTCTTGTTGTATATCTCCACAATCTTAATTTCAATGTTCTTTGCATGGATTTAGAGCTTTTAGTAGTTCTTTTGTGCAATATTGCCAAGTTTTTTTTTGTGTCAATATGCCTTTCACATCTCCACATAAGTACATGGATATACATAAATTAGAGTAAGAAAAGAAATGGGCACAAGACTAGCCAAACTGTCCACAACGCGGAGCTTGAGCGCGAAATTTGGTTGCGCCATAACTTTCTCTGCTAAACTCCGTTCCAAGCGAGCTTATAGTTAAAAGAAAAGACTAGCCAAATTGTCCGCAACGCGGAGCTTGAATACGAAATTTGGTTGCGCCATAACTTTCTCCACTAAACTCCGTTTCAAGCGAGCTTATAGTTAAAAGAAGATGAAATCCCAAAGTTATCATAACAAAGAATCCATAACTAGACTATCTTTCCCACAATCATTGCATAATGGAATAGTCAACATCTTATTCACTGAATCCATCGGCAACAAAAGAACAAAAACAACTACATCACTTCCCTGAACCATCATCAACAAAAAAAAATACAGCCACATCACTTCTCTAAACCCAACCCCCACAAATGGCTATCATTCTTATAGGTCAGAGTTGCGTCCTTTTAATATTTTTTTTACTTTCTTGATGGCCTTGCTACTTTAACTGGAACTTCAACTTCAGCTTCCACAATGCCGACATTCTTGACTCAATCACCCTGTCAAGACAAACTGAAGTTAATAATCTCTAACTTGAAGATGTTTAAGAAGGAAAGCAGGTTCAGACTACATCAATGGCTGAGTAGAGAAAGTTAAACTGACTTGAGCACAGTAACCAAGTTGCGTGTCGAGGCCCCAAGCATAGATCAAATCATTCTGTTAAGAAAGTTAAAAATGCACACAGTGGTGAGTAACTCATCTGCCTCTGTAAAAGTTAGGTCTAACTGGGTCACCCAATACCATCCATGAGTTTAAAATGTAGTGACTATAATTATCATTCTATTATACACATGTAGATGATCAAATGCAGCAGATTCCAACTTTATTATTCTAGTCCAAATCAGACGATTTGTGTCCAAGTCAAAGTCAGATTAAAACTCAAAACAGTAAAGACATCATCCTCCACATCTTGATGTCCTAGAAAAAGATTAAAACCGGACACAATAAAATGGAACACCTGAATCATATACCATACACAGCGCCAGGCAACTCTAGAGAAAACTAGAGCCATCATCTCTATCCACCTGTAATAGATTATATCCAAGTAGTTTCTACAGAATACCACTAGACGATAAGCAGAAGGAAAAAAGAGTAAATTATCTTGAACATTAAAGACTGAAAAGGATAGCCTGCAAAAACAGACAATCTAGTGGATATAAAGTACATCCAACAGATACAATGCACTTTCAAAAGTATATGGTGTAGTGCACCTACCCAGTGCATGGAGGAGTTGTACTATTGGAACCACAACCTTTATCAGGACCACCAGGCTTAAAAGTCCTCCTGTTGCCAAAAGAAGAAAGATAGTACTTCAATCCACAATTCAATACCGCTCTATAGTCGCTGACTTTCAACCTAATATTGTCATTCATTAAACAGATTGACATTTCCGCAAGTTGTCCTTTGATGGACACATTAACATTTCCGATGATGCTACGTGACCGATTGTAGCTATCCTTACAAATCTATGTTAACAGTCGAGTTATTCAAGTAAAAAAAAGCAATCAATGCATGGAAATCCCATATTAACAAAATGGAACATTGATACTATCACATTTTACACTCCTCGTAAGCTGGCGAAGAAAATTGAATTGTTTATGAGGTGAAGCACACATACTTATCGGGGTGAAAATCTTCAACTCCTAGGTCCTCATCCCACAGAAAAATATATTTGTATTCTGCAACTATATCTGGATGCAGGAAACATTTGGCAAACCGCCTAGTCATGTAGAACAATGTTGAAGATCTATTAGGAGACTGTGAATGATCATTACCTGGGTCGAAAGGAAAAGACCACTTGCCATTTAGTTTGGTTAAATTTAGATACATGTATGACGCGATCACTCCATTCTAAGTCCTTCCACTCATCAACAACACCATCATAGTGGAAAAGCATCACCACAAAATCATTTGACAGAAACTGCAAAGTGAAAATTGACACAGTCAGCCTAGAAAAAGCTCAAGAAAAATAGGCTAAGCAACAACCAGAAAAGTCTCCTCACCTTTGTAACCATTTTATTCACAAGATCCTTTTGCTTGATTCCAACAGCCACGGCAAACAAGTTAGACAAAGAACTAAGAGAGTCCTATCCAAAGATCAAGCAAGTTAATGCATGTTCAGAACTATGATGTTATATCTTCTACATTGAAAAAACTATTGTCATTTCAGGCTGTTTTCTTTACCTTTGCAGAATCCCACAACGGCCTCATTTCTAAATCAGAAGAACTGGTAACAATACCTTCTGGTAAGGCCTCACTTCCACGTGGTCTGCATCGATTTTGAAATGAAAACACAAATAAGCTATTAAGCAACAAGTGAGACATCTGGCATGGCACAATTAAATTGAAAGTGATGAGGTTCAAAACCGCCATTCTCTAATAACAAGCACTGGATGGAAGGATGACATACCGCACAAGTGCTAGTGCTAGAGCTCTGTGATTTATCAATTATCCTCCAATCCCATCATGAGAATTTCTGCAAAACATTTTCAATTTCATTCGCAACATCCAGCATATAAACTACCGAGACCGAGTAATAGTGAAAACACATGATTATCTGTAGAACTAAGAAGAGTAGGTATACACATCTCTGTAATCTGATGCCAACAGTGCACTCCCGATGAAGAATCCTAGACAAAACAAAGATGCTGCAGGAAAGAAGTTGCAGAATTGTATCTCTGTTCTTGTCATTCTATGCTTCCAGCAAGCATTTATCTAACCCTAAAAGCCATAGTTGGACTGCAGTCCCATTGTTGTAATACATTTTACATATTCCTGCGAGTGATAGGATCCATTCCTTAGTCAAGTTATCAATCTTATGCTAAAATTATAAAATTAAAGTAGACAAAAACCAATTATTGACTTCAACACAAAATGGCAATTTTTAGTGAAGTAATCTCTTATAAAGTTGATCCAGTTTCGGTGAACTCTAAGCAAAGGTGTATAGTCATAAGTGAAAAAATATTGCACCATGGTTATTCATAGATAGGTCCATTTAACTGTGAACACCAAAGTAAAATGCATCTCTGGAAATCCTAAGGATAGGAAAACTCAATGATAGTTTGGCACTTGTTTATATGGCATTATTGTGCATTTAAACCTAAACACACTCGTAGACATAAACACTTACTAAACCTTAAAAAACCCTCAGGAAGTCTCTAAATAACACAAGAGTTACTAAGGCCATGTAGAGTTTGCTCCATTATGTTAATGCTAGACCAAAGAAACTTGAGATTTTTTCAAGATTTCTTACTTGGTGGAGAACTGCCCTCCGAGTGCTAGATCCAACATATTCCTCAAGATATTCCTGCACATAACACATTACGCTTCCATAAGAGAAAGAAAAATAGACCAATGGCTTTACCCTGTGGATTGCTTTCTCTCTCTCTCTCTCTCTCTCTCTCTCTCTCTCTCTCTCTCTCTCTCTCTCTCTCTCTCTCTCTCACACACACACACAGACACTCACACAGATTATCTGAAACCTCTGTCCGCGGAAGCCTAACACATCGATGCACTTCCATGTCCCAAAAGAAAGACTCCAATCATAAGAACACAAATGAATTTACTTGGAGTCATTTATTCATACTATCACAGAACAACTATTTGTTCTCCCGAAATCCTTATTTCTTTTGAGATGGAGAAAGATTAAGTATTTCTCCTTTGACAGAGATGAAAGGAGGATGCAGTGGATTTTACAATGATGGTTTAAGTACATAAGTATTGCCTACTTTTGAGTAGTGGGTATCCAAATCAACAGCAGCCCTTTGAACTAGAGTTTAAGCCCTAAAAATGCGGATTGCAATTGAGATGGTTCGCCGGTCAATCTACACAAATCAAAAGATCATTGTTAGACCACTCAAATAGTGGATCAAGTGCAATATCAGGACTGGATTCAAATTTTTTTTTGTTTTAATTGACAATGTAATTGCATCATCAAAACTAATTTAATTCACATGGTAAATAGCACAAGTACCTACTTAAAACAAGTATGGGAATTTCTTTGGGAAAGTAAAAATGAAACCAATTTCCTTGAGGAAAGTCAAAATAGCTTCCACTTCCCCCAATAACAATGTTCCATCATATGGTGAGGTCAAGATACAGAATATGAATGGATTCAAGTGAACAATAAGCAGTTTCACCATTAAAAGGCAAACTGTGAGAGGACCCTTTTTTGCCCAGATGAAAACATGGAATCATCTCAGGAAGACTGCAACTGCGATGCAAAAAGGCTCTTGCTAGCTATTGATCTTTCTTACAATCTCTATTCCAAAAAATCATTGCTCCTGCACAATATCCAAGGTTAAGTCCTATGTCTCTGCATTGCTTCTCATTTTCACAAGGAAAAGGACTCATGTAGCTAATCAACGAGAGAACTTTTGAAAAATAGCCATCTCTATGATTTTGTGCAGTAGCTATGGCTGGGATATTCAAGTGATGCAATGAGATCTTTTGAAGGTTTTTCCATCTGAATGATTTTGTATGGTAGTTGTGATTGAGACATTCGAGAGATGCAAACTGTGAAAGCAACCTCTGCTACTACGCGCAATCATTAATAAGGAACATTCTTGACATGGATTAAAATCGGCAAGTAACCAATCAGTAAAAGTTCATAACGACTCCTTTCTGAGCAGTATATTGGTAAAAAAAATCCATTTCCTCTTGTTCATGTGGTTAAAGCAAAGGATAGGAGCATGGAACAGGCTCAGCATGCAATTAATGAACAACCTGTCTGTAAAGTACTAAATGGCGAACACCCACACAAACAAATAGTTCTTTTAATGATAAAAGAAACTAGGAAGAACATTCTTTCCCCTTTTAGTTTGCATGGAGAAAAAAGGAAGGACCATCACATACTAAAATGAATGCAATACCTTTGGGAAACATTCATAACCTCCACCAGTCACATTGAGCAATCCTAAAGATAAAACTCTATTGGGCACCATGGCAGCCAACTTGCAAGCGATCATAGCTCCTGTTTTGACAGCCAAAAAGGGCAGTTAGTCACCCTGAAACAAACAAGAACCCGATCTAGACTCACAAGTAGACATGTCATGGATGTGATTTTTTGTTCATTATTAAGTTTTAAAAATGGCCAGATAAATCCAGGCATCCAAAAATTGCAATCAGAATGGTCGTTTTAATTTCTCATATGAACCACATAGCCAAATAAGCATCCATGAAATTTGGGTCATTCAAGACTCACTCATTGAATGGCCAATGACATGGGCTGTTTCCCATCCCAGGTGATTGAGTACAGCAATCGCATCGTTCGCCATAATCTTTGTCCTGCTCCAGATATCACATCGAAAGTCAAAGTGAATTTTCGTTAAAATGTTTTCAGAACAGCACCAAATTATCATCAAACTAAAAGACTAAGAAAGCCATTCAATGTCCACGATTAGTCCAAGTAAAGCTGAAGCTTTATTTCAGCTTTGCACCAAATGGCAACCATTCTCTTGTGAATACGCTCCCGATTCAAGAAACTCCACGAAGCAGCACATACTCAAATGAACTAGAAAGCTCACCGTATGCGTCGATCAGACTCACATGTACTCTAACTTGTCAGCGGGCACAGAGCTCCGGCCCGCGCCACGATTGTTGAACGCGCACACCTTGACCCCACCATCACCACCACCAGCGCTAGCTCCTCCGTTGAGGGCTCACCAAAGGGGCTTCAGGAGGCGACGGCGGGGGCACGGTTTGTCACAGAGAGCCGAGTAAAGTCGTTTCTCAGGATAAAGAAAGAGGGGCAGAGGACGAATCGCCAATGGGGGGCTTCGGAGGAGACGGCGTAGGCAGAGGCGGCTGCGTGGTCGAGATCTGAGCCACCAATCTTCACGTTAGGGCAAAAACGACGGGAAGTTCAAGTCATACAAAATCCTAACCTGAGAATGGGGCTTCGGGAGGTAACGCAGAGGGCGAGTCTCCAAAGGGGTTGCGGGAGGCGACGGCGGAGGCGCGGTTCATCATAGAGAGCAGAGCGGAGCCATTTCTCGGGATAGAGAGAGAGTGGCAGACGACGAATCGCCAATTGAGGGCTTCGGACAAGACGGCGACGGCGTAGGCGGAGGCGGCCGTGTGGTCAGGATCTGAGCCACCGATGGGCTCCGAGAGGCGACGACGGAGGAAACCAACGGAGGCGGAGGCGCGGTCCACAAAAAGAGCCGCGCTTTGCGGAGGACAGAGAGAGAGAAAATGGGTTTTCTTGAAGGGACGACGGAAGCAACCGGCGTAGGCGCGGCGGGTTCACGACCAAAGGATGCGAAGTCGCAGAGGAAGGAAGAGGAAGTCGCAGAGGAAGGAAGAGGAAGTCGCGAGCGGGAGGAATTTTGAGCGGGAGGAGCAAAGGAGAGAGAAAGAAATCATGAGGTGAAAAGTGAAGATTTGAAAACTAACGGAGGAGAGTTAACGGAGGAGGATGGGAGAGAGAAGGAAAAGAGTGAGATTTTTTAATAAATGTGATTTGTGGGCCCGCTTGCCACGTGTCACTCGCTCAGTGGACTTGTGTATTGCTGACGTGGAGTCTTCCACTCACGCAATATTTTCTCCTTGGACACCATCACCAGCCATTGCTGAGTGGACACGTATCGCCATTCGATTCGTCCAATGTGTCATCTCTGATTGGTGGTTTGGCTTTGGTATTGTTGCGGCTGATTATGAGAATAGGTTGCGGTGGAGCTCTGGCTGATCTGGTCGGGCACCTTCAAGCTGCTGGCTTCGTCTAGAGCTACGGATCTAGGCAACGGGGCCGGGAAGAAGCTGGAAGCTTGCTAGTGTCACGGTGGTGCTGGTGCAAGGAAGAAGAAAAGAGAAAAAAAAAACAAGAAAGAAAAGAAATTCAAAAAAAATTTGAAAATATTATTAAAAATTATCCACGTTAGCGCCGGCTGTGTCACGTGAGGCGGCCGGTGTCTACGTCAGTGAATTCTAGCTAAAATTGACCGGATAGACTCAATTGACAGAATGTTAAAAGTTTAAGACTCAATTGGTAAAATTAAAATGTCTAGGACTAAATTGGCAAAAGTACAATAAGTTTAGATTTTTTTTAGGCAATTTTCTTAGCACTCAAGTAATCTGAAAAAAAAAAGTTATGACATTTAAATGAGCATCATACAAAAATTATGACATTCAAGTGATAGATAAAAAAAGTTATAACATTCATGTAAGAGCCATACTAAAATTATGACACTTGTGGCATTTTTTTTCTAAATTATTATGTTTTATGTTATATGAACCGAATCATACATGTTAATATGTATTTTTTCCGTGTAATACTATACCATGCATTACATGGACTTAAGGTTCGTGCACCAAGTGTTATACAACCGCTGTTGGAAAAGGCTTTGGATGGTACAATACGAGTTACCTCTTCCATGATATACTAAGCAACATTTTATCGCGACCGAATGGTTCATCATAATGGTTCTTGTTAACGACTGTTCTAAGAATGATAAAAACCTAAGCATAGAAAGAGTAAAATTTCAATGCACATTAAAGATCGTTGAAAGTTAAATAAATATTATATTTTCTTTTTAGCATGTTATGGATAAATTACAATTTCCAAAGTATGATCAATACTTCCTATCAAATGCCTTGGGGTACTGTTTATAAATTTTTTTATAATAATAACATGTCTAATATCCTATTGTCATAAATTATTAATTAAGTAATAAATAACATCACTTAAAAAATTCACTTACTTTCAATTCAAAATGGGGATGAAAATTACCCCCAAATCCTTTTTCTTTTATTTATCCATTGACCGTTATAATTCCTGGATAAAAAAAGTGTACAACAAATATCGATTTTTTGTTTAAAACAAAGTGTCTCGTTTCATTCATGGAACTTTCTCATAGTTGAATTTTCTATTGATTCTCACAAATGAGAGAGTATGATTGCAGTTTTACTCTCAAATTCTCAATTTCAATTGTACTATCAACTGCTCAATTTATTTCGTTTTCCCTTCTCAGCAATTCCAATATTTATTTTGTTTTTCAATTTTATTTTACCATCTAAAAATGAAAATTATCATGCCACACATCTATGACATCGCACGACACACCATATTTGCTATAAGAATCTCACTTAATCTTGACATGAAATTAGAGAATAAGAAATATAAATCATATTCATGATTCAATATACAATTAAATAAAAATTATAAACTTCTATGTTGTAATATCTGACTACACACACACTTAATCTTAACAAGAAGTTAATAAAATTTGTCCATCTTAATCAAGTTCAAGCGAAAAACCATGCAAGCTCGATTAAAAAAAATAAAAGATGAATACGTGCTCGAGTTACCGTATAATAATTTGGGATCATTTAATATAATTAACCAAAAATATCATGGAATTTTGATTTATATAGATACTAAGTTATACATAAATTTTGGCAATAGAAATGATTCCTTTTTTCATCTAAATATTTTGAATGAAACAAAATTATGTGCGTTACTACTTATATTGTTGCCCAAGATACAAGTTTATTGATAGTTCACATAATAACACAAATAATGAAAATACCTTGACCTAATACTGGATGAAGGCAAACATAATTTCCTTAATAGAAAAGGAAAATGAAATCGCAGAGAGAAGCGACAAATATAAGAGGCTTGGGGGGGGGAGGGGGGGAATTAGAGAGACATCGCTTATTGCAAGTAATGTGATTTATTATTACTTTATTGTGTATTAACCAAAAAAAAAAGTTTTTGTCATTTCAAATAAAAAGGTGTGGTTCACGTGGGTTCCACTGTCTAAATCCATTGGACACGTGGGCACGCCTCGGATCACAAACGTCCGCTCGAATCAGAAGCCCAATGCTAAAACCCGACCCGACGAGGCGGGCCCCACTTTGGGCCAATCGCGGCCGCAGATCAAGCTCCAATCACGACCGTTCGATCGTTGCGAAGGCCGACACGCAACCTGCTCATCAGCCGGGCCGTCCGTGTCCTTATCCCCACCAGACGCGGCACTGACTCGCCGTCTTGACTCTCCCCTACTGGCGACACGTGTCCTCCCGCATCCTTCCCCTGGACGCCAAAACGAGTCTGATGAAGCAAAACGACGAGAAGCCCAAACCCTTGGCTTACATCTAAAGGCCTCTGACACGTGAACCCCCCCACGCCTCCCGCCGCACGTGTCGCGTCCCCATTGGGTGCGGCGCGTCGATTTTTCTACTGGGGAACACGCCAGATACGCCGTGCCACGTTCGCCGGAAACCTTCACGCGCTCCCGGATCTCCACCGCCCATCGTCACGTGCGTCGCCCGATCGCAGCCGTCGCCCCCTCCCACGCCCCTCGTTCCGCCACGAGGTGGAGATGACACGTGGCGCGATAATAATGGCTCCAGATTATTTAATTTCCATTTTATCGCTTTTAAAAAGAAAATCTTATCTGAATTCTCGTCCCTATATATTGAGGTCAGACCTCCCTCTACCTCTCGTTCAAATATGTAAGCACGTATTCCACTGAACAACGTAACTCGATACCGAGAGAGAGAGAGATCGTTTTCCGTCATTCGATTGGATTTTCCCGAGAAAATTAGCAGCGAGCATGGCGTTGAGCATGGTTCACCAGATCGGGACGCTCGCCGGAACGCCGATCCAGGTGGCGGAGTCCGGGAGCGGCTCCGGGGAGCCGTCGACGGCGACGGTGAGCGCGGCCGCGGTATGGAAGTCGCCGGCGCCCAGCGTCCGGTGCCGGGCGCAGAAGCCGGACGCGGTGGACGCTCTGTCGCCGCCGCCGAGCCCGTGCAGGTCGCCGGTCCTGGGGGGGATACGCCCGGATCTGTCCGTCGCGTGCCAGGCCTTCGCGGCGGAGATGGAAGCGCTGCCGGAGGCCGCGGTGAGGGTGCACAGGGAGGTGGCGCCGGCGGCCGGCGAGAAGGGGAGCGGAGGAGTGCCGGTGTTCGTGATGATGCCGCTGGACAGCGTGACGATGAATAACACGGTGAACCGGAGGAAGGCAATGAACGCGAGTCTGCAGGCGTTGAAGAGTGCCGGCGTGGAGGGGATTATGATGGACGTATGGTGGGGATTGGTGGAGAGAGAGCCTGGGAGCTACAATTGGGGTGGCTATGCGGAACTTTTGGAGATGGCTAAGAAGCATGGGTTGAAAGTGCAGGCTGTGATGTCGTTTCACCAGTGTGGTGGAAACGTTGGTGACTCTTGCTTGTAAGTTCTTTCTTTTCCTTTTTTCATCTGAGTGATTGTAATTGCATCTTCATCTGATTTAGCTTGCTGTGCTTTCGAATCTTGGCATAGGGGGATGATTTAGAGAGGTCGACAATGGGAATTTGGGGTAATATCTGGATGTGGTGCTATGGTAGGTTGCAAATTTTGCTTTTGCGTAAGGGTTTGGTATAATTGGCCTGGATAAAGGGTTGCAGGATGCGTAATTTTGTGCAAATTTTTCCATTTCCAAAACCTTTTGGATGTGAAGATAAATATCACTCTAATATTTTTGGAAGGGATAGGATCATGTTGAAACAGATATTGAGGATGCTGAAACGTCGATAATATAATATAAAGCTGCCTTCTTGATTTCATCTGTCCAATTGAGAGGACTCCGGGATATCTTAGACGTTGACATGATAATAGTGACATACTGATTGTTACTGTGCAAAACTCCACTGTTTGTATTATCTGCTTTGATGGGCCTTCTATTGTCCAGGAGAGACCGATCTCCCCGGTCCTAATCACACGCATTATGTCATGACCCCTATAGATAAAGTGTGTCAATACACACAAACAGTTTACAATAAATGGATGAGATGGAGTCTTGTTTGTTCCAACAACCACCACATCCCCGAGGATTAGATCCTTAGAGATCTATACAGATTCTGCCCTTTGAACATAATAAATCCTTGGTTTTTAAATTGGGACCTGATCTTCTGGACCAAATAAAATGGGGAGCTGATCTTGAATTGGTTCTTGCACGCAGCCATTCTTGTTGGGATCTAACGTTTTTTTTTTAGACTTGGTGATATAAGTTGATGCCTGTGTTGTTGCACCTACAAATGAAGGTGGCTTGACATTGCTCAGGATGACGATGAGTGTCACTACTATTGTGTCATTAAGCTTTAGTAATGAGGGTTTTTCGTATGTTTCAATGTCACCATCTTCCATTTGAACTGGTGTGTAATAGGAACTGATTGTCCTTTTCTCCACCTGTGGTGTTTGATTTTTCTTGTAACTGGGCTGTGTTTTCCTCCTCTCAGCATCCCTCTACCAAAGTGGGCTGTGGAAGAAGTTGATAAAGATCCTAATCTTGCATATACAGACCAGTGGGGAAGGAGAAACTATGAATACATATCGCTTGGTTGTGACACCCTCCCTGTTCTCAAAGGGCGAACACCTGTACAGTGTTATGCTGACTTCATGTGCGCATTTAGAGACAACTTCCAGCACCTTTTAGGTGAAACCATTGTGGTAAGTTCTCGTCTCGAAATACATTTTGTCATTTGACATGTCATATAGGTAGTGCCGTGAGCCACTTTAGTGGAGCATATGCTGAATTGTCTTGCATAATCTGCAGGAAATTCAAGTAGGCATGGGGCCAGCAGGCGAACTTCGTTACCCATCATACCCTGAGCAAAATGGGACATGGAAATTTCCAGGAATTGGGGCCTTTCAATGTTATGACAAGGTAGGTGCTGTCATTTTCTCTCTTGAGTAAGTTTTCTTTTCTGCTTCTCTATTGCATTGCGTTCTGATTTCTTCAAATTCTTGATGCAGTACATGCTGAGTAGCTTGAAAGCTGCAGCCGAGGCCGCTGGCAAACCAGAATGGGGCCACACTGGTCCAACTGATGCTGGTGAATATAACAACTGGCCAGAGGATACCACATTCTTTAAGAAGGAAGGTGGAGGTTGGAACAGTCAATATGGTGAATTCTTCTTATCGTGGTATTCTCAGATGCTACTGGACCATGGTGAGAGGATACTCTCATCTGCCAAATCCGTCTTTGAGAATACAGGCGTGAAGATTTCAGTCAAGGTTGCAGGAATTCACTGGCACTATGGGACACATTCGCATGCTCCTGAGCTGACAGCAGGATACTATAACACACGTTTTCGGGATGGTTACCTTCCCATTGCCCAGATGTTGGCACGTCATGGTGCTATTTTCAATTTCACTTGCATCGAAATGCATGATCATGAGCAACCCCAAGATGCCCTCTGCGCACCCGAGAAGCTGGTGAAGCAAGTAGCTTTGGCTACCCGGGAGGCAGAAGTCCCTCTTGCTGGGGAAAACGCACTGCAGCGCTATGATGATTATGCGCAGGAACAAATTTTGCGGTCTGCATTGCTGAACATCGATGGCTATCCTCAGGAGGACAGGGAGATGTGCGCCTTCACATATCTGAGGATGACCCCAGACTTGTTCCAACCCGACAACTGGAGGCGGTTCGTGGCGTTTGTCAAGAAGATGAAAGAAGGGAGGGGCCTGCACAGATGTTTGGAGCAGGTCGAGAGGGAAGCTGAGCACTTTGTTCGTGTCACTCAGCCTCTAGTTCAAGAAGCAGCCGTCGCACTTAAGCACTGATGATATGTCTATAGGTGTGTAATAGACACCATGGTTTGATGCGGTCCCATCCCTTTTTTAAGGTAGGATGGGCGTAGAAAACTACAAAGTCATATGTAGGAATTAAGGATACCCAAACACTGTTCATTTCCATAATATATACGATACTCCTATTATTCTCCAACCTTTTGGGTGCGAAACGTTTCTGGTATTTCCTTGCCTTAATCCTTTCCTCTCGTCCCCTCGTTGGCCACAGATGCATGTACTATTACCCTGGCAACCTTGAGTGTCATCTTGAGTACGACAGGCGGGAACCGTTGCTCTCTCGATGAGCTAGTCCACCTGTGTAGGATAGTGGTACGAGTATCTTGTGATGGGGTTCATCTGTTGGCCTTTCGGGTAATCGAGTGACGTCGGGAGAGGGATCCTACTTGGTTTTCTTGATCTAGGTAATCGAGTGACGTCAGTAGCAAAAGTGCAGACAATTGGCGACGTAGCCGCATTTGAGTGTATTGTAGGATGTCAGATCCAAAAATGGAGGATGATAGGCCGGTGTATCTGGCTGAAGATTCAAGTTCTTTGTTTGTTTTACTGGTATTACCCGCTGGGTTTTGTAGTTACCATATATCTTTTCATTGTCTTGTGCTCTGTGATTGAATTTTCAAACGTTTTGGTTTCTGATCTATATTTGTTCCAGCACCGTGCACCTTCCTCGTTCGTCTAGCCTCATCTTCTGATACGTGCTTATTTAAGCAAAGAGCTGATTTGGCTTCTGGTGATTCAATGTAGGGAGCGATCTTGGCAGCGACGCTGATATCCTCCTTATTCTCCGGATGAGAACATTATGTTTATGACATAATGGCTTTTGTTAGTACTTTTGGATCTATTTCTGTGTGCAGATCGCAGAGCCCTGAATAGGCATCGATTTGCACTATCGAATTAGATAAGCATACGAAACAGACAGTTTGAGATTTGTCGGTATAATGACAATGAAAATGCATCAATCTATCAATCTAGGGAAAAAACCACCAAAAACCCCAAACTTTACCCCCTGTGACACATTTACCCCGAACTTTTTTTTGTAATACCAAAAACCCCAAACTTTGCTAGTCGTGACACATTTACCCCAATATACTATAGCTTAGGGTATTTTAGTCTTTTTCTATTTTTTTTCTATTTTTTTTTCTTTTTTCCGGCAGAGCTGCCCTCGCCGGCGAGGTCTCCGGCGAGGCTCGCCCTCGCTAGATCCAGCGAGAGCGAGCCTCGCCGGCGCCTCGCCCGACGCCGGCGAGCCTCGTCCTCGCCTGGGCGAGCGAGGGCGAGGCTTGCCCTCACGTGTGCGAGTGAGGGCGAACCTCGCCAACATTGGGCGAGGCTTGCCCTCGCTCGCCCAGGCGAGGACGAGGCTCACCGGCGTCGGGCGAGGCGCCGATGAGGCTCGCCCTCGCCGGATCTGGCGAGGGCGAGGCTCGCCGGAAACCTCGTCGGCAAGGTCGCCGGAGACCTCACCGGCGAGGGCAGCCTCGCCGGAAAAAAGAAAAAAAAAACAGAAAAAAATAGAAAAACGGAAAAGGACTAAAACACCCTAGGCTACAATATATTGTGGTAAATGTGTCACAAATAGCAAAGTTTGAGATTTTTGGTGTCACAAAAAAAAGTTCGGGGTAAATGTGTCACAAAGAGTAAAGTTTGGGATTTTTGGTGATTTTTTCCCATCAATCTATTAGGGTATGTTTGATAGTAAAGATATCTTGTGTTTGGTTCCTACCCTATACAGAATAAAATCGGATATAAGATGGATATAGTTTAGATAAAATTATCATATAGGGAGGTAGGATAAAATTAGATAGGATTTTTAATATTCATAATATAAAATTTATTTTTCTCGAATAACAATCTTCTTAAATTAATAAAATTGTAATATTATTTGAATTCTAATATTAAAAATTTCAAAATAACAAAAAATAAAAACAATTTGTTTTTATCTATTCCTATTTTATTTATATATTCGAATTTCTTTCTATCTTATAATATAAAGGGAAAAAACCACCAAAAATCCCAAACTTTAACCTCTGTGACACATTTACTTCGAACTTTTTTTTGTGACACCAAAAACCCCAAACTTTGCTATTCGTGACACATTACCCCAATATACTGTAGCCTAGGGTATTTTAGTCTTTTACCCTTTTTCTATTTTTTTCTGTTTTTTTTCTTTTTTCAGGCGGGGCTGCCCTCACCAGCGAGGTCTCCGGTGACCTCGCAGACGAGGTTTCCGGCGAGGCTCGCCTTCGCCAGATCCGGTGAGGGCGAGCCTTGCCGGCGTCGGGCGAGGCTCGCCCTCGCGTGTGAGAGTGAGGGCGAGCCTCGCCGGTGTCGAGCGAGGCTCGCCCTGACGCCGGCGAGGCTCGCCCTGGCCGGCCCAGGCGAGGCTCGCTGGCGTCGGGCGAGGCGCCGGTGAGGCTCGCCCTCGCCGGATCTGGCACCAGCGAGGCTCGCCGGAAACCTCGCCGGCGAGGGCAGCCTCGCCGGAAAAAAGAAAAAAAAATAGAAAAAAAATAAAAAAAAAGAGAAAAAGACTAAAATATCCTAGGCTACAGTATATTGGGGTAAATATATCACAAATAGCAAAGTTTTGGGTTTTTGGTGTCACAAAAAAAGTTCGGGGTAAATGTGTCACAGAGGGTAAAGTTTGGGGTTTTTGATGGTTTTTTCCCTAATATAAATTCTATATATATAAATATACATATATATAATTAGTTTTTATACTTATTACATAGTTTAGGTATTTTAGCACAGTTTACTATTTAATAAAGTTTTATTAGAGAATGATGGAAGAGGATGAAAGAAATAAAAAAAATAGAGAGAGGGAAAAATATAAAAAATAAGCAAATAAAAATGAAGTGGGCAAGAGTCTCGTGAGAGATTCTTGTCATCTTCGCTTGAGCAATTTTTAGATTCATTTGCATTGATATGCATTTCATACCAAACAATGAACATAATAAAAAGTGAAAATATCCAGCTTTATCATCGAGATTCACTAAGCAGTGGATATAATAAAGCAAAATTCCTAGATTTCATATCATATTTTATTCAGTCATATCATAACTAAAAATCCAGATGATCAAACACAACCTTATAGCTTTACCATCCAATGGATGAATTTGTCATTTTACTTCTCACAGGGTGAATATATGATCAATGCAGACTAACCATTTTGTGCACCTCTTTGACCGAGGAAATTGCAAAGTTACTTCTACTTGATCGTGGAATATCGCTTTTGCTGGATGTAGTCCTAACTTACACTGATGCCTTATAAACAGAATGGTGAAGATGCCCTAATCGACCCCAATCATGTATTGAGTAGGCATAAAATTTACGACCATGTTTTTCTCCATCTCTGGTTGGAGTGAGAACTCCACTAAATAGAAAACTAGTTAGAGGATGTTTGGTCTAATGGGATGAAGAAAATAGAGACCTATAATTGATCGAATTCCATTTTGGACAAGACAAAAATGAGGTGACTTTTTTCAAAGAAAAACTAATAGTTAACTGGCAATTAACAGTTAAAGCAATTTTTCATTATTTCGAGCAAACAGGCGCATACTAAATATAAATTAGTCGTTGTTGGCCACATTGATCGAACTAGAAATTGAGTATTCACCATGAAACCCAAGCAAAAAAAGTCGAAAACAAATCAATCGATGCATTTGAGGAGCAATCATGCATTGTATGACGTGATTCGGATGTTTTAGAGAGTCCTAAATGTCCCAACGAGAAAACTAGGCCATTTAACCTTCCTCTAAAACAATATCGATTTTTTTTTTATTTTTTTTTATAACCGAGGTGTCCGCGAGGCTGGCAAGCTTGCGCTCAAACCAGCGGTGAAGCCCGACTAGTCCTCGGGGGGGCTAGCGCAGCATCCTACCACCACGACCCTCCACTTAAATCACTGGCACCTACGAACTTTAAACCCAGGACCTCTCGTGAAAGGAACTGAACGCAAACCATCGCGGCCATCGATTTTGGTTCCTAAAGTTTGAGAAAAGGGAATCGCTATTTGTTGCAATGATAGTCTCTTATGGCATAATCATATTACTTTCTCCAGTGAAGATTCTCCCTGAAAAATATCAGGTGCAAAGCACTCTTTGGTTTTGCTTTTTGAAGACGAATTCCAAAAGGGATTTCAAAATTACTCCCACTTTGTCATCCTTAAATCTTATTTTTGGATTTGTTTAGCCAAAATTGTTTCTGCGACGAAATATCTTTCATCAAAAGTCATTTTTCGACTTTTTATAAGAGGAGATGGGTTCTACGGCGATTTCGAACAGGAACTATCCAGGTAGACAAGAAATAATTGCAAGCCTTTACTTCGAACTTCGAACCGAACTGTACATACAAACAATACCTTAATTTAATCGACGATAAAACTTGAAAGTATAGCCGCTTTCACAACAACACACGCACACAAACTGTACCGCAATTCAATCAACAACAAAGCTTGTGAATGTGCAAAGATGTAACGTTGAAATTTAATCGACGCGCGAATAGCAAAGCTACAACTATGGAAAAATAAAGTGCAATAAAGGAAAGTCAAAATAATTGAAATATAACATTTTGATTGATTTGTTGGGGGCTTTGCGAAGAGTATGATGTGGCTATTTAAAGCTTATAATCGATAGTTATCAACAGAGGTTACACATGAGGTTACAAACGATTACTAAAAAAGAAACAACTTCTTAGCAGTTACGAGAAGTTACAAAGAGAGAGATTCACCAAACAGTGGATATAATATAGCAAAATGCCTTGATTTCATATCATATTTGTTCAATCCTATCCTGACTAAAAATCCCTAGATTTGGTCGTCCGTATAAAACTTGGGATAGGATATGTTTTATCCTATCCCGTGTTTGGTAGGTGTCCCGGATGGTATAATGTCGGATATAGAGGGGATATAATCCGGATAAAAAAATCCGAGGAGAGGGGGTAGGATAAGGTCGAATAGGATTTCTCTTATCCGTTACATAAAAGCAAATTTTTAGAAACCCTACCCTTCATTCACGCACTCTTCACCCATGCGGCTCGTCGAGATGCTGAACTAGAAGGACTCGCAGGAGGAGGAGATCAGGTGGTTGTCCGGAAATACTGTTGAAGCTTGCTGGGAAGAAGCGCTTTTTCGCACCTCGCCAGCAACATCAGAGAAACTCCAAACCTCTTCGTCGCTTCTTCTTCTTCTTCTTCTTTTTCTAGGCGCATCGACTGCTCTGCTCAGCTCAGGTATTGTTACTGTCCTCTCCAGTTTCGCACTGTCGTCAATGGCATTCATCGTGTTCGTTGAATGGTATCTAGTTTGCGGTGGAGCAAGGAATCGGTGGCCCTTCGTCCTTGCAATTGTTGATTCAATTCTGTTCGATTTGTCTGTTTCGAAAAACAATGCGATTATGGACGATGAAGAAACCCACCATCTCGCTGTTTCGATTGTTTGTTTTGTGCTTGCGATGCTCTGTGGTTCAGTGGAGTTGAGGTTTGGTAACTTGGAGCTTGTCTCTTCGCTCTTCGTGGCTTCAGTTGATGTTGAAAGATGGCTTTTTTATTTCACATTCGAGTTCCATCTTTGTTATCCCATTTAAGGTGTTCTTTCGACGTTGTTATGTGTAAACCTTGGTATTTGATGTTTTTGCAAATCAATGGGTGGCCTGGCCGTTAATAAGAAGAAGAAGGGTGCGGGTGCGGTGAAGCCTCCGCCTAAGAAGAAGCTGAAGAATAATTTATTTGCAGAAAAACACTCGAAGAAAGACGATGATGACAATTTCTTGTTTCATTTGTTTCTACTTTCATTTTATTTTTTTTGCAAAAAAATTTGAAAATCTAATAAAATGTCATATTTTCAAGTTTATTTGTGTATGAGAATGTTATTTTTATAGTAATAAGATCGAAATATTTCATAAGCATCACGTAGGGGTATATATGTCATTTATATTGATATACAGTGTCTACCAAACGCAGGATAGGATAAGATATGAGAATATCCGACTTTAAATCCGTACTTCATCAAATAGTGGATAGGATATGGTCAAATCCCTAAATTTCCTATCCTATCATATCCTATCCTATCCTGACGAGAAATACGGACGACCAAATGTAGCCTTAGAGCTTTACAATCCAGGGAATGAATTGTCATTTTACTTCTCACAGGGTGAACGTATGATCTATGAAGACTAACCATTTTGTGCACCTCTTTGGCTGAGGAAATTGCAAAGTTACTTCTATTTGATCATGGGGTATCGCTTTTGCTGGATGTAGTCCTAACTTACACTAATACCTTATAAACACAATGGTGAAGATGCCCTAATCAAGCCCAATCATGTATTGAATAGGCATAAAATTTACAATCATGTTTTTCTCCATCTCTGGTTGGAGCGAGAACTTCATTAAATAGAAAACTGGTTAGAGGATGTTTAGTCTAATCAGGGATGAAGAAAATAGAGATCTATAATTGATCGAATTCCATTTTGGACAAGACATAAATAAGGTAACTTTTTTCAAAAGAAAAACTAATGGTTAACTAGCAATTAACAGCTAAAGCAATTTTTCATTATTTCGAGCAAACAAGCACATACTAAATATAAATTAGTCGTTGTTGCCCACATTGATCGCACTAGAAATTGAATATTCACCACGAAACCCAAGCAAAAAAAGTCGAAAACAAATCAATCGATGCATTTGAGGGGCGATCATGCATTGTACGACGTGATTCGGATGTTTTAGAGAGTCCTAAATGTCCCAACGAGAAAACTAGGCCATTTAACCTTCCTCTAAAACAATATCAATTTTGGCTCCTAAAGTTTGAGAAAAGGGAATCGCTATTTGTTGCAATGATAGTCTCTTATGGCATAACCTATTACTTTCTGCAGTGAAGATTTTCGCCCCTAAAAAATATCATGTGCAAAGCACTCTTTGGTTTTGCTTTTTGAAGACGAATTCCAAAAGGGATTTCAAAATTACTCCCATTTTGTCATCCTTAAATCTTATTTTGGACTTGTTTCGCTAAAATTGCTCCCGCAATGAAATATCTTTCACCTAAAGTCGTTTTCTGGCTTTAACAAATGGAGACGGGTCCTGTGGCTATTTTGGACCGGAAATATCTAGGTAGATAACAAATAACTACAAATCTTTACTTAGAACTGAACTTTGCATATAAACTGTGCCGTAATTTAATCGATGACAAAACTTGAAAATGCAGTCACTTTCATGGCAACACACACATACAAACTGTGTCTCAATTTAATCGACGACAAAGCTTGAGAATGTGCAAAGATGTAATGCCAGAATTTAATCAACGACACAACATCCAAGATAGGGATGGATGCCATAATTTAATTGACGAGGAGAATCACAAAGCTACAACTATGGAAAAATAAAGTGCAGTATAGAAAAGTCAAAATAATTGAAATATAAAATTTTGATTGATTTGTCGAGGGCTCTCCGAAGAGTACAATGTGGCTATTTTAAAGCCTACAATCGACAGTCATCAACGAATGCTACGAATGTGGTTACAAACAGTTACTAAAAAGGAAATAACTTCCTAGCAATTATGAGAAGTTACAAAGAGAGGGACTCACCAAACAGTGAATAATATATAACAAAATTTCTAGATTTCATATCCTATCATATCCTTATAAAAAATCCATATGATCAAACACAACCTTAGAGCTTTACCATCCAAAGGGATGAATTGTCATTTTACTTCTCATCGGGTGAATGTATGATCTATGCAGACTAACCATTTTGTGCACCTCTTTGACTGAGGAAACTACAAAGTTACTTCTAATTGATCGTGGGGTATCACTTTTGTTGGATGTAGTCCTAACTTACATTGATGCCTCATAAATAGAATGGTGAAGATGCCATAATCGAGGCCAATTATGTATTGAATAGGCATAAAATTTACGACCATGTTTTTCCTCATCTCTGGTTGGAGGGAGAACTCCACTAAATAGAAAAGTTAGAAGATGTTTGGTCTAATCAAGGATGAAGAAAATAGAGACCTCTAATTGATCGAATTCCGTTATGGACAAGACATAAATGGGCGACTTTTTTAAAAAGAAAAATTGATGGTTAACCAGCAATTAATAGCTAAAGTAATTTTTCATTATTTCGAGTAAATAGGCGCATATTAAATATAGATTAGTCCTTATTGCCCACATTGACAACACTAGAAATTGAGTATTCATCACGAAACCCAAGCAAAAACAGTCGAAAACAAATCGCCCAATGCATTTGAGTGGCAATCATGCATCGCACGACATGATTTGGATGTTTTAGAGAGTCCTAAATCTCCCAACAAGAAAACTAGGCCATTTAACCTTCCTCTAAAACAATATCAATTTTGGTTCCTAAAGTTTGAGAAAAGGGAATAGCTATTTGTTGCAATGATAGTTGGGATAAGGATACCAAGAGTGTAATAACTTTTGTATAACGCTCATTTGAGTGCCATAACTTTTTTTTTCTCACTTAAGTGCCACTTCCAACAAAAAAAGATCACATGAATGCCATTTCCGGTGAAAATAAATCATTTGAGTGTCATTTCCGACAAATCATCCTATGTGGATTTTTTTTATTAATTTTCCATCCGACGTGGATTTTTAAAATATTTTTATTTTATTTTTTAAAATTTTTCTTTTCCTTCTTTTTTTCCTTTTCTTTTTCAATGCCAGCGAGGGTCACCGGCAACCCTCGCCGGCTACGAAGGTCTTGCCCAGATTGGGCGACTACTACCTTACCCTCGGCCATGAAGGCCCTAGGCAAGGCCTTCTCTAGATATGGGCAACCATGAGCGGCGCGGTCTCGCTAGATGTGACGAGAGCCTTCGCCACCTTGCTTGCGGCTACGAAAGCCTTTGGCGAGGTCGTCGCGACCTTACCTGTCGTGGGTGAGGCGGCGAAGGCCATCGCTAAATCTGGCGAGGCTACCTCGCTCGTGACCGCCCAAATCTGGCGATGGCCTTCGCGACTTGAGCACGACGGCAAAGGCTCTCGCCAGATCTAGCGAGAACTCTCGCCAGATCTCGCGAGAGCCTTTGCCACCTTGCTCGCCACCGACGAGGCCGTGACGGCCTCACCTTAGGCCTTCTTGGCCGAGGGTAAGGCGGCCCTCGCCTAATCTAGGCGAGGCCTTCATAACCGACGAGGGTCGCCAATGACCCTCTCCAGCAATGAAAAAAAAATTACAAAAAAAAGAAAAAAAAAATTCAAAAATTCAAAAAAAAATATTAAAATATTTTCCACATTAGCTCCGGTGAAGCCACGTAGGACGACCTTTGTCCATGTCAGATTTTTAGCTGCCAAATGGCTTATGGCACTCAAGTGAGCCAAAAAAAAGTTATACTACTCAAGTGAGTGTCGTACGAAAGTTATGACACTCCTAATGTCCTTATCCCAATAATAGTCTCCTATGGCACAATCATATCACTTTCTCCGATGAAGATTTTCGCTCTAAAAAATGTTAGGTGCAAAGCACTGTTTAGTTTTGCTTTTTTAAGATGAATTCCAAAAGGGATTTCACAATTACTCCCACTTCGTCATCCTTAAATTTTATTTTGGACTTGTTTCGCCAAAATTGCTCTCGTGACGAAATATCTTTCACCGAAAGTCGTTCTTCGACTTTTAATTAGAGGAGACGAGTTTTGTGGCAATTTCATACTGCAAATCTTAACTTCAAACTTCAAATCAAACTGTACATACAAACTATGCCGTAATTTATTCGATGACAAAACTTGAAAATACAGCCACTTCACAGCAACACACGTACACAAACTGTGTTGCAATTTAATTGACGACAAAGCTTGAGAATATGCAAAGATGTAAGGTCGAAATTTAATCGATGACGCAACATTTGGGATAGACATACGCGTTAGAATTTAATCGACGACGCGAATAGCAAAGCTACAACTATGGAAAAATAAAGTACAGGAAAGTCAAAATAATTGAAATGTAACATTTTGATTGATTTGTTGGTGGCTCTCCAAAGAGTATGATATGACTATTTAAAGCTTATAATCGACAGTTATCAATAGAGGTTACAAATGAGGTTACAAACACTTACTAAAAAGGAAATAACTTCCTGGTTACAAGAAGTAAAGAGAAGTTACGCATTGAAGTTACAAAATGAGGTTACAAACAAGGTTATGAGAGGACGTTACAAGGGAGGTTAAAAATAAAAGCTCCAAAGGGAAGTTACCAATAGAGACTACAAACGATTATCAACGGTTATGTTATCTCCATTTTATTGACTATTTCTTCAATTTCGTTACTTTGATGATTTTTTCGATTTCATCACGAAGATGGTTGCTTTATTCTACTACGTTGTCAGTTATTTCTTTGACGATTGCATTCGATATTATCGATTCCACTTTTTGTCAATTTTTTGGCAATTCTTCACATTTTGGGTGTAAACAGGATTCGACTCGTAAGTACAACATCATGTGCAAGTGCATCTAAGTTCTTGAATTCGTAGGCCCTTTTTCAATCATCAAATCCGTCACTTTCAAATTCTAACAAATTGAAGCAGACAAGTCTATCGATTGCGGTCAAAACTATGATGGACAAAACACCTCTACCGTAACCAATTGCATCGGCTCTACTGCATGAGTTATGATAATCCAAGAGACAACAAAAACATATTTTCAACGGCTTCTTATTTTGCGATGGCACTAATCATATCAAACGGGACTTCTTAGTCGAGCAAAAACCGATACCGTCGGCTTCAATTCGCTGGAATTAGTTAAGAGAGGATTTCACTGAGAGAGTTACACGAGTTCAAGGACTTACATTTGTTCTTTTTTGGTCGTAAGGGCACACATTATACCAAGAGAAAAAAACATAAACTTCGCCCGGTCGGAATAACTGTCAACGGTCAAGAATCTAGATGGTTACCGTACAAATCTCCCGCGCGCAACATAACGGCCTGCCACGCCACGTGGCATCTGTTTCCTTCTCCGATATTCTCCTCAGATGACGTGGACGCACGCCAAACGCCCGTACGACCTCAACTAACCCCCTCGAAATCCTCCGAAATTACGAATCTGCCACTTACCTCTCTCACCACCTTAAAAAAGTGCGCTGAGCCAGACCAGAACTCAACCTTTTGCTCTCTCGCTCGCGCTCCCCGCACGCGCGCCAATGGCTTCTCTCCAGACTCACCAGCTCAATCCCCAATTCCAAAGTCGTTTCTCTCTGCTCTCTCCGAAACACGGCGCCCCGAGGAGGGTTCTGGGGCTCTCGCGGCGCTTTCCGGCCTCGTTTTCCCGGAGAATTAGGGCTCCGGAGCTCCCGGAAAGTTGCCGGGGCGGGAATGGGGACGGGGGGAGGAGCTCGTTCGAGTGCTGTTGCCAAGCCAGCGCGGAAGTCGCGAAGATCGAAGCCTCGGAGGAGAACGAGCGGCGACCGTTCGACATCAATCTGGCCGTCATCCTCGCCGGTTTCGCCTTCGAAGCCTACACCACTCCTCCAGTAATCGAACTCTCGAATTAGTCTTTCTGGAGTTTGCGTCAATTTAAGAAGTGAAAAATGTTACAAAAGTTTAATTTAGGGTAGTCCCTGTTGTGATTATTCTTTTGTTCGAGACTAATGTGCGCTTTGTACTTTTGGGGCATGCTGATTAGGAAAATATTGGAAGGCGGGAAGTGGATGCTGCGGGGTGTAAGACAGTGTATCTTTCAGAGTATGTGATCATTTCTTCCGAATAATCAGAGGGGTAAAAGCTAATTTTCTGTTTGTTTGGTTGGTTTGGTTTGGTTCGGTTCTGCCATCGAACACTCGTGCTGCTTACATGTTTTCGCATGGCTTTTGTACTTTGTACGTACAAGTATTTTATACATGTTTATATGCACTTTTGGCCAGTAATATATGCAGGGGATTGTGTGTTTGCTCTACAATAGATGAAGGTGGATTAATCGATGCAAAACAAAGAATTGAAATATTGAGTTTACATATCTAGGTCATTTGTCCGCAAAATATATGATGGTCAGCTGTTCATAAAGCTCAAGAAGGGTATCAATCTTCCTGCCATGGATCTGTGGGTATGTCAGTTTCTTGTGGGATAAGACATTATGCTGAATGTTTTGAATTTATGCTTGTCTATTTGTTGCATCTTTACTTCCTGCTGTATCTTTTTGTGGCATCTTTCATGAATGACTGAAGTTTTTTTTCTCCTGAATTGATCTCTTTGCTTCTATTAAATAAATCTTAACTTAGACTTATGGAAATTAATCTTTCCTTCCAGCTATTGACAAGGCCCATTTTTTTCCGAATGTGTGGTAGGGAACAAGTGATCCATATGTAGTCATGCAATTGGATGGTCAGGTTGTGAAAAGCAAGGTCAAATGGGGGTAAGCAATGTATTTGATTGAGTACGTAGTGGTATTGCATTTCTTATTAGGATAGAAAAATGAAGGATGACATGTTCTTTTTTGTATCGCGGTATTGGCAGTATCTCTGAAATTATAAATATTAGGGTATATGACCCCTTTCCAACCACACATAGAGAGGATATTTTGCTTTTGCCTCTAGTTTTAGGAATAAATGGTTGTAGTGGATTTTTTGGACGAGTATGTTGGGGAGCAACAGGGAGGGTTCCTCCATTTACAACCTAGAACTTAGAAAGATCTACTTAAAAAATCACTGAACATCTAAGGAGCTATCCCTGTACTACCCCAAAAAAAGTGCTAAGCCATCTGTCTTTCGTAGCACTTGTAGAAGTTCTCTCGTTTTTGAAAGCCTTTGTAGCACCTGTAGAACTTTCCTCATTTCTGGAAGCCCTCCTAACTTACCTCTTTTCATAATTATTGATTTTTTTTTGTTTTCTATTAGAATTTAATTGTTCAAAAAGAGTATGTAATCTTTCTCTTCTGTTAAATTCCTATTGTTTATTTCTTTCCTACCATATGAGCCAAAGTGAATGAAAACAAAAAAGAACTTCTACCTTTGCAACTATTCGAACCTGACCTAGCTTGGAGTTACTCTCTAACATACCCCACACAGCCCATGTAATGTCCCGAGATGACAAAGCCATACTCAAGGAGCGGAGAACTATGTTAGTGAAGGCTATGAAGTTCCAAATTAACATTCTGTTTGCGTCTCCTTAAAATGTTAAAGGGTACTTTCACTTATTAAAATGAGCAATACAATATTTATCAGCTACTGATTATTTTTTGTGCCTCTCACATTATGACCTAAATAATAAAACTTATTATTAGCATTCCCCATCAGTTTCGGCAAAATAATTTTTCTGAAGCTACTGAAGCAATAATCTTTAGTTCTTTTTAAATCGGCTAATTGCAATTTAGTTAATCTGCAGTATACAGAATACAGGCGATGAGAGCATATGATGCATATGGAGGAAAAATTAAGTTTAATCTGGATTTATGGACTTATTGCAACTTTATTTGTCAATCAAATTTGCTGACAGGACAAAAAAGCCAACCTGGAATGAGGAATTCACTTTTAACATTAAGCTCCCTCCGACTAAAAACCTCCAGGTTAAGCCTTTACCAGAGTGATATCCATTACTTCCTTTCCAATTTGCATTTGTGGACTAATTGGAGACTGAATTGCTGGCATATTTAGGAAGGACTTATCCTAAAATACGTGAGGCTACTTTTGTAATAAATGAATGCACAACATTCTGAGGAGGGCCAACTGCTGCATCAATTTTTGGGCTCCTCTTTTATGTGCTCAGCAGAATTGCTCATTTGTTGCCTTATTTAATGTTGTTATCCCAAGTTGATTGTGCCATATATCTTGCATTAATATAACATGAAGCAAGCTACTCCTTTTTTTTTCTTTTTTAGTAAGATGTTGATTTTGGCACTCAGCGAATGAACACAGCTATCCTTAAATTTGTAAACTGAAGCTGAATCATTGTTGATCTTTATGTTATTCACTGTGGTGTGGATGCTAGGTGGCAGCTTGGGATGCAAACTTGGTAACTCCACACAAGCGAATGGGTAATGCAGGAATTTGTTTGGAGCCTCTGTGTGATGGTGAGAATCATTGAATTCGTTGTCGATATGTATTTTGAACTTTCTTTTGCAGTGCTGCTGGTGTTTTATTTGGGTGTTTTGGAAGTCAAATAATTGAGCAATGATATCAGATCATTTTTTCACCTGTGAAACATTATTTGCTACTCTATGACCTTGGCAATGGATGAAATGATTACCATATGGAAATTGCACTTTTTCTTGACGAGCATGTCTGTTTCCAGGAGATTCACATGAGATGGTTGTGGAATTAGAAGGAATGGGTGGTGGAGGGAAGATACAGTTAGAGGTAAGTGTGGAAACATTATGATATTAATCACATAGTAGGAAGTTCTTTTGAAAGGACGATTAGGATTTCTGTTTGAAGACTCTGACTTCTTGAAGTAAGCATCTATATATGTTTTGTAATTGTTCAAATTAAAGGAAGTTCCAATTAGAAGGTAGAGTTTTCATGTGGGCCTACAGCTTCCAGCATTCTATATGTGAATAGTTGAGCATTAGTGAGAGCTTTCTATTAATGTTTGCTTATTAAGTACCTGGAATTTACTGTATAAGAGCTTTCTCCTAGGTGGTGTAGCATCATTTCTCTCTTGTCATTATAAATCAGTCACTGGGTGAATCTTAGATGCTTGAAAAACCAATTTACACTGATACGCTATGAACCCTGGACATCTAAGTCTGCACATGCTCCAGTCCAACCCTTATCATTAGGCTAAACTTCCTTGCTTTATTACATTGGTTGAAAAAACGACATTGGAAAACAAAGTAAACCTCTTATCTTTTTCAAAGACATTGAGTCAATCATGGGGTTTGTTTGTCCATGTCATTATCTTGTCATGTCAAAATAGGGTATATTCTGGGATGCATATGACACAAACACACGGTGTTTGTATATCGTCTCACGTAGGAACTACTAATAAACAAGTTTAGTAACAATCTTTCAGAAACCAGACAAAAACTCTGGGAGGAGAAAAGGTATTTCCACTATTGGACTTTGGAAGGAATATTAGGGAATTCTATCTGAACCAGGCAAAATTAATTTAATTTCAGGAGGGTGATGAGTATCTGAATTCCATATATGAGAATTCTAACCTTAGTTGTGGTGTTGTGGACTTTTTTCCATGCTTTACTAAGATACCTGTTATTCATCCTTCTGCATGTTATGCCGGAAAAATGAGCAAGCTCACTGGTGATGCTGTTTCAGGTTAGATATAAAAGTTTTGATGAAATTGATGAGGGAAAGAAGTGGTGGAAGCTCCCATTTGTTTCAGAATTTCTCAGGCAAAATGGGTTCGAGTCTACTTTGAAATCAATGGTTGGATCTGAGAGTGTGCCAGCTCGGCAGTTTGTTGAATATGCTTTTGGGCAGCTGAAATCCTTTAATGAGACATACGCTTGGAAGGATAAGCTTTTGAATAGCGGTAAATATGTAGCAGAAGGGGAATCGGTCAATGCCACTGCTGCTCCTGAGAAGTCTTCATCTGTAGGTAGTGTTCCATTGCTGAATGAGCAGAGCCTGAATGAAGAGAACATTGTTGTTGAGTCTTCCCCTGATTCAACTGGAGTTGATAATACCAATGGAGAAAAAATGCTAGTTGGTGAATCCATACAGTTCGACAAACATTTCTGGAAGAACTTTGCAGATGTTATCAATCAGAAGGTTGTACAGAATCTTGGTCTTCCTGTCCCTGAGAATGTAAAATGGGATGGGTTTGATGTACTAAAGAAGATTGGCATACAATCCTGGAAAGTTGCAGAAGAAGGTTACGTTGAATCTGGGCTTGCAACGCCAAGTAGCCAAGAAATTGATGATTCCACAGAGGATGGGCCACTTCCAAGAAGTGCAATTCAGTCTTCAATTACGGATATAAAAAAGGTGACACAAGATTTGTTAAAACAAACTGATTCTGTTTTGGGGGCATTGATGGTTTTGACTGCGGCAGTTTCTCGGCTAAATAAGGAAGCAGCGCATTCTATGGAAAAGAATGATAATAAAATGAAAAATGATGGTTCTGTGTATTCTAAGAATGAGAATCTTGCTGTCTCGTCGGACGTGTCATTATTGGATGACAAGGAAGCCGAGGAGATGAAAGCTCTGTTCTCTTCTGCAGAAAGTGCCATGGAAGCCTGGGCGATGCTTGCCACTTCTCTTGGTCATCCTAGTTTTGTCAAGTCCGAATTTGAGAAAATTTGCTTCTTAGATAACGCATCCACTGATACACAGGTATTGTCTTCCTGTATTGAGGAAGCTGCTTCCTAATCTGCTTTTTCTCATGCATTTTTAATTGGGGATGGAATCATGTATGAATGAAGTATGGTTACTGCAGGCAGCAATCTGGCGCGATTCTGCACGAAGAAGATTACTTGTTGCATTTAGAGGAACGGAACAAGTAATCAGTTTCACTGTCTTTCCCTTAGCAACCTTATTTATGTGGTTGTGAGGTAGACATTTATTCTTTTCTGTCTGTTTTTCCCAGTCAAGATGGAAGGACTTGCGGACTGATTTGATGCTGGCCCCTGCTGGGTAATGTGAAAAATCAATTAATTCACTGGATTGTCTTCTCTCAACATATATGTCATTACCAGTTTTATTTCTACTAATTTGCTTGTTTGTTGGTCATGTAGGAGCAAATCATCATCTCTCTTTTAGCCTTGACCTGTATAAAATCAAAATTTGCAACCTTCTTAGTTTCTCACCAAGAAAAACGAATTGTAGCTTCAAAGATCGTCCAAGTCTGATATGATGTTATAGTCTTTTGTCTCCTTGTAGTTTGCGGTGCTAAGCAATAATCCAGAACATATGATTAGGCTTGAAATCAATTCTATTACATTGAGCAGGGCTTATCGTTAATGATCCTATGATACATGGGAATTGGTGAGTGATATATGCCAATTGCTACATCTATATTTGCAGATAGGTTTTGAGTAGGGCTCTTTTTGGTGTCATCTTTTCTATGTGAAAAGATGTCCATCCTTGTTGCTTGTTTGAACTGTTCAAATTCACTAATTCTTTTGGTTGTTGCTTGTTTCGACTGTGGAAATTCACCAATTCTTTTGGTTGTTTGATATGCTTATCCTCTGTGTAATTTTTATGTAAGTTGGGCTAACGTAATACACTGATACTACATGTCAATATTTCTTTTTCTTGATGTTTATTTTGTTATGCTCCTGCAGTTTGAACCCCGAAAGGATTGGTGGAGATTTCAAGGAAGAAGTTCAAGTATACTGCTATTCTAGATCTTGATTTCTTTTGTTGATTATTATGAGATGCATAATTTGCTGAGTCCGTCCGTTATCCTTCTCCTTGCTTACAACTATTTTTTGCTTGTTTTCCAGGTTCACAGTGGCTTTTTAAGCGCATATGATTCAGTGAGAATAAGAATTTTATCACTCCTCAAAATGGCAATCGGTTTTGTGTAAGCACTGTTCCTAGAAAATTATGATAAACTAATCATGCTTGCTCCTCATGAAATACCATAAAAGAATTCAGAGAGTTGTAGGCATTGATCCCATGCAGTTGATATTCTCCTTGAGAAGGTCTGTGTGATCAAGTTGAGGTGTATCTTGCATGAGCTGCATCGTGCTCTTCGGAGTAAGTTTTGTGGGTTTGGAGTTGCAATGCCTCGAGGATTAGCAGTCCTCAAGTTGTGGGTGACACCAGGGAGCCCAGGATAAAACCATGCAGATTGGGACTCACCTGACTGGGGCAAGTTAAATCCATGCAGGGGCGGAGTATTCAGGATATTTAGAGCTGGAAAAGAGGCAAGTGGACAACAAAGGATGGACTCCTTGAAGCTACATCAAGGTGCAGAGATAGTTGGGCATACAGTAGCATAGGATGAAGAGTCGGGGGGTTTGATGCACGGACATGGTGGCCCCAAGAGAGAGTATTTCGGAAGCCTTTGTTCATGGTGGCTACACATGAGAGATGACTGAACTTGATAAGGAAGCTGTGTTAGTGAGTGAGAGTTAACAAAGAAGTCCGATATTTGTTGGTTTTCTCTCTCTTGGTGGATCTGATTCCATGTTTAGTATTTAGGGAGTGCAGAAGAGATGAAAGGAGAGAGCACAAAATACCTGCTTGACTTTATGCATAAGTATATTGATGCTTCACTTACCAAGCCTAGGGAGACAAATCTACTCAGTACCCAGGTCCTTAACTACCTTAATTAGAATTCCCAACTCTCATGTGCTAACCATGTGTCTCACTAGACAAATGTTCTTCAACAGTTTTTTTTCCCTCCAGGCATAATCTTACTTCAGTGCAAACTTAATTGCTAGTGTTTCTTTCATTTTGTCATATGTCAAAGAACTCTATGAATGCATTCAAACAAGTTTTGCTCCATTACTAAATGGCTAGCATGCTGTGTTATTACCAAGAGCTGATTGTCTTGTGACAACTTGACAGCCAAATGTTTTCTCGCAGGGATGATGGTTCTGAGCCACAGTACAAGTGGCATGTCTATGTCACTGGTCATAGTTTAGGTGGTGCGCTAGCTACTCTCCTTGCTCTTGAGCTTTCATCAAGTCAGTTAGCAAAGTGAGTCCTGTCTTTCATACTAAAGATAACTGTTATATTTACTTTTCTGCCTCAAATATTTGTCCACCCGCAAAATGCTGGCATGCGTTTGATTGCAGTGATACTCTCAAGTATTTGACAGATGTTGGCGATTTTCAATGATTAAGATTTATTGTTACATTGAATGGACCAATAGTGTACCAAGTTGCAGAATTGGACTCTGTGTGTGTGTGTGGGTGAGTGGGTGCGCGCGCTAGGGCATGTGTGCGCTAGCACTTTTGCAGGTAGCTCAAAGGTAAACACATGATGGACTAAAGAAAAAACATTGTGTTATTTGTTTGATAAATACCTGAACGGTTTGTATCACATAATCGAGCAAAGAAAAATCTATTGGCTTTGAATCATGAGATTAATAAATAATGATTTTGTGTGATGACTCTGGGCGAATTTTTGTCTGAGGTACTTGTGAGGACCTGCCCATTCTTCTTGGTATTCTTGGTATAGCGTGGATAAAGTTTGGTGGAATACTTTTCATGCTTTTCTATCCTCAATAGACTGCATTCTCTTTGTGGGATTCCACAGATTCATCTAATTTGATTCTTCACTTTACATGGTCATTTTAGTGCCTGATATAGTGATGTGCATAATCGTTTAATTCGGTAACTTAAACTGACAGAGTGTGGTGCATATTATATTCCATAGCTAAGTACTCCTCATGGAGACTGCTGCTATGATGAGGAAAGCATGAAGCATGCGAAATCAATAAACATGGCTCATGGGTGAAGATTATTAAAATTCAAGGCATCTAAAGAAGGGAAACTAGAGAGGGATGAAAGATTAGGTGTGGGGATTCGAACTCGAGATCTCTAGCTGTTATACCATGTTATAGTTCTGTGCACAACCGACCAACTGCAAAAGCTTAAGCTGTTTGAATATAGTTTATATCATGTTATGTAATTTAATTGTGCCAATGACACGAGATGCTAAATGTGTAAAGGAGCGACCTGAGTTCTTCAATTGTAAGTTTATCTGAAAGCAGGGACCGGAATGGCTTCTTTTTATGACTCTTAAGTGTCTTAGGCCAATTTAAATTAGAATCATGGGAGTAGATTTTTTAATCTTTTTTCCTCATGGCATGTAACTAATTCATTTTGTTTATATTAGGCGCGGAGCAATATATGTGACTATGTACAACTTTGGATCTCCTAGAGTTGGTAACAGGAGATTTGCAGAACTCTATAATGAGGTAAGAGAAATATGTACCATGTAGCCCTGTCATCTGTATTCAGATCCTTACGACCATGTAGCCTTGTCATCTGTACTCTGATCCTTGAGAAAACTAAGTGATGGCTACCGCTCCCTGATCCGTTTGTGCAATCTTCTCTCTGTGTGCAAATATAAACAGGCCCATGCATATTTGCATTGTGGCATGGAAGTTGCTGCTCTACCTTTATCGTCAATATTGTTAGGACTAACAGTCATGGAACATGCCAACACGCATTCAGTCCTCTTGGTAAGGTGGGGTGGGTTTGAGGGTTCTTTGTGGGGTTTGAAACACAGTATAAGCCAACAAATAAAGAAATACTAAAAAAATTCCATGAAACATATTGTACTCTTCGGTGAACAACCTCAGCACTCGTCCTGTATTAACAGCGACTTTCATGAGAACTCTTCACATGCTGATACGCTGGTACAAGTATTCTTATCAGTATTCACCAGTGATGATTGTCGTGAAATGAAGTTGTTCTGTTCTTTTATTCATGCCTTTCATCATTGTTAATTTTCTCGAGAATTCTCTGTGAATTACTACCCTCTTGTTTATTCCTGAAAGGTACTTATTCTTCCAAGTTGAGAGGATTGTTCTAACTTTCTTATTGCGGTAACTTGTTTTTAGAGACATGACTCATTAAAGAGCACTTTTCATGTTCATTTAAGTGATTTCGTTTCCAGATGTTGTGGTCTCACTCCAATGTCTCCTCCAACTGAGCTTCTGCTATGATTGCTGCTAACTTTTTAAATCTTTGGCATCTTATAATTCAATTGATTCATGTCAGCAGACATTTAGGTTGCCTAAGCATGCTCTCCCCTTTATTCGTGGAAAATCTTTTGATGCATTTTTCTAGTACTGTACGTAGTGTGTGTGATGCAATTGTCTGTTGCTTTGCAGAAAGTTAAGGACAGCTGGAGAGTTGTGAATCACAGGGATATCATACCATCAGTTCCACGCCTGATGGGTTATTGCCATGTGGCCCAACCCGTCTATCTAGCAGCAGGAGAAATTAGGGATGCCTTGGTATCTAAATAGCTTTATCCTTTCTTACCCAGTACAAGTGAACGAACCCCATCTATTTAATCTCTGCAATACATTCCCTTGAGGAACTCTGGATTAATAACTGGCTGATGGTTTTAAGTGTTCGAGAGTGATGCTTGTGAACTTATCCAGGGAAGCATCATTAGGAAATTGGATCATGACTAGTATTACTTTTCTGTTACTAATATGAGAAAGCAGAAGTTTTACCCTTACAGATGTTCCCAGATCAACTACTTACACAATAGGTTGATGTTATTCAGGTAAATGTGCAGTCTTTGGCTGATGGTTACGAAGGTGACTTCGTTGGTGAATCCACGCCAGATGTTTTAATAAGTGAATTTGTAAGTTCACTTTTCTTCCTTGGTGACTGCAAGTTCCTTAGATTGACAAATCAGTATTTCCATAACTTAACATTAGGACATTTTTATATATCTCATCATAGAGTAACCTATTGTTCTGCTGAAACTGTGTTTTGTGAAGTCACACAGACACACAATTGTAGCAGTCTTGATGAATTTTGCCGATATATATGTCTACTTGTTAGATAGTTTTTGGATTCTTGATTTATATGTTTGCATCAAACTACCTTGCCTTTGAGTTGCTTTTGTTGGACAGAAACAGCTCATCCATTTGCTGTTACTGTATATTTTATGCAACTGAGGACTGTCTTTATGTTGAGATGGGTACCTGTAAATGAATTGGTGAGTTACACCCATTGCTGGTGCACAGTTCCAAAGTGACAGATCTCAAACTTCTTTTGCAGATGAAAGGTGAAAAGGAACTCATAGAAAAGATATTGGAAACTGAAATAAACATATATCGTTCAATTAGAGATGGAAGTGCGCTGATGCAACATATGGAAGATTTCTATTACATCACTCTGCTTGAGGTACGTTAAGTTAGAGCCTCATGTATCTACTGTTCATCTTTAATAATACATCCTGAAAAAGCTAAGAGAAAAGGGGAAAACACCTCAAAAATATGAAGTTCCCATGTGCTGTGTTATCTGTCAGCCGTCTTTGAATCAATTGAGTACCTTCTTCTTTTTCATCAGAGTGTCAGATCAAATTACCAATCTGCTGAAAGGTTGCAGACGAGTGACGAAGCAACAGAGAGACAGCTAAATGCTTAACAGCATGCACGTCGTGGTAAATGGGGATATGCTCGTCCGTTTGAGTTACTTGAGCCACACTCTATTACTACCCAAAAAATACACATCTCCTTGTTGTAAATCTCACATGGAGATCGTTAGATCATGCATAATACTGGGCTATTCTGTTTTAGTGTATGGTTCAAGTACAGACTTCGAGAAGAATAGCGTCAGCACCCTTCAATAAATGTACATTGGGGACCCCAGCTAATCATAAATGATCAAAATTGTGGCAGTAACTTCCACATTCTAAAACGTAGGATCAGAAATTTATTTCCATATTCTTGCTTCTGTGAAATGACAACTTTCAATTTTCTCTGGAAGAGCGAGGTGAACAGAATGTAGTGGTGCATGCGTATGTTTTGAATGGTTACAGTCGGTGTCGTGTGATTAACATTTTCCCGTGGAACCGGACGGTGCCAGCCTGTGTAGGTTTTTAGAGTCATTTGGTTTCGACCTCGGCCAGGAGTCAATCCTCGTTGAGAGATTGGATAAGGGAAAGGCTGAAGAAAGCAAAACATGAGGTGAAGAAACTTCTTGCGCGCTGCACATCCACATGTCGGTGTTCGTGTATATCCTCTCTCTGTTCACGCAAGCCCGTTTTGGCCGTCTCGTGCACGTCTATGTGCACACGCGAGCGCGCACCAGTGTAAGTGTACTGTGTCAGGTGGTGAAATTGATGATCCCACAAAGTTGGCTTTAATTATTCGACGTCAGTGACAGAAGAAGCAATACATGTTAACAATGTTATAGCCTAGACGCTTAATGCCACAGCTGGACACAAAGATTCTTTTTTATCTACATGAAGACTCCTGATAGACAAATGACATTTACATAAACTGACGGCGATGGCTTTTACAAATGATCATCGCAAATTGTTTCCATGTATTGCAACGTGGCCCGTTCCTCTGAAACAGTTACTTTATTTAGTCCAGATGATGCATCGACATATCCATTTTTGGTGAGCAGCTGCAGCCGCTGGAGGAATTGCTATCACCAATGGTGCTTACTTCGGCCCATAGGCCGAACGGTCGAACCGACCCAAGTAGGCCATTTCATGCCAGAACCGAGACGGTCCGGGTTTTTGGGCCCGTATATGTTCATATTTTTTGAATAGGGCTCAGAGTTAAGAAATCCGAAGGCCCGGTCTGACTTGACTTGACCCAAAAATAAATATCAAAACATTGAGGCAGTCAACAATGTCTACTGACGTCTACAGATGTTGGTAGGCTATTTTTCCCCCGTGGGGTAGTTCGTAGCAGTACTATCCCCTAAAATGAAACCTAAAAAACCTGGGCTCACTAAGGTCCCAATGCTTCATGCTTGAATGGACTAACGTCAACCTGTCAGCGCGGGGAAATATATTTGTCGGTGGCAGGGAAGCCTAACTTTGATTCCATGAAATCCGTTTTTAATATCACGAATTAGATAAGACACAAGACAAATTTCGAATAGAAGGCCATAACATCACTTCGTGTTTGTATACTTTGGGGCGAAGAATCTAATCGGGAAATTTCGTCTTTCTAGTAGTGGACGCAGAAAAAGGGAAAAACAGAAAGAAGTCTTTGCCAAAAAAACAGTTTGTTAACTTACCCAAAAAGTCTGACCAAAAAAAAAGTGTTAAGAAGACTCCTCGGTTTAGTTAATATACCAATTGCACCTGCAAAAGGGGAAAAGGGTTGGTTTTGCATTTGGTTTCTTCTTCCCCGGGATCGCTATGATTTCAAAGCTTGACGTTGTTTTATCCAACCGAGAAAATATTGAAAAACTGTAGCTATGCACCAGAAGAACTGTCAGGCTAGGTTTCTAGGGGTTTGACTTCTGCTCTTCAGTTTGTCTCTTACATTCTTATTATCTAAATTCAAGCTGAAGATAAAAAAAAGCAGAGAAGAAAGTGAAGCTTCCCAGTCGTCACGTCATCATATTATTTAGAGCTAATATCACGAAAAATCCTAAACTGATATATTTGTGATAATTTTACCCCAAACTATTTTTTTGACCATAAAAAACCCCAAACTGGTACACTTGTGACAATTTTACCCCGAACTATTTTTTTGACCACCAAAAACCCCAAACTGATACATTTGTGACAATTTTATCCCGAACTATTTTTTTGACCACCAAAAACCCCAAACTGGTATACATGTGACAATTTTACCCCGAGCTAATTTTTTAATATTATTTTTTTATTTTTCGAATTTTTTTATTAATTTTTTTTTATTTTTTCTTTACTTTTTCTTTTCTTTTCTCTTTAACCTCCGGCCAGCGAGGTCGGCCCCGCTGGTCGTTGGCGAGGCTCGACCTCGCCGGCGTTGGGCGAGGTCGGCCTCGCCCTGCAACGGCGAGGTCGAGCCTCGCCCAGGCGAGGCCAACCTTGCCTAACGCCGGCAAGGTCGTGCCTTGCCAACGACCGGCAGGGCCGGGCCCTCGCTAGATCTGGCGAGGGTCGACCTCGCCATTGCAGGGTGAGGCCGACCTCACCCAACGCCGGCGAGGTCGAGCCTCGCCAGCGACCGGCGGGGCCGACCTCGCCAGCCGGAGGTTAAAGAGAAAAGAAAAAAAAAGTAAAGAAAAAATAAAAAATTAATAAAAAAAATTCGAAAAATAAAAAAATAATATTAAAAAATTAGTTCGGGGTAAAATTGTCACATGTATATCAGTTTGGAGTTTTTGGTGGTCAAAAAAATAGTTCGGGGTAAAATTGTCACAAGTGTACCAGTTTAGGGTTTTTGGTGGTCAAAAAAATAGTTCGGGGTAAAATTGTCACAAGTGTACCAGTTTGGGGTTTTTTATGATCAAAAAAATAGTTCGGGGTAAAATTATCACAAGTGTACCAGTTTAGGATTTTTCGTGGTATTAACCCTATTATTTAAAGGAATACGTACACTAAAGTTCTAAACATTATCATAAAAATATAATTAAATTTTAAAATTTACAAAACATATAATCGAATCCTAAAATTTTCTAAATTGATTCAATTGAGTCATGAAGTTAACACCATCTAATTTCATGAAGGAAAATGTTGACGAAGCACTGTGATGTGGCATTAAAGAAACGCCACATCAAAAAAAGTTTAAAAAAATATAAATTAAATTAGAAAAAGCTATAAAAAAAAAAGAAAAAAATACTCACAACCAGCGATTGTGGTGATTGCCAAGCCCTCGCCAGTGGCCGCCGGGAAGGACCGGCGAAGGTCGCTTGGGCCTTCCCAAAGCCCGACCACCCTCGCCGGCCTCGAGCAAGGCCTCGGCGAGGGCCTGTAGCCACTGATCTAGGGGAGGGCGCGACCCTCGCTTGGGGTGAGCGACTTTGGGCAAGGGCTTGCAGCCTTGGGGGAGGGCGCGACGCTAGCTCAGATCTAGGGCAAGGGTCGTGCCCTCCCCAAGATCAGGGGCTATAGGCCCTTACTGGGAATCGGCAGGGTCTCACTCGAGACTGGCAAGGGTCGCCGAGCTTCGAGAAGGCCCAGGCGACCTCCGCCAACCCCTCCTGGCAGCTGTGGCGGCGACCACTAGCAAGGGCTTGGCCACCGCCATGGCCGCTAGTTGTAGCTCTTTGTTTTTTTTTTTTCCTTTTGTTTAACTTTTAGCTTTTTCTAGTTTAATTTATATTTTTTTAACTTTTTCTGACGTGGTGCTTGTGGACGTCACGCGTCTCAAGAAATTTAATAAAATAAGGTACGTCAACATTTTTCGTTAGTAAATTAAACGATGTTAATTTGAGGACTTGATTGAACCAATTTGAAAAGTTTGGGACTCAATTACACCTTTTGCAAATTTTAAGACTTAATTACACTTTTATAACAAGTTTTAGAACTTCTATTGAACATATCCCATTATTTAAAATAGTTTTTCTTCCTTATCTTTTTGTGATCTTTATTTCAAGTTTTATTGAAATACTTTGAAAGTAAAATCTTAAAGAATCAATGTTGGAAAGTGCACTCCAAAGATCGTAAGAGGCTAGTGTCACGGTCGCGAGGTTTCCATGCACCATGGACCATGCACAATCAAAGAATACTCGTCCAAACCCTAATGGAGCTTCCAAGACATTTCCAAAGACGGGCGACATGGTAATTGTGCCGTGTTCTAGAGAGTTCTTGGCATAAATGACACTAGTTAGTTGACGGGAAGATGCAATTTCAGCCACCTTTTCAAGAGTCGATTAATGGATGTAATGAGTCGAGTCCTTTTACAAGTAAAGGCATTCTCCCCCTCATTTGGAGCATCCATATCAATTATTCTCTCCCAAAGCTCTTCTCTCTAGATTTTATCTCTCTACGATCCGAGTGAGCAATCAAGAAAAGACTTGGCTTAGACACTCCAACAATCTAAATGAAGCCTAAGTCGCTGCATGGATCGTTTCCAAACTATCGACCTATAACACTAGTCCATGGCCGGAGGTTGTAATAAGAAACAAGCAGAACATACCTAATTGAGTTTTGTTTCTTACACTGTCTAAAAATGGACGAAATTGCAGGTTTAGCAAAGACAAAGCATAGTTAATGTTTGAGGAAGCTTTGGTATATCAAAGACTGAAAAACTTCATAATTAGCTAGACTCTGAAAACCAAAAACTTGCAGAAAAAGGGTTAACATAGAGAAATAGCAAATTTGACAGGTAATCTCTCTACGTTCATATTATATCGATTTGCCATAATTATACATTCGGACCGACCCACCCAGCTCTCCAGTCGGTCCATGGCATTAACTTCCCATCTGTGATTCCATAATGCTAAAAAAAGAAAGAAAAAAAAAGTAAATTCACTCCTTTTTCATTATCCTCTAATTCTTGCAAGAAAATTTATTCTTCCGCCTAATTAGCAACAAAACATCAAGTAAGTTTCCTGGTGGTGGTGTGAGCACCATTTTTGTTGCTCATGATTCTCAGGCTCTGCCTCAGGATGTCTGCCTCTCTCTCACTCTTGTGCTTGTCTTGTTCCAAGGATGCCAGATGAGACTTGAGAGCTTCAATGGTTTCTTCCTTGGCTCTCAGCTCCCTCTTCAGCTCTTCCACCATTTCTTCTTCCTCCGGTCTCCAACACAGTAGTCCCTCTCCTGCACAAAATTTCCTTTGGTTAATCATTTGTTCTGGTGAGATAATCATGTTTGCCTGAGGAAACGTTTTAAGAGAAGCTCTGTTCAAGAGAAGGGTCCTTCTGGTTTTTAGGGGAAATTAAGATCATAAGAATTATTGGATCGCTGCTAAGAAGTTAATAGCATAATAATGTCATAACATAAAACGATAGAAAAGTAAAGAACAAGATCATAAATTTCTGAACTTCTTATTCACTGCCATAATATTGTTCGGCCCTAATTAATGACAGAAGGCTTTGAGAAATCATACCATATTCACTTTGAGCGTTATCTTCACTACCCTGAAACTTCTTTAACAAACTATGCTATTCACAATGTTACGCGAAAAGTACACCCGCTATTTTAATAAAGGCATGCACAAGAACTTCATTTTTTTTTTCGCCAAAATGAACCTACACAAAAGTGGAAACCATCCGTGAAGAGAGCAGACTCAAAGTAGCAAAAAAGAGCAGCACTCATTGTAGTACTCATCAAAGAAGAAAAACATGAGTCTTGCAGTCAGCATTGAGAAAAGTTTCAATCAGAACTTTTTCGCTTTGTTTTTGTGGGTTGTGGATAAGTATTGTGCCACCTGAAGTCAGCACACACTCTTCAAAGGAGTTCCAGAGCGGGTGAGTCGCGAGCAAAGCTAACAATAATACCATTTTGATGGCTGGTCAGATCGAGTAGTACAGAGAGAGGGGCTGACCGCAATAAGTGGTACGGATGAGATCGTCAAGCTCCATCTTGATGGCAAGGTAGAGCTGCTTCCACTTTTCCACAGCCTCGTCCCTCCTTGCCCTCTCCTCCCTCATCTGCTCGACCAACAACCCCCAATCCTCACCCACCACCACCATCTCTCCCCCTCCTCCTCCTCCTTCCATCATCACTGTAATCCTCTCCTCCTTCTCCTCCACCACCTTCCTCAGCCTCCTCACCTCCTCTCTCAGCCTCTTCCTCTCCCTCCTCCACTCACCCTCTTTAAGTGCAAACACCATCACCTCCCTCTTGTAGGACTTGGCCTCCTTCTCCCTCTCCTGCACTATCCCATTGATCTCCTCTTGGAGCAGCCTCACTCTCTCTGTGAAGAGGCCCTTAAAGTCCTTGCTTTTGTTTGAGCTGATGGCCTTCTTGCTAATGGAGCTGGAAGTAGCAGCACCCATATGGTATATATGTCGGCGTTAAGTGCGCGCGCGCTCTGATTTATCAGTTTCTCTGGGGCAAATGGAGTGATATGAAATTATATCTCTCTTTTTATGCGGGCGATGGCGATGATATCTAGAGAAGAGCGAAGAAGTGAGAAAGAAAAGGGAGTATGCTTATGCTTTTATGGTTGGTGGGGCTTATGCTGGGCTAGAGAACAAAAAAATGTGTCGGGCATAAATTTTTGCAGCAGAGGCTCCTCCAACCCCATGCACATGGAATTATGCAAAATCCCACTAAATCTCTCTCTCTCTCTCTCTCTCTCTCTTTGATTTCAATCATTTATGGAAGAGTCAAAGATGCCCGTGAAGCTGACTGTGCCTACGTTTTAACTTAAAAGAAGACTGTGCACACCTTGCATGTGTGCACGCTATAAGCTAATAGCTATGTGGTGTGGACAAGGATTACACAGCATTATATACCCATTCAGTCTTCACATCCCCATTTGAATGACAGAGCACCAGTAATTATTCTTAGGGCAACCTTAGGGAGCGCAGATACGTGTGTCTCGATGGTTGGGCGGGTGTTGAAATTGCCGTAAGAGTCCAAGTATTGTATTTTAGAGATAAGAAAAAGAAAAGAAGAGAAAAGGAAAGGCTAATGCCTATGAAATTTGTGCGGGGACCTCTAGCTACCATCCTTGTACGTATACATGTTTGGGTTAATACCATGAAAAATTCTAAACTGATACACATATGATAATTTTACCCTGAACTATTTTTTTTATTACAAAAAATCATAAACTGGTACACCTATGATAAATTTATCCCGAACTATTTTCTTAACCACCAAAAACCCTAAACTGGTACACTGTAACAATTTTACCCCGAACTATTTCTTTGACCACCAAAAACCCCACATTGATACACCCGTGATAATTTTACCCTCAAACTAATTTTTTGACCACTAAAAATCCCAAATTGGTATATTTGTGATAAATTTACCCTCTGTTAGTATCCTTTAAATTATATTAATATCATAAAAAATCACAAATTGGTAAACTTGTGACAAACAGAGAGGTAAAATCCAAAATCGGTATACATGTCAATTACCACGTGTCATTAAACTTAGCAATTTGATAGTAAAATTTAACGGAAACTAACGGACGGTAAATTTGTCACAGGTGTACCGGTTTGGGATTTTTTGTGGGCAAAAAATTAGTTTAAGGGTAAAATTGTCACATGTATATCAGTACGGGGTTTTTAATGGTCAAAAAAATAGTTCGAGGTAAAATTATCACGGATGTACCAGTTTAGGATTTTTTGTGGTAAAAAAAAATAGTTTGAGGTAAATTTATTACAGATGTACTAATTTGGACCCTACATGTTTTTTGATTCAATTATTAGCAGCTTTTTTAACATTGTTTTAGTGGGTCTCCGACAGAGACAATTGGCTCGCACTTGGAGGATGGTTTTGCTGGCATTATTTATTCTGCTTTTTTGCTCCTTTTTGGCTCTTTCAAGTCTTATCTCACTTTCAACACCGACCTGTTCTATTTTCTGAAGGCAGCAGATCCATCATGGTATCAGAGTAATGCACGATCGGGACCGCATTTGCTTTCCCTTTGGTGTTTGTTCTACGAGTAAGAAAACTCATTTTAAATGAATAAAGTGAATTTTGAGCCTATAAAATATTGTCAATACTTTTGTGAACTAGATAAGATGCAAAACTTTAGTAAGTAGCCCACATGTGAAATTGCTGGTACTGATGATGAAGAATCTAAACCATGTCATGCGCCTAACACATACAAAATAATTGGTTCATTAATCTAATCATCATGCTTGCTCGGGGTGAGTAACGATTCATATTCGATTCTGAAACCAGCCGGAACTGGCCCGATCCGTCCTGTTCGAAGATGTTTTTAGGAGAAGAGAATAGGTTCAATGGGCCAAAATTTAGAAACCAACAAGTTTTGTTCAGTTCCACTTTGATCCTTGAATCCGCTGGTTTTACTCGTGAATCGAACCAAACAGGCCAGTTTCTTGGGTAGAATTGGTTTCAAACGAACTCTGAACTGGTGGACACACTTTCTTTGAAAAATTTGCTTTACCAAATAAAAGGCTAATAGTTAAAGTCTAACGTCATATAAAAAAGCCTACAAATTTAAACTCGTGCGCAGCTCACACCAAACAAAATAAAAGCTGCAAAAAAAGCATTTGGATTTCATATTTTACCCATAAACTAAACAGGTGAAATTCCAGGCCAGTTTTAGGGTAAACTAGTTTGATTCCCTATTTAAGGTTATTTGGAAACCTTCATGATCTGATTTAATTCCTAATTCCAACCTTGGGAAAAGTACCAAAAAAATCATAAACCTATTATATTGATACTAATTCAGTCTTAAATATTTTAATTGAACCAATTTAGTTATAAACCTTTTCACATTAGTAACAATCCAATCCATTCGGCTAATTTAGGCTAGAAATCATTGACATGATACTAGCCATTCTACGTGGCATGGCCAGTGTTGACATGGATATTTTAAATAATTTTTTTATTTTTTTATTAATTTTTTTAAAAAAATTCATTTTTTTCCTTTTTTCATTTCTTTTTTTTCCTTTTCTTTTCTTTGGCCTGTGGCAAGGGCAACCCTCAACCGTGGCCAGTCGCTAGCCATGGCCAAGTATTGGCCACAAGCCAAAGGAAAGAGAACAAAAAAAAAGGAAAACGAAAAAAGGAAAAAATTAATAAAAACTAAAAATATTATTAAAAATTTCTACCTCAGTGCCAGTCATCCGCCGGCTATGCCACGTAAGACGGACGGTGTTCACATTAACAATATTCTGCTTAAATTGGTTGGATGGACTTAATTTTATACCAAAATGAAAAGGTTTAGGACTACATTGGTACAGTTGAAAGTTTTAGGACTGAATTGTTACTAATACAATAGACTTATGATTTTTTTAGTATTTTTCCCTTCCAACCATGGAATTAGACCACCCGAATCATGCTCGGCTCCAATGCAAGCCTCATTGGGGTATCAATGTTGATCCTGCTCTAATTGTATATCCATTGATATTGTGTGAAATGAAATCTAAATATTGCATTAACATGTATTTTATTTTTTTCTATGTTCTCTTGAGGAAGAACTACTTGAAACATGGAATAGATTCAATAAAATAGGTCTTTTCATGAAAGAATATATTAATGTTTCTAACTTTCTTTATATAGCACACTCACTCAATGGTCCATATTATGGCAAACAGCGGTAAAAATCTAAATAAGGGTATGAAGTTGGGTCAGTTTCTCAAAAAAGGGCTCAGAGTGGACATTATTTTAAATAAGGGCTTAAAGTGATCAATCAGTCTCAAACAAGAGCCTGTTCTCCTACCAGCAAGCAAGTGATATTTCCGACAACTTGAGTAGGGAACTTTAGTCCAAAAAAATTAAATAAAAAATTACAATTCCTAAAAAATTTTAAAAAAACCCAAATTACTTGATTCAAACTTGTCCATGGGCGTGTTGGGCAATCAATGACAACGTGAAGAAAAAAAAAAGTAATTTGGTTTTTTTTTAAATTTTAGGAATTATAATTTTTTATTTAAATTTTTTTGAACAAAAGTGCCCTTAGTCCGGTCGTGAGAAATATCACTTGCTCGCTAGCCGGAGAATATTTGATCAACCGTCAAGCTTAGGCTTTAATGGAGATTGATTGGCCACTTCGTGCCTTTATTTGAAACAATATACACTCTGAATCCTTTTTTAAGAAAATGACCACACTTCAGACCTTTATTTGAAATTTTTCCAGCAAAAAGCCCTATACATCCTATTTTTCTTCTTAATAATGAAGGCATTTACAATGCCAGCAATATTTCTTAATTCTTCTTTGTACGAAAGAAAAATAATACCTATAATAGAAGGACTAACTGATTAACCCCAAACATTATTAGTAATGATAGTACGTAAATGTAACTCATTATTTAAACAACTATTTATAGTTTCAGGAAAATTGTCCAAAAAGTCATAAATATATTATACTTTTACAAATTCTATCATAAACCTTTTAATTGTGCCAATTGAGTCCTAAACCCTTTCGCATTTCGCCAATTAAGTTCATTCAGCCAATTTTATCAGAAATTACTGACGTGTATACCGGGTGTCCTATGTGGCATGGCAAACACTAACGTCGGCGTTGATGTTGACATTTTTTAATATTTTAACTAATTTTTTTTCCTTTTTTTCTTTCGCTTTTCCTTCTTTACCCTTCTTACCTAGGCCAGCGAGGCTCCGGTGACCGCTCACTGGCCACTGGGCAAGGGTCGCCGGCCGCAGGCGAAGGCGTCACGGCCCTTGCCAATGCTCGACAAGGGTCGAAAAAAAAAGAAAATAAGGAAAAGAGAAGAAAAATAAAAAAATAAAAAAAATTTATGTCAATTCCGGCTGCACCACGTAGAACGATCGGCGTTTACGTCAATGATTTCCAACTAAAATTGGCTAGATGGACTCAATTGGCAAATCGTGAAAAAATTTAGTTGATCATATTTAACTTTTCTTGTTCTATCTCAGAGTATCCATTCACTCGAAACTGCTCCACTTTTATTTTCACTTTTCTGACGATGTGCCCGGGCTTTTCCCAGCCTTTCAATAGGCCCCCATGGTGGGGACGTGTCACAGGTGTGGGGTTCAGCTCCCGCATTCTACAAGAGATAAAGCAAAAGTAAAAAAGTGAGAATAGTTAGATATGCGACGGATAAATAAAAAAAGCCCCCCTTGTAATTCCTCTATTTTCTATTCTCCATTCACTTGGAGTAACGCATTTATCGTCATTGTAACAACTTTTAATGCATATTACAAATTAAAACGCTTCTACGTAAAACATATGTTCCGAATCCATTGTAGGTTATTATTCGGGTTAATACCACGAAAAATCTTAAACTTATACACTTATAGTAAATTTATCCCAAACTAATTTTTTGATCTCCAAAAATCCTACACTAGTACAATTATGACAATTTTACTATCCGTTAGTTTCCGTTAAATTTCTAAGTTAGATGGCACGTGGCAAATGACAAGTGTACCGATTTGGGGTTTTACCCTCCGTTTGTCACTGGTGTATCGGTTTGTGATTTTTAACCGAGGATAAATTTATCGCAAATGTACTAATTTGAAATTTTTTGTGATCAAAAAATTAGTTTAAGTTAAAATTGTCATTGGTGTATCAATTTGGGGTTTTTGGTAGTCAAAAAATTAGTTTGAGATAAATTTGTCATGAATGTACAAGTTTGGAGGTTTTCACGAATTAACCCTTATCATTAATAGAAAACCTTATTATTAATATTTTTCTTCCTTTCCTACTTTTTTTTGGTCGAAAACCTTTCCTACTTTATGAACTTGCTTTTGAACCTTATCAATAAGAAAATGGAAAATAGTATACCTGACTTTTCATTTCAGTACTAAAAGCATATATCTATTGTCAATAACACAAGTTTCATACATCATATCACTAGAAGGATTGAAATGCCTTCCTTTATGTAAAAGTCCCAAAAACCCTAACCTTACACCACGCGAGCATCCAAATTCTCAAACTAGGTCTGCCACCACTTCTGCTGTCTCGGACCGCTCCCCCGACATACCCCGTCGCCTTTCCTCAAGTTAGGTCTCTCTCGCGCACGCAAGCAACGGCAAGCCTTGACGAGAGCCTTTGCAGCCATCGCAACCTACAATTGAGATTCGATTTTCTTGGACTATATGGACGCGTGATGTAAATCTAAGGGCTAAGAACAGTAAATGAATCCAACGCCCAATGCCTCTCGGCCCTCACCTCCAAATAGGAAGCTCACAAGCCTGACATGTTGCCTAAGAAGCCATTAGCCAAATTTCCAAGACTTGGTTCTATTCTCGCCACCGTTGCCTAATATCCTTATGTTGATTAAATTCACAGAATTAACTTACTATCATCACTATTGGATTCCTTTGAATCAGGCGGCAAAGCCCCGTGGAAGCTGAAATGACCAACAAGATTTCACTATTCCTGCCCAATTCATATGTAGTTTATTAGAGGGTAGATATATATATATATATATATATATATATATCTATATATATAGAGCATACTGGACAATTTATCGAGAAAAATACCAAAAAAATCTTAAATTTAATGTATTTGTATCAATTCAGTTATAAACTTTTCAATTGAACCAATTTAATACTAATCTTTTCACATTGGTACTAATTCAGTATATCCGGCCAACTTGGAACTAACTTGATCAAATTAAAAAGTTTAAATCTAAATTGGTACCAATATGTTTAGGAATTTTTTGATACTTCTCCTTAATTTATCTCAAGTGTACGACACATAAACTACAATTACGAGATGAGCACTTTCTTTTATAGCAATCGAATGACTGTTTTCCTATGACTCTATTACATGATCGATGGCATCTGTGAGTTGATGAGGATTGACTCATTTCTGTGAGCCGTGACACTTGGTTCTCGTTGCCTAGAATCCTCATGTAAATTAAATTCACACAACTTACTATCATTGCTATTAGATTCTTTTGAATCAAGCAAAGCTGCGTGGAAGCTTAAATGACCAACAAGATTTCACTATTCCTGCTCAATGCATATGTAGTTTAGAAGGTAAATATATCTAGCGACTACCGAATAATCCATCTGAAATACATGACACGTTAACTACAATTACGAGACGAGCAATTTCTTTCGCCGTAATCGAATGACCGTTTCTCTACGACTATCTGTTACATGATCGGTCGCATCAGTGAGCTGATGAGGATCGTTTTGGAATAAAAGTTATCTCATTTGCCGGTGTACGTGTTCAAAGTCATAATCATAAGGGAGACTTTCTACACTCACATGTCACAAAACTACTAGTCTATAAAGAAGGGGACGTCATAAATCACACAAAAAGGACGCATTCCCATGTTTTGGGGAATGAGGGCGTGGAATAGGCCAAAAGAGAAAAGGGACAAGATATGGACTAAAAAGACGGTGGAATCCTACTTTTCGTACGTAAGATTTAAGACACTGTCATAATTCCTAAGGGTGAGAGGAGCGTTCGATGTCGATTTTGACATTACTTGAGAGATATAGACTAGGTGCTATGTACTCTCATGGAGATGCCTTTCATGGTGACCGACACAGCCTTTTGTCTTCAATCTTCGATCGACAGAATTTGTAAGAAGAGTTAATAATTGTTATATGGGAAGAATCATCCTTTTCCTGGTGAGTTTTGTTGAGATAACATGCTGACGCAGAGCAGAAGTAGAAGGAGAAGAAGAGAAGAAGTAGAAAGGGAACTCGAAGATCGGTAATAAGACAGAAGAGGACAGAAGACGCCAGAAGTGGGCAAGAATATCAAATCAAATTACAAAAGCTAGCGATATCGAAGCATAAGTAGAGGCAAATAAGATCTCGAGATATTGAAAGTCAAATTCAATCGAAACATCTGATTATTATATCTAGTACGATGGAATGGAATGAAATGACATAATGAAATAGAAAAAGATTGTAATAAGTCTGTTATCTTTATATGATAAGTTATGGCAATGGAATGAAATGATGCTTCTTATATTTGGTTGTACACTTGTGGAATGAGATAGAAATTCTACAATATACTTATTCTAATGTTATAAATTTTGGTATGATTTTATTAGTAAGATACATATAATAAAATACTTATTTTTTTATTATACATCTTTTATTATATTATGTTAAAGTTAGAAGAAAATTTTAAATTTATTACGATATATAATTGTTATAATCCCTAAAGCCAATGAGCAATAACGTCCAATTATAAGATACAATTAAATTGATGTAACAATTATCAATTACTTATCCATAGTTAATCTATTGAATCCTACAATCTTTAATTATGTATTTTAATTTGTTAACCCGTGATTAGTGCAATAATTAATATTGGACTATGTAAATCTAATTAAATATGATAACTAAACTTTGGTTTTTATTACCGTAGATAATAAGTAATTTGTAAAATCTAATAAAGAAAGAAATTATGTGGAGGAATCGTGATTTCTTTTAGGGATAAAGGTACTAGAGGTCTCTGAAGTACTGCAAAATGCTCAATTAGATTCCTAAATTATATGCTTCTTTCGTTCATGTTGATCCCTTCATTGAAAATATAAACAGAGATGCCAACATGTTATGTCACGTAAAATCTTATGTGACAATTAAAGTATAAGAAGCTGTTTTGAAAATTTTAGAAAAAATAAAAAACTGGAAAATATGAAAATATAAAATATATATATGAAGGAGAAGGGGAGGGGTAGCCACAGTTGAGGCGCCGCCGCTACCGGCATCCATGGACGGCTGAGGAGCTGACATCCCTTGTTTGACTTAGGCAAAGACGGTGAGGCCCTCCCCGCCTCTTTAGCCCCTGAAATATTTTAAGGTTGAATTAACTCGGAAATGGAATTTTAGAATATGAGTTAAAAATTTGAGACATTAATAGATGAAAAAAATTTGGCAAGCAATTTTATTGAAATAGACTGGTTCCCCCTTACCTTCGATCCGTCATGACCAGTAGCTAGATGGCTACAGTTTCATCTGTCGCGCATTTAACTTCATTTGGAAAAGGGAGTACATAGAGACAAAATGACAGCTCAAGTATTTAATATCGAAAACAAATTCCAAGCTGAATAATAATAATAGTAAGTGTCAAAAGTATGACTCGAGTTGACAATTCGTGTCACAATCATAATCAAATCGGGTCGGTAAAAAATCTTACAATTTTATCAATTACGCTATAAAATTTATGTATATCAAGCGCGTGCCATTCTTTTGATCTTTCATATAAAATTTTATGATTAATATCACAAAAATTCCAAATCGGTATACTTATGACAAATTTATTCCGAACTATTTTTTTGACCATAAAAAATTTCAAATTGATATATCTGTGATAGATTTGCCTTAAATTAATTTTTTAACAGCCAAAAATCACAAATTGATTTGTAACAAATTTACCATCAGTTAAATTGAATTGATATCACGAAAAATCACAAAATGGTATACATGTAATATATGAAGGGTAAAATCCCAAACTGGTACATTCTTCAACTGCTACATGTCATTCAACTTAAAAATTTGACGGTTAAATCTAACAGAAAGTAATAGAATGTAAAATTGTCACATGTGTATCAATTTATGATTTTTGTGATAAAAAAATAAATTTTAATAAATTCATTATAAATATTTCAGTTTAAAATTTTTCGTGATATTAATTTAAAATTTTATTTAAACGAGCTCTTCTTTTGCTATTATTATTGTTGTTATCATTATCATTTTATATTATTATTCATTGGCCCACGAATCTTGTAGGGCGCCAGATCTTCCCGCATTATAATTACAATGCATGCTTGTGAGCGTGACGACTGACGATGATGGACTAGAACGCTCACTGCCAAAAGCATTGGATTCTTTGTAAAGGGGAGGACTTGTATTTAAGGCGGCTGGTACGCATTTCTGAACAGATTCCCATGGATGTGTCTTTTTTATCTTTTAAATACAGTCCATTTTCAACCAAAAATAAATAAATTACAGCCCATTGAAAGCGTAGGCGACCCAATGTGGACAGGCGGCTTGCATGTGTCGGCGAAAATTAGTCGAGTCATTCAGTTCGAATATGGAATATCTACTGCTGTTAGAAAGATAAGAAGAAAAAAAAAACAGGTAAGTAGGTGTTGACACCAAAAAATGACCACCTTTTCATTATAATCGACAAGTGATGACTTAGGCCGTAACAGGCTAACAGCAATTTTGCAAATAGCAGAAGTTATTGATGAAAAGAAAAATCGATAACTTAAATAGTATTGACAACCAAAAAAGTTATTGACAGCAAACATCACTTACTTGGAGTTAGTCATCCTCATCGGCATTGACATTTAACAATTAAGTAGCGATATTTTAAGATATTTAAACTCTTTTTGATAAGTATTACTAAATAATAGGAAATTGTTGATAATGTAACTTCTTGTAACCATAGATAGGATTAAGAAGTTATTTGTTTTGAATATAGGAATTGGGAGTTTTCTTTTAAATTCAATAATTATTTGTAATTGTGCTACAAAACAAAAGCCAGTTATCTTTCAATTATATTTCAATTCACCTATCCTAGTTGTAATTTCCAGATTTTTTGTAGTTGGTTAAATTCCGGCGTTTGCAGTTTTCAAATCTTCATCGTCGATTAAATTCTAATGTTGCATCTTTATGTCATCGCACTTTGTTATCAATTAATTTCTGACAAAACTTTTATTTCATCTCACTTCATCGTTGATTAAATTATATTGAAGCATACATGTTCTTTGTACTCTATTGATAACACTTTTGTTCAAAATCGCCACAAAACCCGTCTCCTCTTAATAAAATCGAAGAACGAATTTCAGTGAAAGATATTTCATTGTCAATAAAATTCCGATGAAAACAATATGTTGTGTTGGTATTAAACTATTCAAGAGCGACAAAATAGTGAACTATTTGAGTCATACCTTACCACTCAACAAAATCCTATAGTTTTTTCTTAGCAAAAAAAATTCTATAGTTTTCAGAAGGCGAATTCTTCCGTGGATCCAAGTGTATATGGATTGTATCAATAAGAGCCATCATAACATGTTAATCTTAGAAAAGCGCGCTTATATGATGGCTTAGATTAGTTTTGTCTCCCTTGAAAACGTTGTACATATACATATGCACTTGAAAATACATAGACCGAACCTACCGAGTGGATCGTGGAATGAATTATGGATTCTCTTAAGCACCTATGCCTAATCCACGCGGAGTAATGCTAGGTATACTAAAATTAGCAAATTTTTATTAGGCGTTGAAAACGAATTGCTTGTTCAATGCTTGCATATAGTTTGTGTAATCACTTGGTAAACCATTCTTATTCTCCATGGAGAAGCGAAATCTACTGAGGAAGGAAGTGCGGGGTCCATAAGCTCGGCCCAATAATATTGAACCTACCATATTGACATTTGCCTTCTAAAGTGAAGAAGTAACATTGGTCTTTCCATGGGCCCATATTCTAGTACTATTTTTCAGGCTTGATTTGGAAGCCCATTTAGTTCTTTAACGCTTTCGGTGACCCTGTTGTATATTTCAATGATTTTAAAATGAATTGTGTAGTATGCTACACATGATGTGTATATGTAATGGTAAATTGTGTAGTATTTTGTTATTCAGGAAAACATCTAGAGTGAAAACTGAAGTCTTTTTTATTGCATCGGTGTTGATTACAAGGGGATCAAGCGCTCATATGTCTACATGTCCGTGTGAATAAACATTTTACAGATAGAGATTGTTGTTCGTATTGAGCTCCTAGCTATAACCACCAGAGATTTGTTTATCCTCCCTCCCTCTCATACAAAATTTTGGATGCCCACTTGTCAACAAGAGATATGTGGTCGTCAAAAACATTCATATGTCCAACAACAGCTAACATAGCAATAATGACTGGCTTTGATGAGACTCCAGTGAGACTTCTAGGTATATAACTTGTTCTGGATCGATGCTATCATAGTTTTTTTACTAGAGAGTTTGCTAAAATTGGAGGATAGGCTGGCGTGTGACCCTATCTTGTATTGATCTTTCATGATCAACCATTGAGCCATTGTCTCTTGTGACCGGATCACATTGCAACCATCAGGCTTACAACAGTCCCACCTCTCTCTCTCTCTCTCTCTCTCTCTCTCTCTCTCTCTCTCTCTCTCTCTCTCTCTCTCTCTCTCCCTAGGCTCTCGATTATCGTCATTGTCGAGATGACCAAGTCTAGGATGGCAATGGGTGATGGCAACCACTTGAATCACTAGTAGCTCAGGAGAGCTTGAGATATATATATAGCTAATCGTAGAACAAGCTTAGCAAGCTATGTGTATAAGATCTCGTGCATAGAGCTCGAGACACCATGGATCTCAATCGATGGCAAGGACATCGACCTCCAACGGTGGTGAGGAGCAATGCCGCTGTTGAGATTAAATTTGATACACACAAGTATATGCATAAGCTTGCGTGCACTGAGGAGAATAGGTAGCATTAACAAGAGAGGTAAGAGTTGACGGCAGTGCTCGGCACTCAAGGGTAGCAATGGAGGGCTAACCAACAACCGAAGTAGAGAGAGAGAGAGAGAGAGAGAGAGAGAGAGAGAGAGAGAGAGAGAGAGAGAGAGAGAGAGAGAGAGAGAGAGAGAGAGAGTTTCTTTTTCCAATCTATGTCAAATCTCACTTGAAAGACTAATGACTCGCTTTCCTCGAACGTATAAAAATTTGGGTATTTCCCTCAATCCCTAGTTCTTTATCTAGCCTAATAATTAGTGGATTGCAGATACGAACATCAAGCACATTTATGTGAAAATGAATTGCCAATGGCTAAAATCCATATTTGTAACTCATAAAATAGATGAAGTTAACCACCCGCCTGGGTGGCGCTGCTGGAGCGCGCATTCTTCCTCTCGTAAAAGGTTGAGTGTTCGAATCCCGGGCGCCGCAGGATGACTTAACCGGTGGCACGTGTGTGGTGGCTAGCACGTGTCGCCCCCAAGGTTTACTCCCTGGCTGTCGGCCGTGCGGGGGTTCCCTGGATTACCCAAAAAAAAACAAAAAAAAATAGATGAAGTTAAATATGGGCCGGAAAAAAATATCAATTAGCATCTTCTCTTTATGACTTTGTGATGGGCTTGAGTCAAGATGGACCTCATTAGTTGTGCAATTAACCATTATGGTAATCCTACCCACACATATGAGCGAATCATGTCAAATAACAGCCGGGGAGTAAACCCTGGGTTATAAAAAAAAACAAAAAAAAAAATGAACTTAAATATGGGCCGGAAAAAAATATCAACTAGCATCTTCTCTTTATGACTTTGTGATGGGCTTGAGTCAAGATGGACCTCATTAGTTGTGCAATTAACCATTATGGTAATCCTACCCACACATATGAGCGAATCATGTCAAATAAAGGTAAGATTCTTTTGGGCCATCTATGATCTCTATCTAGAGTTCGAGATATTTAACCATTCACGTAGAGGACCATGTCACAATATGAGTAACTCAAAGCATGCCCTATGTATAACTCCATAACGAGACAATAAGATTAGTTTCACCATAGTTCGTGGATATCGGCCCATTAGAGCTACCAATTTGAGGTTTTTCTTGAATAGATTGATCTCTTGTTTGTGTTGGAAAAACTATAATGTGATTTATAGATTATGTAGACCAATATTATCTTAACTAATAATTATCCGGTTCCCGTCGTGGGGTGTACATGATCAATGCTGAGGTGCATTTGGTCTATATTATATATGAATTTTACTATATCTTTCCTTTCTGCTGATAGGCGAATATTTGCCATTAAAAAAAAATTAACTTAGGAGTTGTTTTTCAATCGTAGAAGCCTTTAATGTATTAGGTTTACTCGACAAAAACTATGAAAATTACCGAAATCTTGGTTTGTTGTTCTGACAAGAAACACATATGAGCTCTTCAATCACCACGCGTATCAGTATACGAGCACCACTATGTGTTCCCGTGGTAGGCATCCTCAAAATCCTTTCTTTGTTTTATTTTCTATTTAATTTCTTACTACATGAAAGCATATATTACGTACGTCCAAGACCTAAAAGACAATTGGCCACATGGTAGATTGAGAAAAATAAAGCTACCCCTTTTGGCCAGAGATATCCTATCGTTTTCTGACCCTAAAAAGTGCACATAACTAAGAACGTCGAGTGTTTAATGACCTTAAAATTATTTTAAATTGGCTCCGATACTCAGAAGTCGGTATAATAAGATTTTTAAATACAGTTATAGGCTTAGCAAGAATCGTAATTGATGGTGCATCATGATGGTAGCTCTCTGCATTCATGATCACATGACACTTTCTAAAATTTAAATGCACGCACATATAGGTGGTCCATCAACCATATATGCATGCATGGTTATGCCATGTGTGACTGCAAATTCAGGTTCAAAAATCACCTTCGGAGACTGAGGGTGCGTTTGTTTCAGAGAAAGTATTTTTCGGGAATCCGTTTTCCAAACTTTTCATCGAAAATAATTGGTCAACTGAAAATACTTTCTGGTCAAGGAAAATATTCATGTATAAAATTTAAAAAATGAATTTCCTAATCTAAGAAGGTGAAAATACTTTTCGGAATTGCTTCCCTTTACTTTTTAAATATTTTATTCTTTTGTTTCTTTTCTTCTTCTTTTCTTTTTATTTTTTATTTTTAAAAATAAAAAATATTTAAAAATTCGAAAATTTATTTTTGCCTAAGATAAGATCATGGGATTGAAATCATTTTCCAAACATTTTCTAAATAAGATCCAAACACTAGAAAATGTTTTCAATCACATATCAATAAATAAAGGAAAACTAACTATTTTCCTAGAAAATGATTTTCTGGAAAACATTTTTCAAAAACGTTACATTTTCCGTGAAACAAACGTGCCCTAAAAGAAAAAAGAAAATGTTACTGTTGCAACTCCTTCAATCTAACGTCATCGTAGCTTTAATCACCGAAGAGCTTACTTCCCAATATAGCTCAGCATGACAAAGGTAATTAATAATTAGTAGCTTGTCCATTAGTATGGTTTACAAATCAAGTGGTTGCAAACTAAAGTGTGAAGATTAAACTGGATGAGGCTGAACCGTTCATAAGTGACATAAAATATTTCGAAGTAAGCTCATTTTTTCCCCTCTTTTGTTATCAGAAAGACAGTCATATTTTTCTGTATCTTCAATTTTGTAGTCACACATATGTAAATCATCCATGTTTAACATTAGTTGAGTTTGGATATGGGCGATGCCCCTCCAACCAGGCCTCTGATTGGTGGGTTACAAATATGAATATCACCCGCGTTTAATTTTCATGAAATTTGTATATGGGCGGTGTATATGACTTGTAATCTACTAATTAGAGGCACAGTCGGAGAGAATTTTCTTGAGCCAAAATGGAGGAAAAACCACTGAGCTTCAAAACTAGTGTAGTCTAGAAATTCCACGTGCTATAATTAAGGCTGTCATTAGAGGGAAGGGTCATGAATGATAGATGACTCAACTTTAGCAGGCAAAACTAAAAGAACTCGATAGTTAGTCCTTATAGCCGTTTAGTTTGAACTCACGGCCCTATAACAAGAGGCGTGTGAAAAAGGAACTGAGCTTGGAATAATGATGATATTTGAAAAGAAAGCAAAGCAATAATATGATGCCTAGTGATATTATCATTAGGCTTCTTCATATACCAAGAAAGGGGAACATGGGAAAGAGCTAATTTTCATGATTTCTGGTGAAGGCATTACAGCAGATGTACTCCAAATGGGAAGTGCTTGAATATTCTATCTGAACCTTTAATATTCTCCCTTAATTTTTTTAGTACATATATATTTTATCCCCATATATGTTTTTCTTTGAAACCTTCTATGCCTAACTTTTGTAAATAGTTAGATAAATTATAATCCTGTTGTACTGGCGAGGTTATTAACTCTAGGTCTCTGATGTCATCAGAGATTTCGAATATATCCCAACATGCTTTGAACATCTTATATTCTACAATATGGACAAAACCCTAATTTAATTTCTTAAGAAGTCATTGTGACTTCTATATGAGCCCCATTTGTTGTAAGTTTTCATTTCCGCGTCTTTGGTTCAACTTTTGCATTTAAGGGGATCTTCACTTTACTATCAACTTCACAACTATTCAAATTTTCTACATCGACATTCATTTGAATTCATGAGCGAGAAAGTAGCTCCCTCTTGATATGGATGAAGGATGATACTAGCAAAAATATTGGATTTCTCTACATTTGAGAAGGAGAATCATTTATCACAAGTTTATGTACTTAGGCTGGAAAAATATGACTTTTCCATACATGTAACACGTATGTACTTTGGCTGGTATAATTATGAAAATGTATGCTAAATATGTTAAGACCCATTTCTTTGTCGTAAACTTTTGGAATGGACTTTTTTAGGCCGCAAGTTTTTAGATAGAACTTTGACTTGATAATATCTTTTAGGAAAGAAAGAATTGTGAAGTGTGTACTACAGGCAATGCCCAGATGGGAAAGGACTGGCTAACAAAGTACCTACTAAATAGTAGTATATCCGTACGTTGCACAAACGTGAATTTTTTTTCATATGTGCAAATTTGAAATATGCATTTTGGCATAAATTATTCGTTAAATTGTGTCCGATTTCAATTGAAACTTCCTGTTTTCAGCAAAATAAATTTAGAGTCTTAGTGCATAGTAGATATTCTTGTAAAATATTGGGACTCGGTGACGGTTAAACGTTTTTTTAATTGTTGTTGTTATATGATGTAGGTAAATTTCATATGTAATCAACTACATTCTTGTAATATAAATTCACACACTTTTCATACTATACCCATTTAACAGTTAGACAATGTGAGCTTTGAAGAGTGAGCGAGCTGTCAGATTTATGATCATTTTGTCTACTGTTGATCGTTCAATTGTGCTCTTTACTGTCGATAGTGCAAACAGAGAAATGTACATAAATCTATGCTCCACTAAATTGTTTAAGGGCGAGCTTACTTGGAGAAATTCATGTTTCTCATCCATGTGACATTTTATTAAGAAGTATTTTGAGACAGCAGTCATATGGGTTATGAAAAAGTTATGATTTTGTACTCCATAATGTTTGTGATCTGCTTGATCGGTCTTGGCAAGTTCCTATCGAGCATGTCTTTCGCAACAGAAATCCATGTGCAAATTGGCTTGTAGTCAAATTATGATTTCGGTTTGAATGCTAGTCCTAATTAGTTTTGAGTCCACGCAACATTGTTGGGCGATGAAATTGGGAGTATTTCTTTTCTTCTTGGAGCATTTACTCCTCTTTAATGTCGTAGCTTAACCACCGGAGTTTGTCCCAGTGGCCTCCCTTCCTACTTGAGAAGGGGGAGGTAGGAAATTTGATTTCTCACATTCTCAGAAGGGCTAGTGGTGGAGACGTGTAATTTCAGATATAAATTTCGTCTCCCATGCCCTGCAAGAGATAGGATAAAATTTGAGAGTGAGTTGAGAGTCAAAGTAAGACAGAAAAAAAAAATATGCCATTGCTTTTTCTACAAAACAAAGAAAAAAATGGGTATTCTCATGAACCCTAGGAATGGAGCAACCAGTTAAGGTTTAGGAAGATTTTCAGCTCAGGAAGTGAAAAGTCATTCGTTCGAATTTCACCAATTGAGACCAAAATGCTCTAGGTACGCTTCATCTGCCCAAGACAAGACCTGTCCTTAAACCGATTCACAAATTTTCAGGTAATCAGATTTACACGTCCATTATCGAAGAAAAAGAAGGTATGCTCGTCATTTGGATGATAGAAACTGATGGAGTGACATCATTTCGACTATCTACTATTTCGAGGGAGTTTTTCTATAATTATTATAATCATTGCCAGCGTCCTCGCGTTGTAATTGCAATGCATGCTTGTGACTGTGACGACCGACTAGAAGTTTCACTGCCAAAAGCATTGGATTCTTTGAAAGGGGAGGACATGCATTTCTGAAAAAATTCCCAAGAATGTCTATGTATCAATAAAGCTCGTTTGGAGTAACTGTGTGAGCGACCCAATTGTTATCTGGTACATGTGGACGGGCCGTTTGCATATGTTTGTGATGATTGCTCGAGTCGGAAGATTTGGATACCTCGTGCTATAAAAAAAAAGGAAAAAAAAACAAATAAATGCATTTCGACAACAAGTAAATATGTCGTACTGGTATCCAATCAGCAATGAGATAGTAAGGTCTACAAGTTGTAGCTTACCTCTCTACAAAGTCCTATAGTTTTGGGAAGGCAAATTCTTCCATGGATCCAAGGTTATTTGGGCCGCATCAATAAGAGGCATCAGAACATGTTAATCTTGCAAAGGCGCACTTGGCTAATGGCCCGGATTAGTCTCGTCGAGAACACTTGGGCATAAGAAAGACCTTCGACGTTGTTCCGAACATTTCTCGAAAGCATTCTACACATACGCTTGAATCCACATCGACCGAACCAATCTAGAGGCGTCATGGAATATATTTTGGACTCTCTTGTGCAAGAAAATATTAGGTAGACCAGTTTTCCTACAAAAGTGGAAGAAAACTCAGCTCATTAATCACCGCGTGTTCCAATTAGGTCCACATATCAGATTTTATCATTTCATCTCTCTCTCTCTCTCTCTCTCTCTCTCTCTCTCTCTCTCTCTCCTTCTCCTCCTCCTCCTCCTCCTCCTCCTATTCGCTTCATCTTCTTCTTTTCCGAGCAAGCAATGTCTCCTTTCACATCGATTGTAGCTCCACCACCAACTCCATCGATGCCTTCAACACCACTTGGCTATCCGATTGCTTCTTCATTGGTAGCTTCTCCTCTGTCGTTAGTCCACACATTGATTTTTCGTCCTTGCCCTCACCCAAGCCGCAAGGGTCGAGCCCTCATCAGAGGCCACGAGGGCGACCCTCGCCTAGGTAGTGAAGGTCAAGCCCTGCCAAATTCGGCAAGAGCCACCCTTGCTTGTGGCCGATCGCAGGCCAAAGAGAAAGAAAGGAAATAAGAAAAAAAAGAAAGGAAAAACGAAGAAAGAAGAAATAGTGAAGAAGACAAAGAGACTAGTGAGCGAGCCCACCTAGACACGTGACGAGCGATGAATGGAGTGTTTTATCACCTAAGTGGTAGGACTGGCTTACCTAATCTTTTTTCCTCTTGTGCGTCCTCACCTCTTCCACGTGGAATGATGCTAGGTATACTAAAATTAACATATTTTTATTCGGTGTTGAAAATCAATGGCTTGTTTAGAAATTTACTTATAATTTGCGGAAGCACTTTGTAAACCAGTCTTAATATTACTCGACGTTATGTGTGGGGGAGGAGAATTCTACCGAGAAGAAGTGGGGGCCCGTAATCTCGGCCCAATAAGGTTAAGTGTAGCAGATTGATATTTGCCTCGTAAAGTGGAGAAGTAACGTAGGCCCTTTTCAAGCTTGATTTGGAAGCCCATTTACTTTGGACTCAAATAGCCTATAAAACAATGGAAAACCGCACCTCCAATGCTTTCAGCAATGGATCATGGAAACCACATGAATCACTGGCAAATTAGGTGAGCTTGAGAGATATATAGGGCTAATCAACGCGCAAGCTTAGTGAGGTATGGGTGCAAGGCCAGAGCTATCGTTCCCTCGACAGATCTTGTGCGCCAAGCTCAAGGCGCCATTGATCTCAGTCAATGGCGAGGATATCATCCTCCAATGATGGTGAGGAGCGATGCCATCGTCCCGCTTAGATGTGACAAACAAACGTACACATATACCCTTTGCGTGCATTGAGGAGACGGGTTAGCAGTAGCAAGAGAGGTGGCTAGAAATGTTGATGGTACTGCTCAGCACTCGGGGGCGGCAGTGGAGGGTTAAGTAACAGTTGATGTAGAGAGAGAGAGAGACTTTCTTCCTTCAATATATGATAAATCCCAATAGAGAGATTGCCAACTTGCTCACTTAGAGATATATATAAATGGTTATGTTTTCCTCCATCATTGATTCTTTACCCAGTCTTCTAATTAGTGAATTGCGAATACTAATATCACCCACGTATATGGTGAAATGAACTATCATTAGAATGATATCCATATTTGTAACCCATCAATCATATACGTCAAAGCGGGAATGAAAGAAAACATCGCCTGTAGAGGAAAATTCAACCTAGCACCTTCTTTCTATAACTTCGTGATGGGCCAAAGTCATGATGGACCTCATTAGTTATGCAATTAACCTTAGATATAGTTTCATTATAGTCCATAGCTTTTTTTTTAGTCCATAGATAAGATCGATCTCTTGTTTGTGTTGGAGAAGTTATCACTTGATTTATAAATCATCTGAACCGATATCTTCTTAAATATTAATCGTGTGGGTCCCAGCTGTGGGAGCACAAGATCAACGAATGAGATTTGCTTGGTTTACATGGTATATTGACCGTCTAATTTTTTTTTTCTTTACCTAATACACGAGTATGTCTATAAATTGATGAATTACCTATCTTAGGGGTTTTTTTTTTAATCATACAAGCCTTTCATATATTAGGTTCAGACGACACAAAGTAAGCAAACTACCTAAATTTTGGTTTGTTGTTCCGACAATAACCACAGATGAGCTCCTTAATCACCAAGTTTATCAGTGGCTGCATGTATGGTTATGTCATGTGTGACTGCAAATCTAAGTTCAAGAATCACGTTTGGAGACCAAAACAAAATATCATTGGTGCAACTCCTCCAAATTAACACCATCATTGCTTCAATCAAAATGAAAAGCTTACATCTAAATATTGTATATTCTATTTTTTTTGCTCGGAATATTGTATGTGCTATTATAACAAAGTTCTGCGTGACAAAGGTAATTAGTAGCTTATGTATAGTATGGTTTATATATCAAATCATTACAAACTAAATTGTATAGATCAAACCGGATAAGATTTATACTCTAGAGACTGAACTGTTCGTAAGCGACATGAAATATTTGGGACTGAGTTTATTTCTCCATTTGTTATTAGAAGTAATTGGAACTGAGCTTGTTTTCTCCATTTGTTATGGTGAAGATTAGTTAAGTCCAACGGTATGGATATTCCTCGTTAAGAAAAAGAGAAAAAGAAACAGGTAAATATGTTGCAGTGGTATTGACTATTGAACAATTCTTGAGCGATGAAGGAGTAAACTTGAAGACCGGGTGTAGGGAAACTTTTGGCATACCTTGGGATATCCCTCAGAAACATTATATCTATACACTCGAATCAACATAGACTGAACCTATCGAGGATTCGTAAAATGAATTATGAATTCTCTTAAGCATCTTCCCCTTTTTAGCGTGGAATAATATTAGGTGTACTAAGATTAGCATATTTTAATTCGATGTTGAAAATGGATTGCTTGTTCAAATGCTCGCTTATAGTTTGTGGAATCACTTTGTAAATCAGTCTTAGTATTATTGTCCATAGAGAAGAGAAATCTACTGAGGAAGAAAGTGTGGGGCCCTTAATCTCGTCCCTATAATGTTAATGCCTACAATATTGATATTTGCCTTCTAAAGTGAAGAAGCAAAGTAGGTCTTTTTCAAGCTTGATTTGAAAGCCCATTTACTTTTGACTTCAATGGCCTAAAAAACAATGCTTTGAGTGACCCCTGTTATAAATTTCAATGATCTTAAAATGAGTTGAAAATTAATGATGCCCTGTGAATTGAGTATAGTATGCTACCCGTGATTAATGCATGCAATGAAAAGTTTAGTAGTATTTGTTTTGAAAATTCAATAAAACATATGGAATGAAAATTACAGTTTTCTTTAGTTGTAGTGGCGACGGTTGCAATGGGCTCGAGCGATCGCATGCTTGAATATATGTGTGCCAACGCTTGCTACAGATCGAGATAGATGTTGGTTTTGAGCTCCTAGCTACAACCACCAAAGATTCACTTATACTCCCTTCCTCCCTCTCATACTGAATATGGCTGGCTCAACTGTCGGCTATTGCCCTAATGCACACGCATGAGCAATGGCACAAAGCTGACGATGGCATGAGGCGGCGAGAGATATGTCCAGCAGCAGCTGAGGTAGCAACAATGGCATCTTTGGTGAGATTTCAATGAGACTCGTGGCTGTACGACTGCTCTAAGTTTTAGGAGTAATGTTTCAATCATAGAAGCCTTTCATTGGTTAGGTTTACTCAACAAAAACTATGGAAACTACTGAAATCTCGGTTTGTTGTTCCGACAAGAAACGCATACGAGCTCTTTTAATCACCACGCTTATCAATGGATACGGGCAGCACCACGCGTTCACGTGGTGGGCACATGTGGTGGGCATCCTCGAAATCCTTTCTTTCTTTTATTTTCTTTTTAATTTCTCACTACATGAAGCAAACATTACGTACGTCCAAGACCTAAAAGACAAATGGCCACTTGGTAGATTAAGAAAATAAAAGCTACCATTTTGGGCCAGAGATATCCTATCGTAGGGGTGTCAATGGGTCGGGTCGGGTCGGGTTTTCATGGTACCCGACCCGACCCGAAACAATGAATATATGTACTTGGCCCGACCCGAAACAAGACCCGAATATTATATAGCCGCACAATCGGGTTATGTTCGGATCGGGTCGGTTCGGATTGGGTTCGTGTTTAGAGGTTTACTAATCATTTAAAAGTTCAGTATCCATGAGAAATAAGCAAGAAGGATATGAAAAAAGCCGTCTGAAAGAGTACTCCTTAATTACCCCATAGCAATTAATATAGGAAGCATAAATGCATGTACTTCTTAATCAATAACTTAATTCAAACAAGCGATCCTTGTTCGGACATGTATGTAATTACCTACAACTCCATTGTTCGAAAGATTAATCCTAGGTCGTATAATTTGAAGTGAAAAAGCACGACGTTGTAATGATAATGCAGAGTTTGTAAAGTTAGAACAGATCACGATGTCCCAAGGAGGAAACAGGGGAGAACAAAAAAGAGAAAGAAGATCCATTTTGGTACTCAACTTATCAAAACGTCAACCACCTTTGCTCTGCTCCATCTTTCATAGATAAAACTTTTAATAATACCTAACCTCCTAGCGCAAAAAAAAAAAAATTCAGCTTACCAGAAAAGGAAGGAGAGCATGAGTTGCAGAGCCTTGATCAATGGAACAAATGCCAGCGTTCACTGCAAATTACTTGTCTACTCTAGGATGAAAATAGACAAACGGAATTCAAGTGCATTAGATTGGTGTTCCATGCGTCGTTAGAATCCATCGGCCATCTTTCTGTCCAAAGCCTCTAAAAGTCTTCTTCTTGCCGATGATGTCGCGTTGTGCTGATCAAATGGTCATCGATTCAGTCTAGGTTGCACCGTGTCTCGTTAGTGAGCTTGAGGATGCCGCGGCCGTTGATCTCGGCGCCACTGCTGAGGGTAATGTTGCGGCGGTGGCGGCGCGGCAGAACCTGGGAAAGAAGAAGTCGATGGTAGGGTCTTGAGAGAAGGAGCGATCTTAAGGGTTTTGGTTATTGTTTGGGTTGGCTTATTGTTTGGGTTGAGCTTGGGTACCCAAGCCCACTAGATCCAAATAATACCCAATTCTTTTTATTGTTACCCAAACAAGTTGAGATCCAACTCGACCCAATAAGAAAATTTTGTGTTCGGGTCGGGTCGGTTTGTGTTTCGGTTCGGGTACTGTGTTTGGTTTTGACACCCCTATCCTATCGTCAGCTCACCCTAAAAAGTGCACATAACTAAGAACATTAAGTGTTTAATGACCTTAAAATTGCATCCGATACTTAGAGGTCAATATGATAAGATTTTTAAATACAGTTATAGGCTTAGCAAGAATCATAAGCGATGGTGCATCATGATGAGAGAGCTCCGCATCCATAATTACATGACATTTTCTAAAATGTACATTTATGCAAAGATAGGTGATCCGTGAACAATATAATATTTTTCCTAAAAGCGCAACATTTGGTTAACATCATTTTATTCCATTGGATTATATACATATATTCATGTATGGTTATGTCATGTGTGACTGCAAATTCAAATTCAAAAATCACTTTTGAAGATCAGACTTTTGATTGGTAGGTTACAAATATGGACACCATTCACATTTTATTTTGCTTGAAGTTTATATATAAGCGGTGTATATAACTTGTAATCTATCTGAAGGAAGACTTTGAGCTTGGAGTAATCTGTCAAAACTAGAGGAATCTAGAGAAATTCAATATGCTATAATTACTGCTATCACTAGAGGGAAAGGTCGGGAAATGGGAATGATAGATGACCCAACTTTAGCAGGCAAAAATGAGAGAACTCAATAGTTAGTCCTTATTGCCTTTTAAGTTTGAACTCACTGCACTATAACAAGAGTTGAGTGGAAAAGGAACTGAGCTTGGTATAATGATGATATTCGAAAAGAAAGCAAAGTTATTATATGATGCCTAGTGATATTATCATTAGGCTTTCTCATTGACCAAGAAAGGGGGGCACGGGAAAAAAGCTAAGTTTCATGATTTATCTGGAACACATTACACCAGATATACTCCAAATGGTAAGCGCTTGAATATTCTATTTGATCCTTTAATATTCTCCCTTAACCTTTTTTGGTATGTACCCAGATATGCTTTTATATGAAACCTCCTAAGCCTAACTTTTATAAATAATTAGATAAATTATAGTCCTGTTGTACTGGCGAGGATTCCCCAGGTCTCTGATGTCATCAGATTATTTCGAATATATCCCAACATGCTTTGAAAATCTTATATTCTGCAAAATGGACAAAACCCTAATTTTTCAAGAAGTCATCATGACTTCCATATGATATCCATTGTTGTAAGTTTTCGTTTCCACGTCTTTGATTCAACTTTTCCATTTGAGGGCATCTTCACTTTACCTGGCTGTCAAATTCACAACCATTTAGATTTTCTACGTCGACATTCATTTGAATACATGGGCAAGAAAGTAGCTCCCTCTTGATATGGATGAAGGACGACACTAGCCAAACTTTTGGACTTCTCTACATTTGAGAAGGAGAATCATTTATCTCAAGTTTATGTAATTAGGCTGGAAAAATACAACTTTTGCAAACATATAATACCTATGTACTTTTGCTGGTATTAATTATGAGAATGTATACTAAATATAATAAAAACCATTTCTTTGTCATTAACTTTTGGATTGGATTTTTTTGGGTGAGAAATTTTTTGGACGGGACTTTGATTTGATAATTTCTTTAGAAAAGAAAGAATTGCGAACGGTGTACTATAGACATGCCAAGACGAGAAAGGCTGGCTGACAAATTACTTACTAACTAGTAGGATATCCGTACGTTGCACAAACGTGAATTTTCTTCATAAATTACTTGAAATATGTATTTTAGCATAAATTACTCATTAAATTTTATCTTGTTTCATATGAATCTTCCTCTTTTTGACAAAATAAATGTGAAATTATTAGTGCATATCATACATTCATGTAAAATATTGGGACTCGATGATAATTAATTTTTTTTAACTGTCGTTGTTATGTGACGTAGGAAAATTACATAGGTAATCAAGTGCATTATTGTAATATTGAGAGGAAATACCAAAGAAATAGTTAATAGTAAGAGTTATAAAAAAATATTAAGAATATTCAATAGTTGTTAATTTGCAACATTAAAGATCATCAAAACTAATGTTATTTTGTCAAACAAAACTCATGATATTAAATGAGAAAATACAAATCTCAGTTGTAAGCGAAATGAATGGAGACGGCAAGAAAAGTACTCCTTGCCAGGTAAATGATTAATATCTAGCAATTTACAATCTTATGTGTCAAAGAGTTTGTTATCGTATGTAGATGCCGAGGCTAAGTTGGGCCTTTTCTTAAATGTGCAACATTTTTTCATACCATACCTGTTTAGCGTTTAGCGATGTGAGCTTAGAAGAGCGAGTGAGCGGCCGAATTTATGATCATGTTGTCTACTACTGATCGTTCAATTGTGCTCTTCACTTCCGGAAATGCAAATAGAGAAATGGAAATTAAGCTATGCTCTACTAAATTATTAAATGGCGAGCTTATTTGGAGAAATTTATGTTTCTCATCCATGTGACATTTTACTTTAAAGGATTGAAGCAATTGGTTGAGGTTTCGGGAGTTTTTTGGTTTAGGAAGCAAAAGATCATTCGTTCGAATCCTGCTAACTGCAACCAAACTGCTCTAGGTATGCATCATCTACACAAGACAAGACCTGTACTTACCATATCATGAGCCTTCAGGTGGTCAGGCTTTCGCACCCATGTCTCTGAATTATCAAAGAAAAAGAAGGTGTGCTCAACATTTAGTAGATGATAGAAAGTGATGGAGGGACTTCATTTCGGCTATCTAATGTTAATAGACACATAAGGTGGCTGGAACGTCCTCATGTGAACGTGTAATATGTTGTCACTACAAAGAGAAAGGGTTGTCTCCTTTTCTCCATGTCAAACGACTTGTTAGAGATGGCCAGCATTCGATGGTGGGTGATGTTCTTTGCATAATCAACTAGGGTTTCCATAATACCTCCATTAATCTAATGTTAGAGGTAACTACCATGGACGAATTAGTCTCAAACCATGTGAACAGCATTTTAATTACTCTAGCTTCCGTGTAATGTGAAATGGTGGAGACATTCCTCGATTTAAAAAAGAAGAAGAAGGAGAGACATTCATGTAGTCTTCGTTTAATTATGAGAGAAATTCAATTTATATAGTACCTAGTTGCAACATTTATATTCTAACTTTCTCTACTCCAAATGGGCATGTACTCTTACTTGACAAAACCCACGTCGCAATATGATAAGGAAACTAACAAAAAGGTAAATATTGATCTTTTTCCTTTACCAAAATTGTGGGTCGTAACATTCTTTAGATGCAACAAGTGAAAATCTTACCTTATGAAATCGAAAGCCCAGTAATAGTCTTGGGTTCAAGTTTTGGAATAGTCAAAGTTGAATAAAATAATCTCAAAATCGGACTCTAAGCAATTTTTTGTTTCATGGTAACCAATTTTATGTTAATTGTCGTGCCTAATTGAGTAGTTTTTAATGAAAATTTCCAACCTTGATTTCATATCCTAATCACGTATGGCCAATACTCGCCGAGGACGGAGATAATGTAACTGATTCTAATAGATCTCCTCTCATCGTTATCGTAATGGTTCCACATCCATCATGAAATGTCCGAATCGAATCAAAATTAACTCAGTACCCATTGTGATTTTGAAGACCGAAATCGACGAATCCTGTTAACTCCACCAAGATACTAATAGCTGACAAATCTCTCCCCTCCACGTAGGCCAATCCCCCTCTGATCTCGCCGCTTGTCAATTAAGAATCGATTCTTTCTTTTGGAGGAGGGAGATGGGGCAAAAGAGAAAGGGATAAAGCAAGAGAAATCGTCGTCGTCAATCTCTTCTATTTGGAAAAAGTCGCATTGACTTGCCCTAGCCCCTGCAAACCTACCCGGGGGAGGAGTCAAACCGTGGACCCTCTCGTACAAAAGCATCTTCCTCTTTTTTCTTCCAATCTCGCGGTCCCGGCTTCACCGAGCAGAGGAAACGCGCTCGGGGCCGTTGATTGGGGGGGGGACCTCACGATAAGCCGGGTGGTCCGTTCGACACGTCAGCGCTAGGCGACATGTGCGTGTGTGGAGCTCCGGAAAAAGGCAAAAAGCGCGAAAACGTGACCCGGAAAGGGGGACCGGATCATGCGGCGGACTTCGGTTCATAAGTAGTGGGGCCCGAATTCGAGGGGTAATTGATCTCGGCCGTCGTTTTCGCGCGAGGTAGGTCCCGCCGGTTGGCGTTGTTTGGGAGGGCGGGCTCGACGTGCCCCGAGCTCGCTTGTGTGGGGGAAAATGGCGGGATCGGATGGGCAAAATTGCCCGGCGATTTCGCCAGAATTACGTGAATGCCATTGTTTTCACATCTGACTATTAGGCTCGGTTTGATTTGCGAAAAATAGATGATTCAAAAAATATTTTCCTAAAAATGATTGTTTGTATCGCTTATAAAAATGAATGAGTGAAAAATATTTTCATCGTACATATAAATATATAGACATAAGTTGTTGTCGATAATAAAAAAAATTTATTTGACTGATTATTTCAAGCGATAAAGCGATTATTTTTAGGAAAATATTTTTTAAGTCATTCATTTTTCACTAAACAAACTCACCCTTAGTGTGTGGCACAATTGAACTCGCGAGTTTAGGTTTAAGCTCCATTTCTTTCGCGGAAAATAAATAATTTGGAAAATATTTTCTTAATAATGATTGCTTGCATCGCTTAGAAAAATGAATGAACAAAATATATTTTAATTATCAACAAAATGTTTAGACATAAATAGTTGTCGATAATGAAAATATTTTTCATTGGTTAATTATTTTAAACAATATAAGCAATCATTTTTTGAAAAATATTTTTCAAATCATTCATTTTTCGCTAAATAAACGGAGACTTAGTTAAAAGCAGGGATTAGTGTGGTCAATCAACTTGTAATACCTAGAAGCCTCGGTATTTAGCAATTCTATTTTGGCGTTGATGTTAGTTAATCCTTAAGGTTAATATCATGGAAAACCCTAAATTGATACATCTGTGACAAATTTACCCAAAATTAATTTTTTGACCAGCAAAAACCTTAAACTAGTATATTGTGACAAATTTACCCTCCGTTAAATAATATTAATACCACGAAAAATTACAACAGGTAAGCTTAGGTAAAATCCCAAACTGTCACACCCGTGAATTGCCACATGTCATCCAACTCATAAATTTAAAAGTAAAATTACACAGAAATTAACGAAGGGTAAAATTATCATTAGTGTACCATTTTGGAGTTTTTAATGGTTAAAGAATTAATCTAGGATAATTTGTTACAAGTGAACCAATTTCTCATAGGTAATTTGTTGGGTTGTGGCAGCATCAAGCAACATTTATTACATTGGAATCATACATTGACCTATGTGTGTATTATAACGGAGTCTCTTTAAATCCTGCCTTTAAAGTGTGTTATCTAGGATTGTATATTGCTAAAATGATCCCCTCCTCATGGTATGGACTTTTTTTGGTACTTTTGTGCATTATATTTTCTAAAATGAACCTTCGTCCGAGTGGAAGAAGAGCCTTCGCCGCTAATCCGGACGGTGTCTCAATGAATTTCAACAGGTAACACATCGAGTGATGAAGTTTATAACTAATTAATCATTCTAGCATAGATCAGTGATTGAGCACCGACTAAAATTGAAAAATAAGAGCTTGAATATAACTGGTAATTATCCAACGAACGTAATTGAATTATCGAGTAGGGGCACAAATGGAGGTAGAGGATATCCATCCGATTAACCAAGGGACACGACATCGTTTAATAGTTACGCGCAAAACTAACAGTGACCCAAAAATTACTATAATAATGTCCTTTTCGAGGTAGAATTTTCTTAGTAAATATTATGTTGTACTAAATCAGCTTTTAATAACGTAAGTGCAGACATAACAAATTTATTTCTTTTCTAAATATTAACTTTGTATTTTTTTTGTCGGAAAAGTACGAGTGAGGTCATACATATATTATGGTTCATTATAAGTGACTCCTAAGACTCTGAGTTTAGAATCAATATTTAACTAATCAATTAAAATGAGGAAAATTGTCAAAAAAAGTCATAAACCTATTGTACGACAACCAATTCAGTCTTAAACATTTCAATTTGATCAATTTAGTAATAAAATTTTTGACGATTTTCCAATATAGTCCTTTAGTCTTGGCCGGAAATCACTGACATGAACAGCGAACATCTTGCGTGATGAGGTAAGCGTTGATGTGAACAATTTTTGTAATTTTTCTTTTTTTCCTGTTTCCCTCCACTAGTTGTTGCGCCTCGATGATGGCTAGCGAAGGTCGCCAGACACTGATGAGGGCTAGAACACTCTAGCTTTGCCTAGATCTGGCAAAGGCCACGGTGATCTCACAAGCCACGGTGAGGGCTTGCAAGGCCTCACCTATGGCCCGCGAGGGCATTGTGGTTTGACAGAGGGAAATCGGAAAAAAGTAAAAAGAAAAAAAGAAATTCAAAAAATTAAAAGAAATTGTAAAAATTATCAACATCAACGTCAACCATGCCACTTCGATAGCTGGCGTTCACGTCAGTAATTTCTGATCAAAATTGGCTGGAATGACTACATTAAAAAATCATTAAAAAATTTTATGACTAAATTGACAAAATTAAAAAGTTTAAAACTGAATTGACGGCCGTACAATAGGTTTTTGAACAATTATCCCTCTAAAACGACATCCATATGAGTGGATAACTCATTAATAATACCATATTCTTTCAATAGATGTCATGAATGACCTTAAAATTCACGCCATTTTAATCCTAAAGAGAATGAATAAGAGTTAGCATTTGAATAATAACCAAACATTTCTTGATCTGAGAGGAGAGTTTCTCGTATCACGTGCCATATTCATATTTTCTGCTATGTTGACAAAAGAGCATGCCGTTTACTTGGGGCAAGAAAAAAATTTTAAGCTATAATCATGCTAAGAGAAAATATTTGAAGATTTTCATTATAGTAAATAAACTTAATCTTTCATAGAATAAGAAGATAAAACTGAAAAGAAAGATTAAAATCGAAATCAAAGAGTGTTAAGGATTAAAGAATCACGATTTAAGTGTCAAAGATTTAGTTTGCTTTTCGATTACAATTTTTCCCCTCTTTAATAGAATGTATATTAATAGAATGTATAGCATTTATTGTACAATGTTGATTTGCTCAATAGAATGTATAATATTTTCATTGAATTTATTGATAGAACCTAGGTATTGTTATGTCAAATTCTTTCTTGAGGTTTGTGATATTATGTACAATACGCCTAAGTTTTCGCATATATTATTCCATTGAGAAATTAATTTCTTCCAGAGTCAAATGAAATTTCTCAATTAGTATTTTATAGCTTGACATTATTTAAATTTAGAAAATCTTTAAATATAAAAGTTATAACAGTAAATTGACCAAAGCAATTCGAGTTTCTTTTTGGGAAAATTATTACTTTTAGCTATTCACGTGTAATTATTTCCAATTTTGAAGTATTGCCAAACTCACAATGTGGGCTACTATGTGTTTATTAAAGAGAATACATTTTTCAGAAAATCCCTTCTATAATTTACTGGTCTATTTGACATTGTTATAAGTTATAATTATTGATTTCTAGCAAAAAAAAAAGTTGTAATTACTGATGCTGTGTCCTATTGTAATATCCTCCACTCTCATCTAAATATCACAATTGCTTATGAAGTATTTTTTTAATAATTTCTATTTCATTGCAATAACTAATTTCTATATGTAACAATAAAATTTATTGATTCTACTAAAGCGAGATCACTTTATCAAATAATTTTCTATACTTTGAAATTTTCAAATATGTAAGAAATCCCTTTAAATGGTATAATGTGCCATTTGGTATTTGCCTTCACGGATTGTGTTATCTTACATATTAAAATAACAAATCACAAATATCCACAAGAGTGATATACCAAAATGGGATCCACATACCCTATGGAGCTGAGACTTGTAACATCTTCAATTTTAGTTCCTGGAAAATGGTTATGGTTTAAGTTTGGCGGTTTTTCAATTGGAACTTATTTTTACTCTTATTTTGGAAAACTCAATTTTGGATTCTTTGTACCCTTTCATTTTATTATTTTTGTGGAGGCTTTTGTGATCCGAATTTCCAAATAGTTCTTTCTTGAAAGTTTCTCCAAACATCTTGAAGTTTTATATACTTTAATTTTAGAATTTTTGGACTTGATATGAGTAGTACGACGCCTAATTTTTGGATCATGTAAAATTGCCCAAAATGGGTATTTCAGTGATGCTTACCCTTTCTTTATTTTCTATAAGCTTTTCTGGGCCAATTTTGGAAAAGTTTCCTTCACAAAAGTTGTTGAGAACTTCGTTTTCTATAACATATATAAATTTGGGAATTTTTTTAGATGATTTGAATCCTGGAAAGAGCTTACTTTTAGAAACAATAATTCTATTCTAGTGAACTGTTTTTAGTCTATCTTTGAGCTACTAAAAATGGTGTTTATAGAAAGATTCAGGTTTCGTGTTCTTCATTAGAAATGTTTGTTAAAGCCTCTTTATGACATATTCAAATTTGAGAATTTTTGGAGTCTATTTACTATATTTTCAAGTCCGATTTCGTGAACAGTGCAAAACTGCCCGATTTTCCCAAATTTCAAAGATTCATCAATTTCTATATGAGAACATTGGAATTTTGAATTTATGTCTTCTAGTGATTTAATGTGCACATTATAACCTTTCAAATGAGCTATGCTATTATAACCTTTCAAATGAGTTATGCTAAGCTTTAATTGGAGAGTTCTAGAAAATCAAAGCTTGAAAAATAAGTTGGAGAATTCTAGAGAAAGTCAAAACATGGAGAACAAATTTTGACTTGGAGGATTCTAGAAAGTCCAAGCTTAGTGAGCAAGTTGGTCTAAGCTTGGTAAGCAAGTTGGAGAGCAATTTAATGAGCAAGTTTGGATTGTCTATAAATAGACTTAGTCCCCCTTCTTCTCACGCCAAACACTACCGCCATCTCCTTCTCTCCTTCGCTTTCTCGTTTTCTTGTTTTGTTGTTTCTCGGCCAAGAAGCCTCACGCCCAAAGAAGCCACTGACTCTCCCGTTTTTCTTGTCTCTTGGCCAAACAAGGAGTCCCATGCCCACATACACACACAATCGGCCCTTGCTTCTCCTCGTTCAAGCCTAAGAAGCCACGATTCGGCCTTAGTGTGCCTTGTAGAGTTCGGTCAAGCAAGGAGAGAAGCCTAAAAATTTCACGAGACACCCGAGTTCACCCGTCTCTAACTCGTTCTCTAGTTCTTGTTTTAGTTGTTGAGTAAATAAACTTTCTAATATTAGGAAAGGAAGTTGTAATATGTTGTCACATGATTTGCTTGGACCGTTTCTCGGTCATTTGGTTGGTTGTAGTTGATTCATTTCTCGATTTAATCATGTTTCATATTTGACGTTTGTTTTGGAGATAGAACCGAGACTGGAATGGCAATGTGCACATGTTATAGCCATGCTTGATGTTCTCTTGTATAAACTTTGCTATTGATCTGCCATTGATGCGAGTGCGGTAAGAGCCGACTCATGTTAATGGTGATCCCCTTGTCCTCTATTGATATTAGTAGGTTTACTTGCTGAGTCTCCCCAACTCATTCTCCGTTGTTTTCTTTTTAGGTCCAAAGAATGGCGTCTCCCCCGACCCGGTTTGGCAATCCCATGGAAATGAGAGCTGAAGTGCTCACCGTGATAGATGCCCGATAAGGCCGAGCCTACCGTTGGATCACGACATATGTGATGGCCAATAAGGGCCTAACGGACTTGGTGCCTCACCTGTACGTAGCATAGCATGGCTACATTGACGGAGAATGGGTTGGATCCCTACATAGGTTCAATGGACCTTTTGGCGGTGTAGGCGAGTCGACTTCGGGGCATGCCACGGGTGGGGTGTAGATCAGCCATGCGGACGGGAAGCGGGGAGGAGATGTGGATGGAGTTCGAAGCGAGAGAATGAAATAGAGGGGATAGAATCAATCAAGCCGAGTTTTGCTAGTCATAGTCGGCTAGAAACGGATAAGCCTTTAGAATATGTGTGTGAAATATGTGTTGTTTGCCATGGGAATATGTTTGCATGTATTGTAAATATAAGGTTTGTTCATGATGCTGATTGTCTAAATTTCCGCTGTTGTTCTGAATGTGATTGTCCCGAAATTATGCTTTTGCTTGTGTGTAAAGAAAGATAATCATGAACGGGACGTCACGTTAATGATCACGAGGTCGGGGTGTTACAAGACTTGTGAATGAAGGCATTGAATGTGTGTGGATTATATGCATGGCAAATGTTCTTCTCTCACATAAAACTAAGGGCAAACAATCATACTTTTTTTTGGCAATTCACATGGATTTCATTCTTGCCTTGTCACATGTTCTAGAGCCCGCGTAATCTAGTAATTGGTGTATTGATGTGACGTCTCAAAGCGTCACATACTAACACGTTTCTTTAGTCTTTTCATTTATAGCACAAGCGGAAGACAATTCACAATCAAAGTAGACATTTCTTATTCGGTCGGAACATATGCAATGTAAATATCACATATTCATTCCATATATTTATTTATATACGTGGGTGATTCGGGTAACATCATCATCAAACACTATAGCAAAAGACCATGTCTGGGAGATCAAAAAGGTGTCCTGCTCCCTCAATGCCATCAAAGTGACACCCACGGCTGCCACCATCTCCCATCTCCCATCACCCATCCTCATAGTCATAGTCAAAAAGTGATGATCGTGTCACCAAAAGCAATCCCACTATACACAGCAACATAAATAGCTTTACCCAGCTACTCCTCACTGATCTCTCCATCATCGCTGCTGCTATCATCTGGATAAGGCAGTGGTCCTATAAGCCTTCTCCCATCCTTTGCGTAGATCGCGACAAAACGATATGGAATGAGGCTAGCCGGTGATCCTATGTCAACCCATAGGGTAACGATGTACTTCACAAAACGAATAGAAAGAAAGGTAGGGTCGGTGAACTCCTGCAATACACCCTTGAAGTCTATTGGAGCTCCGTAGTGAGCTACAGGGATAACAAGTAGGGCTACTGTAGCTAAATATATGGAAAATCAACAGGAGTGAGCTAACGCTCAATAAGAGAAATATTTAACCTCTAAACCACTCGCTCCGCCCTTATCACAGTTAAAAACTTACTTAATACACACGATTCACGAACATCAAGGCATAGGGTCAGAATAGCACATGAACTAAAGACATTGCGAAACTATGATGACAATTCAAGAACATATAGCCCATCAACACACACGACTCACGCCGAGTTTCATTGGTTGTCATGTGATAATTTCCACCCTATCTCACGGTTCAACTGGTTTACTGGCCAGTTCACGCGGGTCGCTTCCGGTTTACTAGCTAGACTTCCGTGGCTTACTGGCCACGGGCATCTCACTTTGAGGCATCTCGATTTACTAGCCGAGGCATCCAAGGTTTGCGGGCCTTGGGCATCCCAACTCCCATGGGGCATTATCGGTTTACTGGCCGATAGTCATCTCTTAACAGTTACTTCATTTCACACATTTTAGGCATTTATCTTGTAATTGTAATCTCATGCACAAAAAGTGCCACATGCCATGTACCCATTCCAAACGTTTTTCGCAGGAGATGATATGATGGCACCCCAGACTACTCCAATTCAGAATGTATAGTGACTTCTAACTTGTTAACTTCACAAGTATGACATATAATAGAAGTTCCAGATTACTAACTCACGAAGATGATGATAATGCAGCAAGCAATTGATATCAGATTAAAGCAAATCAAGCATCATTAGAAAGCTTGAAGAGTCAAATTCTCTATCATCAAACGACAAGAAGTCAAGATTCAATCACCTTAAATCAGTAATTTACAGATTCCAATCAGCATGTAAGAACAAAACAGTTTTGGGCAACTATTTAAATCAAGACTATTACTTTAGTAAATCATTTCGAAAATTCACAAAAATTTAATATGTCATAGGTAAGTTCATGACTGAAATTTTTAATAAAGAATACTAAGTTCTAAATCAGTCTACATAGATTTTAGTAATTCACTCAATCGAAGCAATCTAGAATTACTGAAAATAGAGATCTTGTGGTCCAAGAAATAGCCATTTCACAAACCAAACTTGCTCAAAATATTTTGGAATTTTTCTATGTCCTAGGCATGGGTATTATCTACAATTTTCATGAAGAAAGTATATCCAAATTCGAATTGAAAAATTTCCGAGAAAATCAGGAGTATGCAAAGGTTGTAGCCCGTCTCCCAGTACACATGCAAAAACTGGTAATGTTCAAAGCCTTCATACATATCATTTAAATTCCAAAAATTCTGAAATTAAAATATGTTGTATTTCAAGATGTTACACACAACTTTTATGAAGGAATTTTTGTGAAATTCGTAACATAAAGAGCCACATAAAAATAGCAAATAGTAAGGGTAAGATAGTTTCGAGTTAAAAAAAAACATATAGACTTACGAATTTACCCAATCTTGAAAGATCTGCAAACTCTAGATAAAAAATCAAAAAGACCAAGTACTACAACTCACATGCATTAACTATCTCAACAAGAATTCAACATAACTAACCAAGACCAAGAACAACAGAAAGAAACCAAGAGCCACAATCAAACGGGGGTATCAAGAAAACCAAGAAGATTAGTAGTTAGAAATTTCTCTTTGCCTTGAAGCTTCAAAGACTGAAATTTACTCCTTAGTTGCTGTGTTCTTGAGAGAGTTTTGAGAGAAAATGATGAGAATGAGGGTGAGAGGGAGAAGGGAGTTCGGCTGAGTGAGGGGTAACGGGAGAGAGGTTGTGTTGAGTGTTAAACACTCTTTGATCTCCTTGTATGAAAATCTATTGGACAAGAGGGGCGGCCATAATGATATTTAGACCTTAATAATTAATAAATTGAAGTATATAGGTGATATAAGGTGGTTAGCTAAGTATGGGGTGAGAAAAATATTTCAATTGTGTCCTACCTCATGTAAATTGGGCTTTGAGTGCTGAAATTTAGGACTATGACTTATCCAATAGGCTCTTATAATTTTTTGGACAAGACATAGATTAAGTGCTGTCGTGACCTAACCTCAGCTAATGGATTATTAAGACTAAGCCTAACTTGGGCCCTCTCAAACCCTATCAATTCGCGACTTAGGGTTAAAGTTCTTAATGTGCAAATGTCTTCATGCTTGGAGTCACCACTAATCTATTTGCGTTAGATCGATTAAAAACCTGAATAAAACATAGGAAGATATGTTTTATTTCTATGAACTAGAAATTCTAAGCTTGGAGACTTGACTACGCTAGATCTAGTATAACGCCCTTTCGGTACCTTTTTCTTTTAAAAAAATGTTTTGGCAGGTAGTTTGGATCCATTTTATTACCTAGATACTACATGCGAGGATGACCATGTGGGTGCGCAATCCACCAATTTAATACCCAACGATTAATTAAACCTAACATGCAAACTATATGACATGCAATTAAATGACCTAACTCTAATGACGGGTAAATGATGTATTTTTTGGTATTTTTCATTTAAATTCGGAATAAAGAAAATGCCTAAGTTAACATGCGATCTACCCTAAAAAAACAATTTTATTTATTCTAGAACAACTTCTCTTTTGGTATTTTTTAATTAAAATTCAAAATTAAAAATTACTCAAATTGACATGCAATCTATCCTAAAGTAACTCATTTTTTGGGATTTTCATGGAAATTATAAATCTTAAAATACCCCAAATAATCTATTAGGATTAGAATAACACCTAATTTAAACTAGGAGATAAATTATCTTAAGTCTTAATTTTAAACTAAATAATTATCCTATCTTCTAGATACATTTAGGATTCCTTAAACAAGCAAAACTTCTAATTTAAATCCTACTAACATATTTTTGGATTTTCTCTTTAAATGGAAAATAAATCACACGAAAGATAACAATCGTGCATCAACCAATTCGCACAATCCGCAAAATTATTCTTATCTTATTCGAATTAGAAAAGGGAATTGAATTAACGGTCGTATCTATAGGGTTATAGATATCAACAGAAAATCGATTTTTTGAATTTGGAAAGCAGATAAGATCCATTATCATATCCAAGTAGTTATGGATAAGATAATGAACTTTCCGTAACGCTGCATATCATACCTTAGGGTTAAGGTCAGATAATCATTTAAATACGTTGCTAAATTAGGTAAAACTCCCAATTCGGTGTATCTTAGGATATATTAGATATTACAAATATTAGCCTAAGGTATCTAGTTAATTATGTGATATTCACGGAATATTTAAAATATTCAAACTAGGAATCTAAATATTTTGAAAATATACCGGATAGAGATTTTTACCTAATTTACATATTTCTTTCCAAATTTGAATCACCGGCAGATTGGGATTGCGGTCGTTGGTGGGTGACCGGTGATGGGCAGTCAACAGCGAACATGGGCTGCGCCGATGTAGGGATGCCATGGCCACGTGAGCAACAAGAAACATCGGGATGGATCGAGGATGGTGCTAGGTGGTAATCTCCCGCTCGGCTAAGTATCGGACCAACGGGATCCTTCGGGACGACACTGAACGGCAATGAAGATGATGGTGACGACAGGGGCCGGCGAAGGACTTGCTGGAGCAACAAACCCCGTGGGGTCTCGGCAGCGGTTGGACAGCAAAGGAGGTAGCAGCTCATCGGGATGGGGTCGGCACGATAGCAGCACAGCATCGGGTGGCAGCTGGGCTAGACAGGGTAGCAGCTCGGGTGGTGTGAGGAAACCGGGCGTCTCGGGCGTGGTGGTTGGACGGCGTGGGTGCAGCGATAGTCGGGAGCAATGATGATGGCGTCGGGCTTCAGAGCGGTGGTGCTGTCGGTCGCTGGAGCAATAGCGACAGTAGTAGGTGATTGTCGGGCGTGGCTCAGGTCAGCAGAGGTAGCAGGAGCAATGACGGGCCAGGCGCAGTAATGGGACAGGAGTAATGGTGGCTGGGCAGCTTAGGCGCGACGATTGGGCGGCGAGCTAGGCGGGACCAGCGACGTCGGGCAGCAACGGGGAGCAGTGGCAACAACAGCGAGTGACGAACAACAACGACGAGACACAGATGCGAGATGGGCGAGGCATGGCAGCACGGGTACAGGGCGACGCGGTGGCGGGAGGATGCAAGCATGGTTGAGGGCCTGTTTGGTTCGGCTTTGGGGGAATGCATTTGAGGAAATGCAAATACCTTTGGGTGAAAGTCCATTGGGGAAATGCATATGGTGTTTGGTAAAAATATTTTGTAAAGCTATTTTGGCCAAAATATAGTGTTTGGTAAATTTTTTTTGCAAATGAACTTTGGGAAGAAAACCCTAATTTACCTTCGCCGGAGCCGGCGCCGGCCGGCCGCCGGCGAGCCAGATCTGGCGCCGGCCGGCCGCCGGCGAGCCAGATCTGGCGCCGGCCGGCGTCACCTGAGGTTGGGCGACCGCCGGCGGCCGTCGCCCGAGGCCGGGCGACCCTCGGCGAGGGTCCCGGGACCCAAGCGGCCGCCTGAGTCGCGCGACCTCAGGCGGCCGGCGCCTGGGTCGCGCGACCTCAGGCGACGGCCGCCTGGGTCGCGCGACCTCAGGCGGCCGTCGCCTGGGTCGCGCGACCCAGGCGCCGACGCCGGTGCGACCTCAGGCGACCGCCTGGGTCGTGCGACCCAGGCGGCCGCGCAAGGTCAGCAGGCGACCCAGGCGCCGGCCGCCTGAGGTCGCGCGACCCAGGCGGCCGCTTGGGTCCCGGGACCCTCGCCGAGGGTCGCCCGGCCTCGAGCGACGGCCGCCAGCCTCTTGCCAGCTCGATCCGGCGCCGACCGCCTCGCCGGCCTCCCTCGCCGGCCACCTCACGAACGAAGAAGAAGATGAACAGTACACACGATGAACAGTATACCTCACCGGGTAGCATTCCGAAAATGCTGAAAGCTCAAGGCACCCCCTAGGGTGCCTTGAGCTTTCAGCCTTCACAAGGCCAACATTTGGCCAAAGAGTCCCAAAAATAATTTGCCAAACACTCTATATTTCCCCCAAAGGGCTTTGGAGGCTCAAAGCCCATTTGCAAAGCCGAACCAAACACCCCCTGAGTCCACCCACAGTCCTCTCTCACTCACGTGTGTCTCCCGAGCTCTCAAGAATCGTGTTCTGAAAATTATGAGAGCTTTCCTATATTATGAGGCATAACGATATATTTATATTGTATATCTAGGTTAATTGGCCAGGCTTTCTAATCCTAGTGGGCTTTGGCTTAGGTTTTATCATCTAATTTTATTGTAAGTCCGAATGGGTTGAATTAATTTGGGCTTTTCTCTAATTAAGCTCAATGGGCTAATTTAAGCTCAAATTAAGACAACCAAGACCCATTACCCCATCCTTAGAATGAGCCAAATTTCGCTTGGCACCTGAGCTCGGTTTATGCTATGAATTTTCAGCTTACTTGCTACCACCAGTCCTATGCAGAATGCAATTAACCTATATGAACCTAAACTATATGCTATGCAATTTTAATATTTTGTTTAGGGGTTAAAATTTAATCCATAATTTTTAATGCAATTAATTATTAAATGGTCGGTCGAAATTTAGGTGTTAACAAGTGCCATTGTTCCTCAATTCCATAAATGACCGTTGAAAATGTGTCATTTAAATAAATTTGATCACCATTACCAAAATCAATTTCCTTGGCTTACGAAGCGGATGTGCGAAATTCAGGATGTCACAAGTGGAGGCATGCTTTGCTGTTACTGTGTTGCGAAGTGTTGTAACTCATGTGTTTAGTAAATGTTTAGTAAACTATGTTTCAAATTTGTAGTACCTTAGAACTAGCTGAGCCAGCTTCTTAGAAAACTGTTGTAACCGAAGGTAACGTAGCTCCGAGATGCTTTGTCAAATACTTTATAAAAGCCGCATTACTTATTTTTACAATTGAAGCTGCATTGAAACTGTACCAAATATTCTCCTCACGTACTAAGTTTATCAAAGTCATTGTTACTTTATAGCTTATCTGATTCGACATCATATTTTGGCCAGCGAACATGGTTAGGATCATCCGGACAAATTAGATGTTATAGCGAAAGAATCAAACATCATTTTACATAAAATCATGTCTTTGATTGACGGCGTACAATTCCAAATTATGAACATCTTCACATACGAATACGATAAAATTAAACGCTGGTGACGTCCGTATTCGTAACCCGTCAAAAAAACAAGATTGGTTGGAGAATCCCATGGATATTGGAAAACATGGGGGGAAAAGGGGAAAGTCGAAGATTAAAAGCTCCGGTGGCCGTTTCCGTAAATAAAACGAGGGACCGGGGGCAATTCCGGAACGAGGCAAAACAACGTTGACGCGTTCCCGTTGTTGTGTTTGTGTGCGTTGTTTCGACATCCGAACAAGAACCGCAGAGGAAGTCTGGAGAGAGAGAGAGGGAAAGAGGGAAAACGCAAGAAACCGCGAGAAAATAAGCGGGCGGAAGGGGACGATATTTGCAGAGGATCTCAAAGGAAAGCGCTTTGCTTTCCCGAGAAAATCCCGAGAACGAGGAGAGGAAAGCTCGAAGACCCTTTTGGGCATCGCCGTCCTCTGCGACATTTCGCTTTCCCATTTCCGGCTCATCCCTCCTCCGATTCCTTCCCCGTCGCGCCTCCGTCCTCGCGCGAACGCGGCGTCGAAAACCCGACGAAGCAAGCTCCGCTGCCGACGGAGCGGGGGCGCGAATACAGCAGCTTAGTGTTTGCAGCCGGCGAAAAGATTGATTCGGAGTGGTTCGAGTGATTGGTTTGTTCGATTGTAACGTCGAAAGCCGGTTCCTTTCTGCGTCGTGGGGCGTTTTTTTTTGGAGATTGGCCCACGTTATGGTGTCCGCGACGTTGAGCGGCCGTTGCTGGTGACGGAGTTGAGGCTCGCGAGCTCGTACTTTGATCCATAGTCGAGTTGAATCTCGCCAGCAATGGTATTTGTCAATCATGTTTTCCCGTTTCTGTGCTTTCGATGTTGTCACCATCAGTTAACATTTGTAATTAGTAATGTGGTCCTATGAACGCATATAGAAGTTGATTTTTTTTTTTCCATTTTTAGTTCGACGCTGTTCAATGTGGAGGTTTTGTTGAGGTGTTATTAATTTGTATCATCCACAGAGGTTCGGCAGAAGATGGTCATCTTGTTTCTGATTGATTGCAATGATGAAGAATTCAACTCAAAATTGCATTTACTCTAGTGCAGAGTAACTATTTGGAAATGATTGACTATGTCGAAATATTTATGGTATTTTGTCATGACTTTAGCTGCTTTAAACTATGTCCGGCGAATGTGTGTCCCCTCTTTGTTAGCAGATGGAGTGAAGCATCTGGTACTTCATGAATAAATGTTTAGTTTGGAATTGCTATAGCAGTTCTTTCTCAAGATGGAATTTTTCTGCATTGGTTAGAGTGCAGGCTCTCTATGGAGATCACCCTTTAAATTATGGGATCTTCATAAAACTGCAGTCCCAGTCATGCATGCTTGAGGCTATTCTTTATTAGACAAGTTGATGAATGGTGCACTTGTTTTACCAATCTGTGCATTTAGAAGTGTTTTTACTGTTTTACAGGCCACTTCAATGGCTGTAGTGGTTGGATCTGTTGTATGGGTGGAGGATCCTGAGGTAGCCTGGATAGATGGTGAAATCGTGGAAGTCAATGGCGAAGAGATAAAGATAAATTTGACATCAGGAAGGACGGTAGGTTTTACGTTTCCCAGTTTTTTTAAGAAAGCAGTTTTATCAAATATTGTTTGTTTTTTTTTAAATTATATATATTTTTATTTTTTTGGGGGGTTGATTGCAAGATTCCTTGTATATGATTTGGTTGTGTGTACTTGTTTAGTTTTGCTTACTTGACAGTTTTCTTATGCATATTGTATTGTTTCTCAAGTTATTTGTTTCCAGTAATGTACTTTAGTCTGGTGCTTAGACAGGGTGAACACTATGAGAACTACACCAAATTTACCTAATGTCTTAGCTTCCCATTGAAATGATGCATGGATGCCAAATTTTTGTCGGCCAGAGCATAGATGGCTGATTCGAGTGATGAAGTGAATGTGCTCCTCTTCCATTTTATGTTTTCTGCATGAGCAAGTGCAGAAAATGGTTATTATAGGACCAGATGCTTGGAGTCATGATTAAATACTGAATGGCATGCTTTTTATGGGGCTAATGACCGGCTTTTTCACCAATGCCAGGGGATACTATATTGATTATCAATTGGTAACTTTCTGGGTGATGTTTGGACTAGGTCTGATAGACTGATTGTGAGCTGATTCAAATAGAGTTGCTTCTGTGGTGTGTCAAAGAATTTATAAGCTGTTTGTGAGTCTAAATGATTAGAAGACATTTTAGGGAAAGGATCTTGCCATATTTCACTTTGGGTAGTGTAGGATTTAGTTCTGTTTTAGTTTTGTGCTTTTGTGTCAATGGCATAAAATTGCCTTTGGACTAGCCAAACAGAGGATTATCTTTGGCCTTATTCCAGGTATCAGAGTTGTGATTTTGGACTGCCTAGTTATCTTTTTCAGATGATAAAAAGATAGAATTGTCTTTTAAATTCATCAACCGTTCTCTAGAGACTGTTTCGAAACTGCGGGTCATTCTGATTGAGGAGCTTCTGGGAGTCTTTTTAACTGTAGATGAGTTTCAGAAAATATTACTGATGTGAAAACATCCGGAAATCATTGGGAAGGTGGGTGGTATCTGGCAGTAATTGTGAGGTGGGTGGTAAGATGAATAAAGTGGAACACTCTGTTTTACAAACTTGGAGGATTTGTCATGACATCTTCTGTTTTTTGGTAACTTTGTACTACTATCTGTCATTGCTTCAGGTGCCTACTAGAGGATTTCTTTCTAATGTGATTCTTGCCTGTGTAGGACTGCTAGCTGCACCTATTTTCTACAATCATTCTTTTCCCCTTTGTCATATCCCTTCTTAACACTTCTAAATTAGTTCTCTCCTATTTTCTTCAAGTGCACAAAGTATTCAAAAAGAATATGGCTTTCTGGATTTAAATGGTACTTTAGTTGCTTTATGCAAAGATGGTTGTTATCTTGGTAAGTTCAGCAATGTGTCTGTTGACAATAGCCGTTATTATATTGTGCAGTGTCCTTACTGTGCATGTGTTTGTAATTATTTCATGGAAGGATTATTTGGGTGAGATTGATTGTGTTGCACATGAGATATAGGTTTTATGTCATATCAATTGCAAAACTATGCAAAAACTTACTGTATATCATCAGATGAGAGTCAGGTCATTGTGGTGAAGCTATTTAAAAGCTCACTAATTTTTTTTCAGATTAGAATTATGTTGCATGATTGTAAGATGTTTTCTGTTAGAATGTTTACTTTACTGTTAAGTTATGTTTTAAAGGATCGTTCTAGTCCAGCGCTATCCGCATTTCTAGGCAACATATCAATTCATAGATTTTAAGAGATTAAGAAGAATGTCTACGTGACTTTAAGTGCGAATGTTATTTTATGCAAGTGTTTGACATTAAGTAAAAGTCCAACCAGAAGGAAAACATTAGTAACTCAAAAAAGTATAAAATTCACTCCAAACATAAAACTAATTTCTTCTGTTACTATCCAAAAGAGAGGAGAATCAGACTTTATAGTTGCATGACCTGTCATTTGTCCAATACATTTAATAACATCATATTACCTATTCAAACGGAAGTGTGATTATGTTGGGTTTCAAGGCCGTTCATTATAACGTGAGTGTTTAAATATGAGGGTGCCTTTTTTGGAGTCTTGTTCACATGCTCTGGGTAACGATGGTGATATTGCCTTCTTTTGCCAGTTCATTTGTCCGCGTGATATCCTTGATCAAATGATGTTTGTTTAGTAGGGACGCATCTGTGGTCTGTTTCCTTTGCGGTTCTGCTCTTTTGTTCGCAATCTTTTACGATTCCATCTCAAAGGCAGGATAATGTACTTATTACCTAGCTTTTTGCATTTTAGGTTGTTGCCAATGCTTCTACTGTCTATGCTAAAGATACCGAAGCTCCTCAATGCGGCGTGGATGATATGACGAGGCTTGCTTATCTGCATGAGCCTGGGGTTTTAGATAATTTAAGATGCAGATATGATCTCAACGAGATATATGTAAGGACAACTTGATATTGCATTGCATTATAATCTTTTTGTTGAGTTTTCATGTGTTGTGAAACCTTTCACAAGGTGGAATATTTAGCATTTGCTGCTGGGTTCTGGTTTTTCAGTAGTCAGTTGATTGCTGGCATTTTTAGCATTTGCGTTGACTGTTAATTGTTTCCTAGCGTTGACTGTTAATTGTTTCCATCTAGGGTTCACATATTAGTTTGCTTTGTTTTTAGGTAAGAATGAGCACATTCTCTCTGGGACTGTTGCTGCAGAATAATTCTAATGTTTAATTTTTTCAGACTTATACGGGAAATATATTGATTGCGGTGAACCCTTTTCGGAGGTTACCTCATTTATATGACAATTACATGATGGAACAATATAAAGGGGCTGCTTTTGGTGAATTAAGCCCTCATCCATTTGCTGTTGCAGATTCTGCATACAGGTAATTGTTTGACCATATGTTATGCTGTACAATTATTGATAGGCTTCTGATGATTTCTGTCTATGCAGACAGATGATCAATGAAGGTATAAGCCAAGCCATTTTGGTAAGCGGAGAGAGCGGAGCTGGTAAAACAGAAAGCACTAAGATGCTTATGCGCTATCTTGCTTATATGGGTGGGAGAGCTGCGGCAGAGGGAAGAACTGTGGAGCAGCAAGTTCTTGAGGTAAACTTTTCGGTTATTGCTGGATCATCATTTGTAGTAGTTCTGATTATTGACGGTTTGTTTTTTCTTTTTTACTCTGGAAAATACCTGATGTTTTTGTCTTTTTCTGTTATCCTTTTATATGAATATTTCTTTCTGAGGGTTTGCCAAGGTTGTCTCATTTCTCAAATTTTTTTGCAGTCTAACCCTGTTTTGGAAGCATTTGGTAATGCCAAGACAGTTAGAAATAATAACTCCAGGTCAGAATCTTTTGATTTCGTACTATAGACTTGTCATTTTTCTTTTAAAATTTTACCAGAGGCTGCATACTGATTGGAAGTCACTATTTGCACGCAGTCGCTTTGGTAAGTTTGTGGAAATCCAATTTGATCAAAGAGGAAGAATTTCGGGAGCTGCAATAAGGACATACTTGCTAGAGCGGTCGCGTGTTTGTCAAGTGTCTGATCCTGAGAGAAACTACCATTGCTTCTATATGCTTTGTGCCGCACCGCAGGAGGTACACCGACTTCATTGATCGCTCTTTGGTGGCTTTTACTTTTTCTTTATGCTCCTGCTTCCAAAAATCTTGCAAGGTTTAAATCATGAGTCTTCTTGTTTCGGTCCAGCTTGTTGTTAACATAAGTGGCATGTATTGAGTTATAATATTGGTGTTTCTTGCTGAAAATCTGTGCATTTATGTCATATGCATAATATACCATCCCGATACCGATAAAAGGCATACTTGCCCAAGAACCGAACTGACTGAGCATTATGTGATTGATGGCTGTAATGCTCTTAACAAGTCGTGTTACTGCCTCAGGGTATTTGATAACTTCTCATCCTTATACTTAGCTGACTGATGTGTTTTTTTTACCGGTCAATTTGTTGTTGTCTTGAACTTTGGTAAGTTCCAAATGGCAGAGCATCTGCTATTGTTTTAATGTTGTTTGTTGTTTCTGTTAGGGTCAAGATACTGGTTAATTTTAATCCTAGAAACTCGGCCGAGTTGTTCTTAAAGTAGGTATAGCCAGCTTTTGGTCATGTCATTCTTTAGGTATACTTCTCAAGATGAAACATTTTCTCTAACTTCCAGGCTTGAAGGGAAATGGCCTATGAATATTATACAACAAGAAGCAGCAGGGCCATTGTTATTGAAAGGCTTTTGCATTGAAGTCTTTGCCGTGATTTATCTCGATTGCATATGCCTTGATGTCATGCTCAATTAGCTTATGAATCTCATTAGGTTTTCAGTAGTGGGTTTATAAATAAGCGATGTTCCATAAGTTTCACATTTGATTTCTCATGCTTCAAAAGTGGTATGCTTTTGAAGTAATTCTTAAATTATTTACCAGAGAAAAAGATTTTTTAGTTACTAGCTATGATACTGGCTCTCAGGATGTTGAGAGGTATAAATTGGCGAATCCAAGGAGGTTTCATTATCTGAATCAATCAAACTGCTTTGAGCTGGATGGAGTGAATGATTCGGAGGAGTATATTGCGACTAGAAAGGCTATGGAAGTCGTTGGCATAAGTCCTTATGAGCAGGTAGTTTGTTAATGATTGAAATAATATTTGTGGAAAAAAGTTGGTTATTAGAAAAAGGTGTTTGTGGTGATAAGTTTTTATACCTTGCCCCAGGATGCGATCTTCCGAGTTGTTGCTGCCATACTTCATCTAGGGAATGTTGAGTTTGCAAAGGGCGAGGAAGCAGATTCTTCCAAACCCAAAGATGATGAGTCACGATTCCATCTTAAAATGGCAGCTGAATTGTTCATGTATGTTTGCTTCAATGATATGCTTTAGAAATCTCCTTTTAAATTAGACGAAATGTGCTTGAACAAAAAGTTAACAGTTGCAGAGTTGTTGTTTAGGTGTGATGAGAAGTCTCTTGAAGATTCTTTGTGCAAACGTGTGATTGTGACTCGTGATGAGTCCATAACAAAATGGATGAACCCAGAGGCTGCAGCTGTCAACAGAGATGCTTTGGCGAAAATTGTCTATTCAAGATTATTTGATTGGTAGGGTTTTAATCTTGTTAGAAGCTAAACATCTACGTCATATCTTGTCAGCTGTGTACACATTCTTTGTTGAATAGGAGAAGCAAATTATGCCAATTTCACTTTAAGAAAATTGGCATTGGTTTTTGATTGTTTCTTATTAATGATATCCCTTGAACAGAACTCAAAATAATTGCTTTGTGTTAAATTTATTTTTTGGGCTCTCTCGGGCAAATCTTACATCTCTGAAATTCAGGTGGCTTCATACCATACCTTGTGGGGAGTTTACTTTTTTTTGTAGTTTTGTTCTTTCTACCAAGATTTGCTTTTAACTTTGATGTTGAATATTTCTAGGTTTTATGCATAACAAATCGAATTGCATAGTGGAAGGAAAATTATTTCTTTAATATGCACATGGATGCCCTCTCCAATAGGAGATGACATCTGCCTGTTATAGAATTTTGTAACTTTGACCCCAGGGTTAATGATGTCATGCAATATCGTAAAGGAAATTTGGAGTTGCATGAACTGCTAAATGGGATAAAAATATTCAGCGTGACTGAAGGATGTAAGGATACCATAACGAAATAAGTTTTGAAGTTGTATGAACTGCTAAATGCTAGAAACTATCGGTATGACTCAAGAAACTAAAGATGCTAAAAAGAATTATCCAATGAAGATTGGTTTTAGATTGTGTGCTCTCATAAGTGGGGGAATGGCATTCATCTGTAGTTTAGCAAAATTTTTATAAACAGATCAATGCTGCCTCAAAATACTGCTGTTCTTTAATGTTCTTTTCTTGAATGCTTTAGGCTTGTGAACAAGATCAATAGCTCGATTGGGCAAGATCCTGATTCAAAGTTCTTAATTGGGGTTTTGGATATCTACGGATTTGAGAGTTTCAAGACAAACAGGTGCTTTACCGGTATGCTTTTGTATTTTGATCATTTGTGTAGTTTACCTTGAGATGTTTGAACAAAAGTTGCCATTTTATATCATGTTGGGTCAATTTGTTAATTGTTGAATCTTATATCTTTTCATTTGGTGTGTGTAAGCAATATCGCGTCTAGCATGGCTTTAGTTGGTTGACTGTGCTCATCTTCACCTGGGAAAACTTGACTGAGATTATTGGCGCTTTAAAGCCTCCCATTTGGGGTATATACGAATAATGCTGGTTGACCTAATGGTCATACTTCACATATTATCACCACAATCACATAAATAATGCAATGTTCTTTCTTTGTGGATCTCAACAGTAATTCCTCTTTGTTATTGCAGGGAAGATGATATTACTTCATTTAGTTCTATTAGGAAATTCATGGCTTAAGTATTGATCATAAGCTGCTGATCCATACTTCTTGGTTCCTGTAAAGACATTGGTCATTTTCTTTTACATTGATGTTGACTTCTATGAATGCTTACCTCATCTTTTTTGTGACTCCTCGCAGCTTTGAGCAATTTTGCATAAACTTGACAAATGAAAAGCTGCAACAACATTTCAATCAGGTTTTGAATGGAATATATATAGCTGTTCTTGTTAGAAATGTGGGTGATTTTCAGTGGTGGTCACTGAATTTTTGTGGATTTGGCCATTGGGTTATTGAACTTTGATTTTTACCAAATGCAATGATTTTTTTTCTTGGCAATTGATGCATTTTGACATAAATCTGGTCAGTTTTCTGGCAAATTGCTGACATTGTGGACAAATAGCCATTTTTTTTTGGAAGGCATTTCATTGCCATGTGGCTGCACATCTGTAGATTGTTGGAATTTTGTCCGGATTTTGGTCCAAGTGAATCTTTTGCAAAGAAATGAAAATTAGTATGTAGGGGTGATTGATATCATAATCGAATTATTTGATTGCAAAATTCACTAAAGTTCAGTGACCCAATGGATGAAATTTACACCTGGAAGTACTTTTGAAGGTGTCTACTACTTGTAGTTCAACAATATATCATGATGCCAATGTTATTTGCTTTTCAGCATGTTTTTAAGATGGAGCAAGAAGAATATACAAGGGAAGAAATTGATTGGAGTTACATAGAGTTCATTGATAATCAAGATGTCCTTGATCTATTAGAAAAGGTATGTTACCTTTTCTTGCCAGAAATAGTTCATGGAGATACAACTTATATACTAAGTGTTTGTATATGTAGGTGTTGGTATAGTACGGAAAAACATGCTACAAAAAATTACAAGCGCTTGTGATCCTTAAATGTTGGTTGTGGGGCATGTTTCAATTATTTAAATTTGTGTGAATTAACAATGAGGGAGTTCTTGGTTACCTAAAAAAACAATGAGGGAGTTCTTTCTTCTTATGTACTGTTTTGTCAACAAGTTCTCAATTTCATATGAAAACCAATTGAGCAATGTAGTATTTGTGGTTTCTATACAAAATCGTTTGAATGATCTCAGTTGACAATCAGAACTAACAATCAGTGGACTTGTCTGGCATGCGTAGTCTCTTAGGTACAACAAAACAAGGTCTGTTTTGTAGTGGCCATCCATCTCAGTAAACATTTTTTTTTTGGATAAGTAGTGAAATTATATATTAGTACAGCATCGTGGCTGAATGGAGGCTAGGTTGCTTTAACAAGAGTGAGCTAATTAAAGACAACCTTGAAATAGGGACCTGGGAATAACTGAACCAAGTGTAATCTGAATTTTTGGGGTGGCTTAGTGCTGTAAATAGCCAGAAGCCTTAGGAGTGGCAAACTTCTAAAAAGTTTATCTAGTCAGGGTCCTCAATTGCTTTGTTTTTCACATGAATCTCATTCTATGGCTAAAATCAGCAATATCCACTGTTAAGAGATGCGTCAGTTGAAACTAAGCCATTACAACTTTTTTGTCCGTTTTTCCCACTGCTGTTATGAAATTTCTTTCCTTTGCTTTTTGTTGAGTTCAATTTATTGTAAGGTTTGGATAAATTTCTTGATCCAAGTAATTCATACTAGTATTTATATATTCTATTCTTTGTAATTTCAGAAACCTGGTGGCATCATTGCTCTTTTGGATGAGGCTTGGTATGTCCTAAAATTGTCTCATGTTGCAGCTATCAATGGAGCTTCTTACGTATAAGACTCTAACTGCAACTTGTAATTTTTTGTAGCATGTTTCCAAAATCCACCCATGAGACATTTGCGGAAAAACTTTACCAAACATTTAAGGATCACAAGCGCTTCAGTAAGCCAAAATTGTCGAGGAGTGATTTCACCATTTGCCATTATGCGGGTGATGTGAGTATAGTTTTAGCACTTCACTGGATATGCAGGTCCTATTTTCCTGATTTTACTCCCTAGTTCCCCTCCTAGCACTTTTTCAGATCCTTGCTGGCATGTAGATGCTAAATGGCTGTTGTGGTTTGTGGAAAATCCACTTGCCAGGTTACTTACCAAACAGAGTTTTTCCTGGACAAGAATAAAGATTATGTTGTTGCAGAGCATCAGGCGCTCCTGAGTGCGTCAAGGTGCACCTTTGTGTCAGGCTTGTTCCCCCCCTTACCTGAGGAATCTTCCAAATCATCTAAGTTCTCATCTATAGGTTCTCGCTTTAAGGTCTGATTTGCTGACTGGTCTGGGGAGTTTTAATGTACTTTGCCTGGTGTTTTACTTTCCTTAAAGTTTCTTTGCTTGTGTCTTCTCTGCAGCAACAATTACAAGCTTTACTTGAAACGCTCAGTGCTACTGAGCCCCACTATATCCGATGTGTAAAGCCAAATAATCTACTTAAGCCTGCAATTTTTGAAAGCAGTAATGTCCTGCAGCAACTCCGCTGTGGGGTTAGTGTTTCATTTTCTTTGTTTGATTCTCTTATACAGGCAGATGCTACTATGAGTGGCTTTGGATTTATTTGTGCACTTTTCAGGGAGTTATGGAGGCAATTAGGATCAGCTGCGCGGGATATCCTACTAGGAAGACTTTTGATGAGTTCGTTGGTCGATTTGGCATCCTGGCACCTGATGTCCTGAGTGGGAGGTAGTTAACAGTTTATTGACATCTCTGTGGAAATTATTTCCTTCTTTTGTTTGTTTTCTAGCCTTAGTTTACTTTCTTGCATATCTGATTCATCAATGCATACTTATTTGTTATCCATGTGCTGGTAGCTTTGATGAGATCACTGTGTGCAAGAAGATATTGGAGAGGGTGAACCTTGATGGTTATCAGGTTCGTGACTTGTGTGTCTGTAATGTGCAATCTTCTAAGTTTTTTACTTTTTGGAGAGGGCATTGCTTACTTCCCTTATGTTCTTGTAACTAGTCTGCATGACCATGGTCGTCTCTGACCATCAATCGGGGGATCATATAAGCTTCTGGCCTCATTATTATTCCATTGATGTGATTTATTTCCATCATTAGCCAATAGTTGTGCTGGTTGAGACTGAATTTGCTATGGTGTAACAATCACAACACTGATGTAATTTCAATTAACAGGTTGGCAAGACAAAAGTGTTTCTTCGAGCAGGTCAGATGGCAGAACTGGATGCACGTCGAATTGAGGTCCTTGGTAGATCTGCTAGTATTATTCAAAGAAAAGTTTGTTCCTATTTGAGTCGCAAAAGTTTTATCCAGTTGCGCCTGACTGCAATCCAAATCCAAGCCATGTCAAGAGGTATAAAGTACAAGCTTCTAAAAGAATCAATTGTTTTTTTCTAATGGTCCATTGATTTACTTATAAGTTGGTTGTCATTAATATTTTGCTGATTGTAGGACAAGTTGCACGCTGTAGATTTGAGAACATGAGAAGAGAAGCTGCTTGTTTGAAGATCCAGAGAGTTTGGCGCATGTGTCTTGCTAGGCAAGTGTACATAAATTTGTACTCTTCTGCTCTTTCTATTCAAACTGGTTTACGTGGGATGGCTGCCCGTGATGAGTTGCGGCATAGAAAGCAGAGAAGGGCTGCTGTTATTCTTCAGGTAGGCACCTACTGAGTTGTTGAAATTGATATATTCTTGAACATAATATGAGTGAAGCCCTTACCTCACTAGAAAGCGGTTTTATTGCTGCAAGGACTAG